>OY759210.1:65454315-66054315 GCA_963662105.1 Meiosimyza platycephala
CTTTTCGGAAAGCGTAAATGGCCTTCATAATTTTTATTTTTATTAAATTGCATCGCGAAATTTGCCCTTGTATTATTTGCTTCTAACTCTTGTGCTTTGGCTAAAGCATTTGGTAGGTCCTCAGGGGAGAGTGAAAATAAAATATTTGAAAGTGGAGGGTTAAGACCTGCAATAAAAACTCGTAATGCATTTGTTCTATTTTTATTCATTTCAGAAGTTATATCTGAAGTTGTTCCGTGAGTCATAATAGTTTTATTGTTTAACAATGTCAACTTTTTGTTAACTAAATTATAGTATTCGATAATACTCAAAGATCCTTGTCGAAGGATACTAAGTTCTTGCTCGATAACATGTATCGGTCTTCTATCTGAAAATGCAAAATCTAGTCTGCTAATTATTGCGTCGAAATTAAGAACTGTACCGTGATTGGTAAGAACGTCATTCGCGTCACCTGTGGTTTTGTTTCTTAAGATTGTAAGAGCTCCGAAATATCTCTTACTTCCTTTTTTATATAACATCATTATATTTTGAGAGGCTTCTCTCCAGCTAACATAAGCACTATGTTTTCCATTAAATTCGGGTAATGCCCTAATCATTTCTAAAGGTTCATTATAGCTCAAGAGCCGGCTGTACAAAAGTCGAGTGTATAAGATTACAGCATGAAATGTATGTCAAATGATAGAGCTCGATGAGCTTTAACACAATATATAGGGTTGCCTTGCCAAAGCCTGTCCTAAATATGGGTTGCCACCCGTTTTTTGGGGCATTTTTTTTTAATAAAAAGTGTATAAGATTACAGCATGAAATGTATGTCAAATGATAGAGCTCGACGAGCCTAAACGTAATATATAGGGTTGCCTTGCCAAAGCCTGTCCTAAATATGGGTTGCCACCCGTCTATCTATTGACAGACATTTCAAGCTAAAATCTCAAACCGTAAACATTTTTCTGAAAAAACTTGGGCCAAAAAAAAGGTGGCAACCCACATTTGGGACGGGATTCGGCAAAGCAACCCTATATATTTTATTAGAGATCATCAAGGTCTATCACATGACACACATTTCAAGCTGAAATCTCAAAACATAAACATTTTTCTGAAAAAAATTGGGCAAAAAAAAGGTGGCAACCCACATTTGGGACGGGATTCGGTAAGGCAACCCTATATATTTGATTAGAGATCATCAAAGTCTATCATTTGGCATGCATTTGAAGCTACGGTCTTAAACCATAAACTTTTTTCCAAAAAAAGTTTGCCGAAAAAACAGGTGGCAACCCACATTTGGGACGGGATTCGACAAGATTACTCGAAATATTTTTTTAAGGCTCATCAAGATCTAACATTTGACATGCATATCGAGCTGAAATCTTGAACCATAAACATTTTTCTGAAAAATCTTGGCCCAAAAGACAGGTGGCAACCCATGTTTGGGACTTTATTTGGCAAAGCAACCCTATATATTTTATTTAGGCTCTACAGGCTGTATCATTAGACATACATTTTAAGCTGGAATCTTCAACCATAAACTTTTTTCTAAAAAATTTTGACCCAAAAAACGGGTGGCAACCCATATTTAGGACAGGCTTTGGCAAGGCGACCCTATATATTGTGTTTAAGCTCATCGAGCTCTATCATTTGACATACATTTCATGCTGTAATCTTATACACTCCACTTTTCTACAACCGGCTCTCCGCCTATTACAAATTATTGCATCATCAATAGTTTGTGTTTGGTAACTTTATACCGAGCTTGTACATGTTAAACTTTGTAATTGTGCTTGAAGAGCATCAATTTGTGTTAAAAGAGTTGCATTACTTTGTGCAATTAATTTCGTTACCAAATCATCTGTAAGTATATTTGCCATACTGGATTCTATTTTTTTATCTTCCTGTGATATTTCGTCTATTGAAATACTTTTAAATAATTTAATCAGATTGTCTATCTTTTTTCTTGTTAACTTTTGATTTTTTAAACATTAATAAAAAAATTTTAATTCACTTCTTATTTCATTTTTCTTTTCAATAAACTTTTTACCCTTTTTTTTAAAAAAAATTTTATAAGCTTAAAAATAAATCTTACTTTTTTCTCCTTCTGCTAGGATACTGATTTTTTAAGACGGTTGATGTTGCTTCTTTGTTACAAGATTATAGCCAATTCAATTTTTACCAAAATTTTCCCTCAAATTTTACTTTGAATTTTCTTCTGGTCCGTCGGTGGTGCTGTTGGTCTTCAGGGGCTATTCGTCTTCCAGTGTACTTTATATGTCCTTTTCCTCTTGTGTAGAGTACTTTTGAAGGTTTAACTTTTCCACTTATTTGGAATTAATCTTTTATTAGGTTATACCCTAGAAGGACTGGCTTTTTGGGCTACAGTATCGCAAGGTTTTTTTATTTAGATTAACTACCTAGGAAGACTTTTAGCCTCCTGGCAGGATCGCCAATTAAATTTTTTACCGGAGGTTTAGTTAAAAAAAACTTTATTTAGCATTTCTTTTTCTTAACACTTTTTATTATAATATTTTAAAACTGAACTTAAGACTTAATACTGCTGCAAAACTGAGACTGGACTGAACTGAGCTGCTGTATAATTTTTGGTTTCATATTTATAATGAATTCTTCTTCTTCTTAGTGAGCTAAAACTTATTCTTTTAATTCTATTTTGTTGCACCTAACCTGGACTTTGGACGAAGTTGTAATTTAACTAAAAAATTCATTTCACACGGATCGAATGTAACTTACTTTATTAGAATATGATCATCTAGGATATAAATGTTTATTTCAAAGTAACTAAGAATCTCCGTTACCGAAAGTGTAACTTGAAGAGTAAGACATGGAATGACTGTGAGAATTTATAAACACTGTTTAGGAATTTAGATTTGTTTATAGTTTGCATAAGCGGACAGTGTATTGGGTGAACTTAACTTGCATAGCTGAGCTTAACATACTGTCAAATTTACACGATTTAATTGCCTTTATTTAAAAAATCTTACATTACAAGTTGTTTTATAGGCTAGTTAAATTTCATTGCATTTATTTTTTCTTAATATACAATATGTATTTATCTAAGAGTTAAATAATTAAAAAGATTTCATATTGCTATGAAAGAGTAACATTACAAATCTCTCATCAGCACTCCATTAGTATAATATACATATATTTCTACATTTAAAAGTTTATTTTTTCCCAAAATGTTAAGAAAAGGAAATCACATTTAAATTTTTGTACTTAAAACTAAGGTTAGCAACTTAAAACTACACTATAACTAAATAACAATAGGTAAAAAATCTTTATTTTATATAGTATATTTAATTTTGCAGAAATTGTTCAGTGCTATAGACCAGCGATGGGCAAGCACAGGCACTTTCTGCCCTCGGTGCCCTTTCCGTTATTCGACGCACAAGCAAGCAACCAAAAGTTCGCAGAATTTCAACGCTATCGGCGCACAGCGTTGAGTTGAGTTCTAATAAAAATAAACACAACACACACAGGCATTAGCGACGGACCCGCATTGTGTTTCGACGAATATAGCAATTGTTTTTGTTTATAGTGCAATTTGTTTTTTCTTTGTGCTGTTGGCGAATTTGGAAATAAAAGCAAAAAAAAATTTATAATTTAGTTTGTTGTTGCTTAATTTTGTTGTTGTTTCCTTTTGCTAGATTTTCGTGCGCACCACTGCTATAGACCGTTTCTTATGTCAAGTGTGTTATATCTTCTATGATAGAATAAAAGTTTTTTACCTATGTACAAATTATTATTCTTATCCAATACATTTAAATAATAGGAGACATATATTTTTCTATTATCGGGTATGAAATTACATTTTCCTTATTTAGATAATTTACTAACAAATCGTTATTTACTAAAGACATATTTCTTAACTACTTTGGCTAGTTCAACTAAAAAGGAGTCAATTCTTTTAATTTTACATTTTCTGTAAACCGTTTCATTAGAGACATTTCTGTAAGTACCGTCCCAGTATCGCCTAGCTTTGAGATTAGTACACATTCTCCGAATATATCTTTCAAAAGTTCTAAGTCTTTCCATTTGGCATGACGAGATGTCAAACAAAATGGGAAATGCGTAGCCTAAAATGGGCCTAATAATATGCCTATAACAATTTAGTCTGATTTCATTTTTCAGATACTTGGCCCTACGGAAAAGGTTGGAGTAGCAGAAAAACATTTTCTTTGCTTTGGCCAGAACATAGTCAATATGCTTATTGAAAAGATATTGTCTTGCATTAGGGCATAACTTTTTTCTAACACCTTTAAAAATTGTGCTTTCACATTTATTTGAATTCAATCTAAGTTTCGATTTTTCAAAGAACCTGCACAGAGTCTGTAAATGGTCATTTATATTAATATTTGCATTTGAAGCCCTTGCACTTGAACTAAGTACAATAATATCATCTGCATACACCAAGATTAGAAGATTAGGACCTGGTTCTGGCATGTCCGCCAAAAGTAGCATATCTGTGAAAAATTAGTTGAGCAAACAAAAAAAAAAAAGGATCTCATTTTTCCTCCTCGAAACAGAATTCTTTCCCAATATAATTTCAATTCAATTTTTATTTTTTAACAGATTCTTTTACAAATATACATATGATACAGTTATACATACCTATATAATATACAGTTTACACGTACTTTGCCGATTGCCTAATACTTTTCAATAAATCTACATTTTCCGGACGCAAAATATTTTTTCGAAATTCAAAGCACTGCGTATCTTTTCAATTAAACTGAACGATGATGACATTGCGCACTGTTTTAACGAGAAGACGATTGCGCTCATCGCTCCACATTTACGAGAGAAAATACCCTCTCACAATTGGCATTATGTGCCGGAATTGAAAACAAATATTGAGCTAATTTCAAAATTTCTGAAAAAGCCGCAATATTTCCATATGCTTTGAAAAACTGACAAATTTTTTTATTTGAAGATTGCTTAAAAAAGTTTCCGTCACCCATTTTTTCTTTCAAAAAACGGTTCAAATTTATTATTTGATCAATCATTTTACACTCGTCGATAGGTATCTCCAATTTTTCATTTAAATATACTATTGTATTTTCAACAGATTCAAATTCGATTTCCTTTCCTAATTTGAAATCGATCCATTTGAAGATCTTCATTTCGGATAAGTGCGAAGTCCAGTTCAGTAGATACTCAAGTGCAGCATTGTATACAATCAATGTCCTAGCTTTAAAATCATCGCACTCTCGTTCTCGTCCGTCGTTTGCTAATCGTTTCAGCGCACATTTCAAGTTCAACGAAAGAAAGTTTTGTTGAATCCTGTGATGTAAGGATTCGCTGACGAATTCTATTATTGACAGAATTTCTATAACGCTATTGTCTTCTCTCTCGATTTATTTAGTCTTGTCGTGAAAAAGTTTCATTAATGAATGCACAAAGAGCAAAAAGCATTCAGCCAAAGGATTCTCAAAAAATGACTGCAAAACTTTTGGTGGTTTTTCTATCGATGCAAAGTTGGATTTTAGTGCCGGGAACATTTGCAAAAGACGTTCAACAGCGGGAAATAAGCTGAGCCATCGTGTTTTGCTATGATACTGTAAACGACGATATTCGATTTCGACGAATTCGCAAAAATCTTTCAAATCATGGGTTCTTACTGTATAAATTGAAAAGTGGTGATATATTTTCAAAACCAACGAATCGATATCAAACGACCCAAATTGATCGAAACCGTGATGAATTGGGTTATGCAAAATATGGGCCGGGCAACCAACGCCAATAAGGTTTGGACTTATACGTTTCTTCAATAATGCAAAAATGTTTTCGTCGCCACCACGATTTACACCTCCAAAGTTGGTATTACAACTGTCGGCTGAAAAGGCTGTTATTTTTTTCTTCCAATCGCATTTCTCAACAATATTTTCAATTAACGTTGAAACTGTTTGCGCTCGTTCGTTGGTCGTTTTCACTAAATCTATGACTTTGACTTGGACCCCTCCATTTTCATAATCAAAATACTGAACGACGAAAGGGAATAATTTCTGATCTTTATGGTTGGAACTATCCGTGCTTATGCTTAGACAAGGAATGTTTTTTACGTTTTCGACAACCATATTAATCGAATAAGGAGCTAATACGCCGCTTATAATAGCTTCAGTTTTTGTGCGAGAGCATGACATTTTTTGTGCGATTTCGGAGTCGTCTAATAATGAACGTAATAAACTTGCTGTGCAGTCCATAGACTTGAAGCTTTGGTGGTCTTGACTGTGTAAAACACCATTACTCCTTCTGCCGCCCAGATTTTGAAAGCTGTCGATGAATCCTTCTGTACGACAAAGTTCATCAACAACTTTATGCACGAATGTTGCTTTTATGTTTCTCCGTTTCAATGTGAGTTTTTAGTTGGGATGCTCCTACAATCCAATGAACATTTTATATATTTGAATAAAAAAGAACAGTTTTACTTTAGCTCTCATTCTCCAATTTTTTTTTTCCGGTGTAATAGGGGGTAAAATGCAAAACAAAATAGTAAAAAAAAGGTGTCGGTCGGATCTGTCTTCGGAGATATAGCCATCGGATTGAAGGCAAAACTCTTGCTCGCACAAATATTTTGAAAAAATACTGTGTAGGGTATTTAATTTGCTACCCGGTGCAATACTTTCAAATTTAACTTATAATTTTGGAGATATTACGATTTAATATGTTAATGACCTATAACTTTTTTTCATTGTTTTGTCCATTAATACATAATATGTATGCATTGTCATAGTTTTCATAAGAACTCATTGAATAAATTTTGTTTTTCGGTCACAAAGGGGGTAAATTTAAAAAAATTTACAACAAACTATTTACTATTTTAAAGTGAATAAATTAAGCTTTCTTAACATGCTAAAAAAGTTGTAGCTCATTAACATATTTTTTGGAAAAAATAATGTTTTTTTAAAAAAAAATTGGTCAAAGTTTCAGAAAAATCGTAATATCTCCAAAATTATAGATTAAATATAAAGGTTTGCTCACCGTTGTAGGCCATTAAATTATCTTTCTTAAGACACCCATATTTTTGATATCCATTTAGGGGTTCCCAACTTATAAGGATTTTTACAAAAGCTATATCCGCAACTTCCAATGGCTATATCTCCGAAACCAGATCCGAGCGACACTTTTTGATTACGTATTTATGTTTATAATTAAAAAGCCCATAAAAAAGGTTTAGTTTAATCAAAATGGAAGCTAAAGTAATCTTAAGCCAATAAAAATTCAATGAAAATTTTTTTTTGGGATGTTTTGTGTTTGTGTAATATAAAAGCTTATGTACCTGTATTAGCAACTGAAACATAATGTATTTGTATAACACCCTTCTGATTTCTTCTAAACTGTATATATCGTACAATTCTGCAGCCAAAGCACCAGCAACTAATTCCTTTATTTTCATTACTAAAACACTGCTTAAATTGTTGGCTATTTCTGTTTGGTGCTCGCTATAAACTGCTCATTCTGATATATTACTAACTACGTCTTTCACTTTATCTAATAATTGTAAAATAGAACTTACTTTCAGGGATGCTATGTCTTCCATAATTCGTCCTGGGTGCTTGGTTGGTCGATACTGCTGCTTTAGTTTCTCCTTACACTCCATCCAAGTTGCAGGAATCGCAGTATCCAAATAGTTTCTGGCTGGTCCAAAAATTTTCTTGCTGTTGTGCCTCATTCCCGCTTTCTCTGAGAGCTCTTTCCACTGAAATCACAAAGGCTGGCACAGTACCTGGTGTTCCATCGAACGATGGCAAATACCGAATATTTTTTTCTATCCGGCTCCTTGCTGTCTGTGGCAAGTTCTGCTGACTTACAATTTGGGTCAGCGTTGTAAGACATTGCTGCAATACTTGGAGATCCATTTTACGATTCTTATCTCGGATAGAATTTCGATAATTTGTCCTGTCCAGTTTCAATTGGGCTGAGTTGAGAAAAAATTTTTTCGGTTGTCTTTTTCCGAATTTTACTGCTTTAATTTAACTGCTTGCTGTTGCTTATGATGTTAAACAATTATTCTTCAGTTTGCTTTTTCTGAAGCTTTTGTTTGGTAATAACAGTATTTCATTTATATCTACATATATTGCGGTTCGAATCACTAGATCCTTTTCACTTTATATTAACGATCCTACCGACTGCGCCAGTTTAATTTTTATTAAATTCTGTTTAATTTTTATTAAATTCTTTTTGAAATACAGTTATTATGGTTATCTTATAAGCCGTTGCCAAAACTCAACTAACTTTACAATTCTTTCGTTGCATTTTCCCACTAGATACGCTGTTGTCTTATATTTCTTTAACAACAGTGGGAATTTATTTGCTTATCTCTTAGTTTAATTTTTATTCTCACCAAGCCATAGGTTTTGGCTTGGTGGCAGTAGCGATGATATTCGACTCCTCAAGTTCAACGCTCTTGGGATTTTTCGTACATGTAACTCGCGTGGCGTACACGAAATAAGTTATGAAAAACACACTCAGGCCTGTTAACTTATCTATTTTCTTAATACTACTTTAATCGGAGATTTCTTAAACTGCTATTATATATCGAATTAAGTTTGGGAACTTATCTCTGAATTCATTTAATATTAACAAATCTCAGTTTAAAAAAAAAAGCATCACATAAAGTCAATTGTGAATTATTCATATAGACATTTGAAGTCAATTGAAAATAGTAAATTTGACTGCTGACAAAAATATTTCAGAACAGATAGATGTAGACATGGAAGAAACGCCAACAAAGTCCCCAGCGGCTTGCGAATTGCTGCCTATTGCATGATATTCAATTGTCATAAGCAGTTAATCCCTAGATGATAAATCGTGAGCCCTAAAATTTGTATAAAGACTAATAAATCCAAGAAAATTACCGCTATTTACCTCCCCTCTGCATGTGTTCTTTGATATGCGAAAGTGTTGCAAGAACTTTTTTCAGTTCATTTTGTCCAATTATTGGATCGTGGAAAATATTAATTTCGCTTACGTATGAGCGCACCCTCAAAAAAAATTAATGCAAAATATTGTAACATTTTCTGAATTCCAATATATTTTTGATTGAATTATTTGAATAGAAAAAACGCCAAACGTAGTCGAGTTAACTTCGTTTATCGGAGAAATATCTCGTATTAACTTCAATCGACGATTTGCACGTTAATAGCCGATTACACGACATAAGTTGTCGATGGTTGTGACTAATCGGTGATTAAGAACAAGTCGCAGTTTAACCTACGATTTAATTGAGATAAGCTAACGGGCGTAACTAAAATGTTCCCCTCTACTTTTATAAAGTGTATATAATAGAGATATATTATGTATATTTATATATATTTACAAAAATATATACAGAGCAGATGTTTTCGAAAGAGAGTCGAGCGAGTTATGTAATTACCGATACTACGTTAAGTTATGAAGTTACCTATACTACATTAAATAAAACACTTTTTATTTTGAAAAGCTTTATATTATCTTTTATTGAAACAATTAAATATATATAAGTAAAAGCAAAATATAAACCGGCAGCAAAGACTGTCTGGTTTGCTAGCTATCCAACGAGTAAGTCTCTGTTTGTTTCTATGCCTCTAGTTGGCAAAAGGTTCTTATCTTTCATTCCCCGCTCCATACACACAACAACCAAAAAATGTGCTGATCTTTCATTCTTCACTTTGGCTATTATGTATACAGAACAAAAAATGAATAACAAAAATTACTTAATATCGTATCGCAACTTTGTTACGATGGATTACACTGAGTTTCTTAAAAGATGCTAACTCGGTGTAATCCAACGTCTGTTTTTTGTTGCTTCCCAGTTTCGTCATGTATATCTTTATTAGGGATATACATAGCTCCTCCCGGGTTGCTTTTAGGATTCTCCTGAATCCTTTTATTTAACAATTTTATTTTAATACTTTTATTTTTTAACAATTTAATTCCGATTACAATTACAATAATGAGTATTACTATTGTTGTAATACTAATTCCGTAAGATGTTGTTTTTGTGAAACTTTAGTTCTTCGATAGCCTTTATATTTTCAATATGTTGTACGGCTATCTTTTCAAATGACAATTTAGGTTTATATGATTGATTTAACATTTGTACTGGATAACTATACTTATCCTCGAATTCAATTTTTGTGTTTACATATTTTTGTTTCTCGATTTCAATCTTACAGTTAGTGAAACTTAATAGATAGTTTTTATTTAGGGTGATTTCGCTTTTGTCGCAGTTTTGATACAATGTTAAATTGTGTGCATTTTTAATTAAAATTGTGTCGTCACTTAATTCTTGTATTTCAGTAGTATTACTATACTGAAATTTACAATTGTTTTTAAATATACAGTTGTTGCTTAATTTAAGTTTCTTTAACACTGTATTTTCTTCGTAAATATAATTTTTCGATTATATAGTTACAATAATTTCTTCTGTTATTTCTACTTGATAATTTTCTTTGTTTGGCATTGGAGTGATGAGTTTTATTTCAGATTCTATATAAGAGTTCGGAATCTGTATAGCGAATACATTGGAATTGTTTTTGTATGATAATAACCCTATTTTTGATAATTTTAATTTGAAAAAATTTATATCAAAAAACTATTTCTTCCCTAGTCAACATTTTTGGATTTATTAAATTATGTTTTGCTGCCGCTATATTATCCTGAATATTTTTGATTTTATCCTCAATATATCTTAGTTTTGCCATGGAGTCATTAAATCTTACTTATTTTTTTAACTCATTTTACTGTACATCTGTTTCATTAATATATTCTAATACCTGTTTTCTTTCATTATCTACTGCATTCTTTATTGAGAATAATGTATTATTGAAGTAGTTATTTATTAAGACTTGTTTTTATAGTTATTCAATGTGATCTCCCACTCTTGCTCTATTACTGAATCTATCGTCTTCCTCATCATCTCCCAAATTTTCTATACCTGCAAATTTATAAGGTCGTTTGATATTTGTATAATGGACTCTGTTTAATGGATTAATTCTGAAATATGGTTCATCCTTATGACGTACTCTGTTATAATTCTTTATTGGACCAATTTCCCGTTGTTCTTCATACTCTTCCCTCTTCCTACTTCTTTTGTCTATTACTTTGTTTTTGAAAGCTGTAATTCTATCGTACAAAATGTTGGAGGAGACTTCATTTTTTGCTACCCTCGGTGTACACTTGATAGTCGAATGATATCTATCGTTGTAATTTCCTACAACGATATGCATTCTCATCTCCAACAAGGTCGAGTGTAACCTCTCAACGTCGGCGTTTCCGGTATGGCTATTTGGCTTTGTCAGATGAACCTGTACTCCTTCACTTTGGAGGTATTTTAGCAATTGTTCTGCACGAAATTCATAATCCATAATGATTTTTTGTGGTTTACCAAATTTCGGAAAATGTTCTATTATTATTGATTTTTTTGCTGGCCAATTTCTATCTGTAATTTTATAAACTGCTGCAAATTTTGTAAGCTTATCTAAGACTGTCACAAATGATTGCTTTTTAAAATGGAAAATATCTAAATGGACAATTAAATTTTTATTTAGAAGTTTCTGAAAGTGGGAATTTTGGTTTAATAGGTTTCCTATCATATTTTATTTCTTGACACTTTTGGCAATTATTAACTATTAATTGAATATGATTTTTAAATTTTGGATAGTATATCTTGTCTTTTAGGGTGTTATAAGTTTCATTTATACCACTATGCATTGATTTAATAGTGTGATAAAGTGAAATTTGTCTATGGAGTTCTTCTTCTTCGACTATTTCTAAAGCTCTTTTTGTACATTTTACAAATTGATTTGGTTTTCATTGTTAAACAATGAAATTAGCAATTCTTGCATTTTATTGTAATCGGACTCCGAGACTTCCGAAAAAATTCCAAGATATCCTTTTTTAATATACCTTTTGAAGATATCTCTAATAAAATTTAGGATAAGATTATTTGAATTTTGTATTTGTTTACTATTTCTTTTTTAATGAGAAAATGTTCAAGCAATTCTTCATCTGCAGAATGTATTGTTTGACTGTCATCAACTGACATCACGAAATTCGACTGAGGTTTATTATTAAGTTGATTCAATGCTACGACTGGAATGCTACGGTTTTTATTCTACGATTCTATGATTATTTCTCCAATTGTAATTTTCCCTATGTCTTTTTTGTCTTTATTAATAAAATGTTCTAAGAAATTTTGATATTTAGCGACTGATTATTTTTGTAACTAAACATTGTTTTATCGGACTTACAGTCATTCAGCAAAGACCAATATTGTAAAATTTTTACTTTGTTGATCAATGCTATTTTTTATTCAACAAACATAACAAAGATAACAAATGGAAAAATTTTAACCTGGTAATTGGTGACATGTTTCGGCTATTACCAATAGCCTCATCAGACCAGTTTGGTTAATTCTGTACATGGACTCGAACTCCTGACCGTTCATGCATTGCAATTGCATATTTTTGCATATTTTAATCTATACGGAGGACACGTCAATTTCAGAAACTATGTAGCTGGCAACACTACAAATTTCTAAAAATAGATCATAGCACGTTGCAAGACAAGATTCTTGTCGGCTGTGACAACAAGCGAAAAAGTGACAAAGAAATAAAAACAAATGTGATATACGCACTTTGTACAGTTCAAGGTCAGTTCCTCAGTAGCTCAAGTGTTAGAGCGGCCGTCGCAAAAATATGCAATTGCAATGCATGAACGGTCAGGGGTTCGAGTCCATGTACAGAATTAACCAAACTGGTCTGATGAGGCTATTGGTAATAGCCGAAACATGTCACCAATTACCAGGTTAAAATTTTTCCATTTGTTATCTTTGTCATGTTTGTTGAATAAAAAATAGCATTGATCAATAAAGTAAAAATTTTACAATATTGGTCTTTGCTGAGTCATTTTTTAAGTCCGATTAAACAATGTTTAATTAATAAAATGTTCTCTCATTTCCTGTTCTGCAGAATGTATAGTGTCGGACATGTGTAAATTGGATTCATTGCCATTATTATCATTAATTTTTGGCGAATTTTCAATTCGACTTAAAAAATCTGCAACTACATTATCTGTTCCGTTTAGGTACTCAATAGTGTAATTATATTCTTTTAATTTTAAAAGCCAACGCTGATGGCGTTGTGAAAACTCTTTTCCTTTATATTTGTTATTTAAATATTTAATTGGACAATGATCTGTAATAATTTTAAATTTGTTTCCGTAAACATACGGTCTGAAATATGTTACTGCATATATAATAGCTAAGAATTCTTTGTCCGTTGTTGCATATTTTTTCTCATGATTATTGAGTGTTCTTGAAATATAGCAAACAGGTTGCCCTTGTTGGGTTAACTCTGCTCCTATTGCGTAATCACTAGCATCACAAGTGATTGTGAATTCTTTATCATATTCTGGGAATTTTAAAATTGGGTGAGAAGAAATCAATATCTTTAAATTTTCGAAGCTTGATATGTATTGTGGATCGTTCGGATTGAGTTTAAATCTGTTTTTAAATATTTAATCATAGGATATGCAATCTTTGAATAATCCTTAATAAATTTCCTATAGTACCCTGTGGCTCCGAGGAATCCTTTTAACTGTCTCTATGTTTTTGGGATAGGCAACTTTTGTATGGCGAGAATTTTTTCCGAATTAGGCTTAATCCCGTCCTTCGTCAAAATTTTTTTTTTTTCAAACTTATTATTTTATTTATTGTAACAACTCGCTTGGAGACTAACAATAAGTAGAGAGTTGAACTTTTCTAAGCCATTGCTAAGAAATGTGGTTTTTCCTCAAATTAAACTCAGTCTTGAGTTGTTGAAGGAGTTACCAGTATACGTGTATACGTTTATATATATAATGGCTACAGCGGTGGTAAGTCTTGTCTCTTTAGTCGAGATGTATTCGATGTTAGGAGTAGGTTCCTAGCCAGCGTGTTTGGATGTTGCTGTAGTTTTAGATGATATGATCGCTTTTTGATTTTCTTTAGCTGCTTAATAAAAGGTATACTAAGGTTTTGGTGTATGTTTATATTCTTGACATACCAAGGTGCGCCGGAAATGGTTTGAAGTATTTTTGACTGAGACCTCTGCAATAGTTCTATATTTGATAAGCTTGCGTTGCCCAACAGTTGGATTCTGTACGACCAAATAGGTATTATAATAGCGACAAAATGTGTCCCAAAAATTGCGTCTCTTTTCTTAAGAAACTGCACTTATCTGCTTGGATTTTAAGATTATGCTGTTGTAATATTGAAAAAATTTTTGCCAATGAACTCTTGTATTCTTCTAAGGAAGTTGAAAAAATTAAAATATCGTCAAGATAAACGACACAAATGCGATTAATATATTCTCTTAAGATTTCGTTCATTATTCTTTGGAAAGTGGCAGGGGCATTTTTTAACCCAATAGGCATCCTTACATACTCGTACAGGCCTGCCGGAGTTACAAAAACTGTCTTTTCGATATCTTCCCCTGCCATCAATATCTGATGATAGCCTTTCGCTAGATCTATAGTGCTAAAGTTCTGAGCTTTGCCTAATTTGTCTAGGATGCCATTGTAATTTGGTATGGGATATTTATCGTCGACTGTCAATTGGTTTAATCTCCTATAGTCTACCACTAGCCTATATTTTTGAATTCCTGAATTATCTTTTTTCTTAGGTACAATTAAATTGGTGAACTGTACTTGCTTCTACTTTTTCTAATAATTCCTTGCTTTTCCAAGTCTAAGATTTGTTTTCGTACTTCCTCTTCATGCTTAGGAGGTAGCCTATAAATTTTTGAATTAATTTGCTGATTTGTGACTGTCCTGATTTCGTGGACTACCTCTTTGGTAGTTGTTAAGGTGTCTCCATCTTTATATACTAGATTTTTAAACTTCTTTAGCAATTTTCTCACAGCTGTTTTATCCTGCGAGTTCAGGTGATCTATTTGAATATCGTCACTGATGTTTGCATCTAGTGAGCAAACTTGCTCCTCTAAGGTTTTTTTGTGAAAAGGGAATTTAACGCCATTATTCATTTGTATATACATATTTTTTATGTCAATCACCTGAACATTTTTTAAAATAAAGTCATTTCCTAATAATAGGTCATATGGTTTGTGAAAGTCTTCCATTAACCATTTCATCTAGTAGTTTTCTGGAAAACCAAATTCGGTTGGGCTCGGACTTTTAACTTTTGTATTTTCTCTATCTATATTACCATTCAAGGTGCTAATTATTGTCTAATTTATCTTTCTAAAATTGGCAAATCAAAAAGTTGAAAACTTTGATTTTTCATGATGCTTATTGTTGAACCGGGATCTACTAAGGTGCACCATTTTTTCCCAAAAAGTGTAAGTATAATTAAAGTTTTGTTTGTTTCTACCGAGGCTAATTTATAAAAAAATCCTCATTTGTATTGTATTTCTTCAGTATTATTTGTGGTATTCACTGCATCTACGTCCATAGGTGTTGGTTTATTCCTGGACTGTTGGTTAGAACTTTGCCTCGACTGTCTACTATTTACATTCGAGTTCCAATTATTTTGTCTCGAATAATTACCTGATGAACTAACTTCGTTGGTATTTTTGTTACTATTAAAATTCTGCTGTTCATAATACGTTTGTGAATTGTATCTGTTATTTTTATTTCTGAAATTATTATTTTTATTCTGTGAATTATTATTTCTACTTTGTTGGAAATTATTTGTATTATTTGGGACGTATTTTTGTCTCTTCATCAAAGGATTGAGACTCCCGTCATCTAATCCCGTAAAATCGTAAATAACGCCTGTGAGTTCAGTCAAAGAAACCATGTCCCTAACAGCGTAAGCAAATGTGCCCGATGCCAATTGCTTTACCCTTTGGATTAGCATCCCAGAAAATATCTCTTTCATTTAAACCCCATTTTCTGTCAACGCACAAAACTCCGTTATTGAGTCCGTACAGTCCTTAACTCGTCTACGCAATTCGTCCATACTCCCTACTCTTAACGCACCTATTTCTTGGGTTATCTACATCTGATCTTTACTTGGTTTGTAGTGCTGTTTTAACCTATTTCTGCACTCACTCCAGTCTCGTGGATTTGTTAACTGTAATTTTTTGATGATCCTATAATCTTGAGATCGTACACTACTCTAAATACGGCCTCTTCTTGCCCTCTATAATCTGCTAATATTCTTTCTATTGCATCTATAAATGCAGGTAGTTTTTTCGAATGTCCTTCAAATGGACTTAAATATTTTAAATCTTTCTCCACTCTTTGCCTAATAGTTGCTTCATTTCTATTTTGCTTCGTAACCAAAGTTGTTAGAGCAATTACACATTGCTCTAATGATCTTATCTCTGCCATTATTATCATTATTTTTTTTTATATATATTAGGGTGTTTCACTTTTTTTCAAAGGTTCTCCAAATTCAAACCTTAAACTGAAATTCGATTTATTATTAAAAAAAAGTAATTCATGAATTTTTTCAGATTTTTTTGAGGTCATTTAGCACTCGCCAATCGCCGTTTTAATAAAAAAACTCGTATAATACATTTTTTCCTTTATAATTTTTTTTCATGACTTCTAAACTAATTTTTTTCTTGTCTAAATATTAAAAAAGAATAATATCTTTAGATTAGGTATCGAATAAAAGGTTTTACCTACTTTTAAGTGTGAAAATTGAAAGAAATGGACAAAAAATTTCTTAATTTTTGCTTTTTTCGCTTTTTACTGAAAAATATTAGGCAATTTTTTGTACATTTCTTCCAATTTTCACACTTAGAAGATAGGTAAAAACCTTTTTTTCGATACCTAATCCAAAGATATTATTATTTTTTAATATTTAGACAAGAAAAAATTTAGTTTAGAAGTCATGAAAAAAAATAATAAAGGAAAAATGTATTATGCGAGTTTTTTTATTAAAATGGCGATTGGCGAGTGGTAAATGACCTCAAAAGAATCTGAAAAAATTCATGAATTACTCTTTTTTATAATGAATCGAATTTCAGTTTAAGGTTTGAATTTGGAGAACCTTTGGAAAAAATGAAACACTAAAATATATATATATATCTCAAATCTATCAAAACTAAAAAAAAAAATTAAATTGATAAATGGACACCAAACTTTTGTCTTTAATAATACAACTCCACAAATTCAGAATTCAAGTTTCAATTTTCTTTCACAACAATAAAAAAAATCAACAATGCCACAACAAAAAAGAATGTTCGACAACGCGGTAGATAGATAAGTAGTCGATGACAGAATCAAAAAAAAAAGTTAATTCCATAAATTTTATATGTCTATTTCCGACATCTGATTTTAATAAAATACAGGCTTTATTCTGCTCCGTAAAAAAAAATCTTGCTTTTGTATAAACTGCATGAAAATCCGTTCAAATTCCAATTCAGAATTCAAGAACATCAAGACTTACGTTGTTGCTATTGCTTTTTTTTCTTCTTTAATTTCACCAACACGACCACGTCTGCCCGATGTCCGCTTTGATGATTTGGTAGGAGCCAATTCTTTTGCGACTGCTTTTGTTTTTCCCTCGTTGGCTACGCCTCGGCATGGTGTGCAATCTTTTATTTAAGATAATCTTCTTTTTGTTTCACTTTTTTTCAATAATATCGTTTTTTCTTTTTTTATGAACTATCGTGGTAGGTAGGTTTGCGACTGCGCCAGTTATGTAATTACCGATACTACGTTAAGCTATGAAGTTACCGATACTACATTAAATAAATCACTTTATTTTGAAAAGCTTTATATTATCTTTTATTGAAACAATTAAATATATATAAGTACAAGCAAAATATAAACGAGGTGCCGGCAGCAAAGACTGTCTGGTTTGCTAGCTATCCAACGAGTAAGTCTCTGTTTGTTTCTATGCCTCTAGTTGGCAAAAGGTTCTTATCTTTCATTCCCCGTTCCATACACACAACAACCAAAGAATGTGCTGACCTTTCATTCTTCACTTTAGCTATTATGTATACAGAACAAAAAATTAATAACAAAAATTACTTAATATCGTATTAAAAGATGCTGACTCGGTGTAATCCAACGTCTGTTTTTCTGTTGCTTCCCGGTTTCGTCATGTATATCTTTATTAAGGATATACATAACTCGCGCATGAAATACTCCAAAATCAACGATTTTACGGCCTTGACGCTCGGCGCTTAAAACCTTTGCCATTCAATTTATACTGCGAATTCAAGTATAATATGAATAAAAATATGTTCTTGAAGACTTTTGAACCAAAATAATGAAAAAAAAAATTTTGAATTTTTGAAAATTCCAAAGTGTACTGTCCCCTTAAATTTTCTTTATATAAATAGTTAGTTTCATTTATGGTAACTATAAGTTCGTTTGTCTCATCAATTTCAAGGTATTTATCATTGGTAACGGGAGTTATAATTTTTAAGTCCGTCGATATATAGTTTGTGGGGATTTGCATTGCTATTATTAGCGATTCGTTCTGGTAGGTCATTACTCCCATTCTTATGAGTTTTAATTTATAGAAATCTATATTGAACTTCTCAATTTCTTCGACAGACAAAACGCCAGGGTGTATTATGTTGTTTTTCGCGGAAGCTATGTTCTCTTGGATCTCTGTAATTTTGTTTGCAAGTGATTTAAGTTTTAGCATTTGGTCAGAATGTAGGAGTCTTCTCGCGATTTCATTATGTCTTGTTTTTATTTCTTTAAGGGATCTTTCTATGTTTAGTCTGTCGTTATTGATTGCTTTCCTGAGTACCTTAGTAGACTCATTAAAGTGTGTGTTTATTATATTTTGTTTGTTTAATGTTTCAATCGCGTTATGACTATTTTTGTCGGTAACTCTTAGGTATTCCAAAATTTTTTCCCTATCTTCATTATCCAAGACGCCGAATAGCCATTTGTAGGTGGTACCCATAATGCTTATAAGTCCTCTCTTGTTTCTACTTTCTACATGATGGTTTTTATTTTGGATTTAATTATTTTGATTTCTATATTCAAAATCTCTTTATTGTCTATATCTAGTCCTTCGATGTTCTTTTCAATAAGGTTGATTACCTCTAAAATTTCGGTTGGTTTCATAATGTGTAGTACAGTGTTTGTAGAGTTTACAATTTCTACTTCCCGTAGCCTTATTACTGTGTAGCCAGAATTTTCTTCAATTTTATTAACTTGCAGCATTCCGCGAATCGACACTACTGCAAGCTCTCCTTGCATTGCTGTTATTATCGTTGTCATCTTGCCTGCAAATATTTTTTTGGATTTTATATCTACGCTTTATAGTACAATCATTTGGTAGGTTTACCTGGAAAGTTTTCCGGGAATTTGGAAATTTCGTAATTTTATAGATTTCGATGTGCTCTTTTCGAATTTCAATTTTGCGACCTCGTATTTTGGCCACTCGCTCCGCCATATTGGAAAAATGACTCCAAAAATCAGTTTTTGACAATATCTCCTTTCCGACTCAATTCACGATAAAAACATATATATACAATATGAAACTGTAGGAAATTGCCTATAGTTTATGTCTTAATCTTTTTTTCGTAAAGTCAATAGTTTTGGCGTACGAGCGGTACAAATTGTACATCCACACGCTTTTTGGCCAAAACACTCATTGCCACGCCACCTTCAGGTAGAGTAAGCGGCGCGTTTTATTATTGAGGTATCCCCAGTAGGCCTAATCCACATAAAATTTAGTATTCCAAAGTTGGGCGCATTCTCCTTCGCTTCGCTGTTCTTTATGGACCACGTCACAGACCGAAATTTCTTCCACATCATCCGCGATGGGATTATCCTCTTCGATCTCGATGTCATCATACGTTTGCTCGGAAGTAGTCTCCGTTGGTTCCTCTTCATCGCTTTCGTCATTGAAAAGGGATAATGGAAATGGAGCAAGTTCGTATGTAAGGAAATTTTCAAGTTCTTTTTCAGACTCTTTTGCAATGCACATCCTTCGAAAAAACAATAAAGAATTAATCGGGACAATGATGTCTTCTATCCGGATGCCTGTATTCATAACACCAAGTGATTTTATTTGGTCATTTATTAATGTACTCCAAAAAAATCCGGAATCAAATTAATTTATCCACGTATTCAAAAATCTAAATGCTGACCCAGAGATCATTACTAAAGCTTGAGAGTGTTTCCTTCTTGAATTATATAGTTACAGTAATGTGAAAAGTAAAAAAAGTATGTCTTTAAACAACTTTAGATATGCATGTTTCACACATCAGCATATAAAAGTTAATTTAACATTGCCTCGCTACCACCAACAGAAACAGCAGCAAGGTAACATTCATTCCTAATCTATCACCAGGTTCAGCGGTGGTATGGAAATGAACAAAATGCAGATAAATGGGGATGGAAAAGAACAAGAACAGGCTGATTCCCTCACTCCAGCCCCCAGCTCCGGAAAGCTTGTTAAAACTTATTTCTTGCAAATGCAAATAGGGATGTCAGAAAGCCTGTGGATGCCGAAAGGCTGGGTTAAAGTGCTCCGTTATATGCACGAATTGTAGTGGTACCTGTGATAGCTCGCAAGTTACAGAACAAGATAGCGATGAAGAGGAACCAACGGAGACTACTTTCGAGCAAACGTATGGTGATATCGAGATTGGAGAGGATTGCGATGAAACACAAGATACCGATGAAGAGGAACAACGGAGACTACTTCCGAGCAAACGTATGATGATATCGAGATCGAAGAGGATAATCCCATCGCGGATGATGTGGAATAAATTTCGGTCTGTGACGTTTCAATCGATTCTAAAGGCAATGAACTTGCAACACCTGATCCATCAAGAACAGCGGGCAAAGGAGAATGCGCTCAACTTTGGAATACTAAATTGCATGTGGATTAGGCAAACTGGGGATACCACGATAAAAAAACGCGTCGCTTACTCTACCTCAAGATGGTGTGGAAATGAGCGTTTTGGCCAAAACGCGTATGGAAATACACTTTGTGGCGCTCGTACGCCAAAACAATTAACTTTAAGAAAAAAGATTAAGACATAAATTGTATGCAATTTCCTCTAGTTTCATTTTGTCTATATGGACCAAAACGCAAAAAATTAAACTACGGAGAAAAATTTTTTTTTCAAATTTCGCGGGTTCTTTATTATTTGCTGGTTATACATATCCCTAGGTATCGAGAAACGCAAATGTCAACCCGAAATCTGTTGTTTGCTGCGAGAATTTAGACTTGTTTATTGGTCGCTTCTTGATGAATAAAAATGAACAAAATTACAACACGAAACAAAAAGGTACGTTGTATTCAATATATGTTATTTTTTACTTGCTATCCGCTTTTCTGAGATAGTGTTAAGTCTAATGAAAGTAACTAAATAAAATATTTATAAGGAAAAAAATGTTATCAACATTTTGTGTAAAAAAGAATTCGACCGCATTTTTTTAATGTAACGTAACAGTCCAAAATCCCAAAAAGTTTTTTGGCGAAAAATCTAGCACGTCAACAAAAGAGAAAGACCTTATTGTTTTCGAGAAGTTTTAGTATATTTTCTAAAGAAAATAAAAAATTATCGGTGCATTTACTTATGTGGGTGTCCAGCGCCGAAAACAATTTGTAACGTAACAGTCTTTTTTAATCGATAATCAAATATTATAAGAGCTATGTTGGTTTTCTCACCTTAAATGTATGTACTTTTGATGTTTGTGAAAAGCTGAACAATGCTTTACATTTTTATAACCCCACCAGCATCTTTCTTTAGTCCCCTTATGGAACATTTTAGTCAAATTTTCTGAAAAAATTAACATTCGGGTCAAACGAGTGAGAATTTCTTCATACGGCCTTAGGAAAAATATTCCTCATAAAAAACTAACAACAAAACTTCCTCAGGCTCATCTTTATGGTAGTAAAATTCTAAAATAAATTTTTCAATGCCTTTATATCGCTCGTTTACTGGAAGATACACTTTTATTTATTTTCATCTTCATTTTTAAATGCGACTTTCTCCAACTTTTGGTTTTTTGAGTTGTGAGTCTTCCAGAAAACAAGCGATATGTTTTTTATAATTTTAAATGTATCTCTCGTATGTAAATTTTTTTCAGAAAATTTCAATAATATTCTCTATAGAGGGATTAAGTGCAAATGAAACAAGTTCATGAGAAACAACTTTTCCTCAGACACCAAATCTCTTAGACTTGAATTAAAAAAGCTGTAAAGAGCGTTTAACTGTGTCATTTACCAGTTAGTTTACCGATATCTGAAAACGCAGAAGTCTTGACCAAAATCTGATGGCAGATTCGAGCTCAGTGACCCCAAATTACACTGATTACCCAAATTTTAGAAATAATTTTCGCACACAGTGCAGTTACAGTGTTGTTGGTTCCTTCAAATTCAACGTCAATTACTTGGAATTTTTGGGACGTCTAATCGGTAGACCCCTGAATCAATGCTATCTATTGTGAAATTAAACAATTGAAGCCATTTTAATGTTTTATTTTTTTTTTACGCGAACATAGATCGCAAAGGTAACGTAACAGTCCGCACCTTTTTGCTTTTAATGCACTCAAAAACAAAATTTTCAGTGTAATTAAAATTTAATTTATTACTCTCATTCTAAAGCTTAGAAATTATAAACTTCACATTGAAAGTTGTCCGCCAAAAGAGCAGACTATTTGGAATTGGAAATCTGTCATCGACAGTGATGCCGTTCAATTGCCTATAGTCGATTACAAGGCGCCATTTTTGTAAGTTTGACGCGTCCAGCTTCTTTGGAACAATCCAAATAGGGCTGTTGTATGGACTAGAAGATTCTCTAATTATGTTATGTTCCAAAATTTTTGTTATTTGGCTATCAATCTCCGCTTTGTGTTGTAATAAATTTTGTATTAAATTTTAATGTATAAGTATTATATTCGAATTTTAAACCATGCTGTATTATATTTTAATACTTCAATATTGAACTTTCATTTTATGTTGTTGTCAATATAAATAAACTTTTAGCCAACCAATAAATAACACTACGGTGGCTGATGTCGTTAAGCTGCGCGTGCATCAATTGAATTCACAAGGAACTCGGTTCGAATCCCATTCGAAATGAAATTTTTTTTTTTAAATCTTAATAAAAACGAGTATTAAATTTTAATACAAAAAAGTATTAAAAATGAATTTTAATATTTAAGCAGTATTAAATTTTAATACAATTCTGGTGTAGTCATATATGTAAGCCCAAAAGTATTAAAATTTAATCCAAAATTTCTAACCGTGTACTTCTGGGTATCTATAGATTTTGGAGTATACTGGTATTTCATGATGTGTAATTATCTGGTTTAATTTTGCTAGTGAAAGTTAGGTTTTCTTTTTCGTTATAAAAGACCCCTTTGTTTCTTCTTAAAATTGCTAGTAATTTGTTTTTGTCAACATTCGATAAGTGATCTGTATTTACATATTCTGCTACATCTTTGTTCTTTAGTTCATTATTAAAAATTTCGATTACATTTTCCCTGTAGCACAATTCGCTATACTGTTCTTCATCTTTGTTCATATAGAAATTTAATATGCTGTTTTCAATATTCTGTTAGGGTAATCTATAATACTATTTAACTTTGTTAAAATGTTATTTCCTATTAGTCCATCGAAATTTTAACTAATGTTAAATTCCAGAAACTCGATCGCATAATCTTGTTCATTAAATTCTTCAAAAATTGGGACCTTGCAGAGTTTTGTAATATTCCGTCCCTCTGAAAATTTATGTGAGAATTACTTATGTCCATTGGTATACTGTTCCGTGAGTATCTGGTGTTTCTTGATTGAACTCTGGAGTTACCTGAATTTTGATAATTTTGCTGCGGATTGTTTCGGTTATTTCAATTATTGTCATTTCCTCCGTTTGTCTCGATAATTGTTGTTTCTATTCTGGTTATCATAGTTATTATGGCGGTTATTATTCCCATTGTTTCTATTCTGATTACCATAGTTGTTATGGTGGTTATTATTCCCATTTTCGTAGTTGGGTCTGATATTCCTTACGTTATCGCTGAAGTTTGTCCTAAAGGAGTTGTTGTTTTGTACCTTGTAATTAGTGTTATACCTATTAGGGGGACCGTGCTGAGTATAGCCCTGGTGTCGAGCTTCTACTGTTATCTTGTAGGCTTTCTCTGGATTTTCCGGGTTTCAAATATCATCGTTTTTGTTGGCTCTGGTAAATGTTCTCTAAATGTTTGTAGGGAAATTCTATTAATTTCTTCAGTCATAAAACTTCCGTTTTCGTGTGTAAGGAGTCTATTATGTAATTTATTCCGTACTTTGTTAATATCATAATAATATTTTTCGATAGTTGAGTCCATCCTCCTAGTTTTAAGTTGATTCATCAATTCTATTGATGTTCTTTTTTCCCAAAGTCTCCTAGGAGAACTGTCTTAAGTCTCTCCCAGTTGTTTACCTGTCCGGCTCTATGGTCCTACCAGTACATTTATTTCGCAGGCACACAAACAAAATATTCTGGTTATTTGCGTCAAAAACTTCTATTGATGGCAATAGGCTTTTTGCTTGTTATATGAAAACCACTAGTTGGACGTAGAGTACCGTCAAATTTTGTTAATGCGTTGATGCAAGTTAGAGCTAACTGAACGGATTGCACTATTTCAACGTCCATTTTCTCTCTTTTTGATTTTTATATAATGAAAAAAAAAATTATCGCAAAGACCTTTCATATTTTTAATAACGTTTAAATAGCGATCTTTATATACACATATATTTTCTAAATATTTTAATTGTTTTAGCTCTAGAAGCTTATTTTATCTTACACTTATAAAATTCACTTTTAAGTTTCTTATGTTTTGTACCTCTTTTGTTGCAGTAAAGCGTTGAAACGGTTTCTTTGCTGTTCCTTCTTCTTAGCACAAAGTTTTTCTTACGATCGTCACTTGTAGTTTTCCTCTCCTCAGCAGGCTTTAGTTTTGGTTTTGGTGAATGCCAGGAGGCTTCGCGCCTTTGCTGGTTAACCTGGGCTTTTTAACGTTTAAATAGTTTTTTATTTATTTTTTTTTATTCGAGCAATAAAATTTTTCGTTTTTTTTTTCGCTTGAACTTTGATTTGTCAATAAATTCGTTGGCAAGTCCAGGAAGCTCGCTCACTGGTGGATTTTTTTCTCTCTCTCTCTCCTTCACTTTGAAATCGGTAAACACAACACTCTGCTGCTAATAATTTTAATCCAAGTATTTGCAAATTTACGGCAGATGCTTTAAATAAGTTCACTAAAATCACTGTTTAATTGATTTAAAAATGTTGCTCTTGTTTTTCTCTTGCACTAGCAGTCATTAAATGTTTTTCAATAAACCGTGTAGCTTTTTTATTTATTTATTTATTTATTAATTCAGTCAATGGAATCTTTAATCCTTACTGACTATGTACACTAACAATTGTATTAATTATAAAAAATAATAATAAAATATTTACATAGAAATTATATCAATAAGTGTTAAATAATAAATTCTTAATATTTAGCAATGAACAAGAGTTATCAATAGAATGTGTAAGAGATAATCGATTATATTCTCTCTGGTACCGATTTAAAGGAGAATTTAAAGAGAAATTCGTCCTGTAAAGACCCTCATGAAATATCGGTATGTTTCGCAACTTTCTAATAGGAACGTTAAGGTCAATTCTGCCTAGTAGATAAGGACAATCAATGCTTCCGTTAACAATTTTAAAAACAAAAAGTAGCGATAAAATATTGCGTCTACTCTCCAGACATTTTAAGTTGAGGAGCAAGCAACGCGCACTATAAGAAGGAACAGGCTCTGAAAAGGAAAGGGAATGTAGTGCAAATCGTAAAAACTTTCTTTGAATCCTTTCAAGTCTATTCGTGTGAGATGCATAAAATGGGTTCCAAATAAAACAGGCATATTCTAACCTTGATCTAACTAAACTAGTGTATAGCAGTTTGAGTGTGTAGGGGTCCGAGAACTCCTTAGTATTACGGCGGATGAAAGCTAATAAAGAATATGCTTTTGGAATGATGTAATCCAGGTGCTGAATAAAACTAAATTTTGAATCAAATATAACCCCAAGGTCTTTAATTACAGTTGTAGTAATAAGAGGAGAACCATCGATACTGAAAGAAAACTGCTGAGAATTTCTAAGTTTTGAATACGAGACATGAAAACATTTGTTTAGGTTTAACAATAAGCAATTGTTCAAACACCATCTTTGGAGATTGTTTATGTCAGATTGTAAATAGAAATAATCCAAAGTGTCAGTTATTTGCAAAAAAACTTTTAGGTCATCGGCAAACAACAAATACTTGGAGGTTGTAAAACATTCACCGATATCATTAATAAATAAAATAAAAAGGATTGGCCCAAGAATGCTACCCTGAGGAACACCTGACGAGGCATAAAATGAATACGAAGATATCCCTTCAGAGGAAACAAAACAGCGTCTATCCCTAAGATAAGATTCCATCCAAGCCAGATAACTAGAATGAAACCCTAAGTTTCTTAGTTTGCAAATAAGAAGTTCATTGGGGACCTTATCGAATGCCTTTGAAAAATCAGTATAAATGGTTTCGACTTGAAGTCCATTATTAAAAGCATATGCACAATAATCTGAAAACACAGACAAATTGGTTGTTGTCGACCTACCGGATACAAATCCGTGTTGATGTGGTGAAATTATACTTTTAATAGCGAACGATAACTTTTCTTTAACGATTTTTTCAAATAGTTTGTGGATGGTAGATAACTTAGATATTGGTCTATAATTTTTTATATCGTTCCTATTACCACTTTTAAAAATTGGCGAAATGGCCGAAATTTTCCAGTCTTCCAAAAAAATTCCAGCTTGCAAGGATTTATTAAAAATTATTGTAATTGGCTTTGTTAAAGAAGAATGACATTTTTTAAAGAGAAAAGGAGACAAACCATCAATATCAGTCTTCTTAGAATTATCTAAGGCAAGGATACCATTCTTAATTTCTTCTTCAGAAAGATGTAAATTACCGAAATCTATTAAAGATGTATTACTATGGTGAAATTGATTAAATTGAGAATTGCTTGTTTCGAAGTTCGAAGAAAAATACTTTGCAAAAAGATTTAACGTATCTTGAGATGAGTTAGAAACTTCATTACCTAGAAACATATGCGTCGGCAGGTTCGAAGAAGTTTTTTTTGAGTTTATAAAGCTCCAAAAACATTTTGGATCAGATTTAACGTTAGCTTCACACCTACTAATGTAATTCTTATAAAGAAATTTATCTAAGAAATTAAATTCCCTAACATAATGCCTGTGTTTCAGTTGATGCTCAATATTGCTTGTACTTTTATAAAGCTTATAATATTTGTTTCTTAAGTTTTTTAATTTTTTTAATCCTTTAGTATACCAAGGTAGTTTATAAACTTGTTTCGGAAGCACATCAATATTATTATTGCAGACATTTAAAAGCGTTGATTTGAATAGATTAAAGGCATCATGAGTGTCTAAAGGACTCAAATCACCCTCCAAATTCAAACCCTCGATGATATTATCAAGTGCCTGAAAATTACAACTTTTGAAATTAAATTTTAAGTTATAGTTTGGCTCATGAATAGCTTTATATGAGAATTCATAAAATCTGATCCTTACTTCAAAAGGCAAGTGATGAACACTTGGTTCACTGATTGGCATTTCACATTCATCAATCATATAGTCAAACGAATTGCTAATGAAACAAAGATCAAGGATTCTATTTAACATGTTTTGCAAGAAATTAATTTGTGAAAAGTCCAGACTTAAAAACGAGTCAATTAAATATATTTCATTGCTAGAATTTATATTGGTGGGAATAAGTACATTTTTATCAATACTACTAGACCATAAAACACTACTTAAGTTAAAATCGCCTATAATACAAAAGTGACTTTCACCAGGAACATCAGCAACAAGATCATTCACATTGTCCACATGTGACATGTACAGTGAATCTGAACTATTTGGTGGGATGTAAGATGCACATAAATGAAATTTTCCAGAGGCACCTACGATTGATACAAACAGCTGGTCCAGTAAGGTGTCTGCATTTTTAGGCTGAACCAGATTGCAACAAATAGCTCTTTTTACTGCTATTAGCACACCTCCACCTCTTGAACATCCAGTTTTAATGGCGTCCCTATCTTTGCGAAACACTTGATACAGATTGGAGTCAAAAAATTCCTCACTGAAAAAGTCTGCTTAGCCATGTCTCAGTAAATACGATGACCTCAAAATCACAGTGCGAGGACCATGATTTAACAATACTGGATTTTGTTCTCATTCCAGATATGTTCTGGTAGTAGATGTGCAGATTTTTTAAACCAACTTCACCGTAATTTTTTGCATCGCTACTTTTTTTATTTGAAGATGTTGGAACAAAATTTGATGTTTTACACGGCAGATTTCATGACTTAGAATTATTTATTGGTTGCTAATAATTAATTTTTTCTGAATGAATTCTTAACTGACGTTGAAGTGAGGCGCAATTACTGTCTCTGCAGTCATGATCAATACTTATGTCATTGAGATTCAACTTTTCTTTCGCTCTAAGGCAGTTAATACATTTAACCGAAGTGCTAACGCAATCTTTAAATAAATGACCTGATTCACTGCACTTAGCACATATTTGGGTAACCTCTCTACAGAAACTGGATTTATGATTGAAGCCCCAGCATTTATAACATCTTAGAAGATTTAAACTTTCGTAGGCAACACATCTGTCCCACTCAATATTAACTTTTTTTTCTTTAATAATGTCTTTAAAGCCAATACCATCAATTTCAACGATCGCATTAAAAACTCGAGGATTTTTTAGGGACTTAAAAACTTTTAGACTTTTTATTTCTTTAATTTGATAATTGTTTTGATTTTTAATTGCGTGAACTATTTTATCACTATCTAAACACGAGCTCATTCCAGATATCAAAATTTTGGGATTTCTCATTCTGGGTAATTGAACAACATAATTTTCACTCAGTTTGTTTTGCATTTCAATAGCTAAAATTTTTCTGGCTTCAACATTTTCACAACGAATAGCCACCGCACCATTCGATCTATTCAACATGCCATTAATACCAACATTCAAAGACGAAGGATTAATTATCTTTTTGATTTCGTTTATTGTTTTCTGACATTGTTGCTACAATGATATTATTTTTTTTTTTTCACTTAAAAAAAATTGAGAATCGGTGGATTTATTATTTTCAGTTTCACTTGAAAAAGAAAAAATGTTCCTCGTCGCCAGTTTTATTAACAAGAAAATAAGATCTTCCTTTTTGTTGGACTGCACTTTATTAACTTATTTTCGAATTATCAAAAGACAGTAAAAACTTATTTAACAACTTAAAGATAAGCTTAATGCATGCACACGGTTCGCTTGAACCAAGATCAAGATCGATAAAATTGTCAACCAAATCTGACAATGCACAATTATTATATAGTGTCTTGGGATTCCAAATACATAATCCGCGAAATCGGATCTGCTCATTCACTCGTTTTAATGCCATTTTAAGGTGTTACTTTGGCCGACATGGTTCGTTTCAAGCAAGATCAAAATCGGTAAAAATTGTCAACCAAATCTGACAATGTACAATTATTATTTAGTGTTCGGAGATTCCGAAAACATGATCCGCAAAATCGTACCTAATCACTTACTCGTTTTATGGCCATTTTAAGGTAAACGCTTTTGCCGATAATATTGATAAATATGCGTTCTAAGAAAAAGTGTGAATAGGTCATTAAAAATTTAAATATTTTTATTTTGCTTTTCTTTGTGGACTTTGTAATCAAAAATACTTTTAAAACCCATAAAAGAAAAATATATAAAAATTATTTTTCATTAGTTTTTAGACCCAAAAACAATTTTTAAATATTTTTTTCATTTTTTCTTTTCATGAAAACCGGTGAATAATACAACAAATATAAACGTTTTTTTATTTATTGTTTTTTTGTGAGCTTTGTAGTCGAAAATACCTCAAAAATCCGTAAAACAAAATTATAATTTAAAATATTTTTCACTAGTTTTAAGGCCCAAAGGAATTTTTTTTTGAAATTTTCAATTCTTTTCCATGGAAAGTTATGAATAACATAACTTATATAAATTTTTTTTTTTTTTCTTCGTAGGCTTTATAGTCAAAAATTCTTTTTAAACCCACAAAAGATAGTAAAAAAATTTTATTTTTCACTAGTTTTTCGGCCGAGAAAAAATAATTTTTATTTTGTATCGGTTTTTTTCCATTCAGCAACTCAAACTACATAAAGAACAATTATCATAGCATATTTTAAAGTTTCACTTGATCTTAAAAACATCAAAACTGTCCACTCCGAATGTGAGACTGAATTAAAAAAAAAAAGTTCACCTCAGCAATAACCACCATCGTTTTTAGGTTGTTGGTGAACTTTTTTTTTTAAGCGAAAGTTTCAAGAGTAATATGGAAATCGCTAATCACTCTTATGGGAATAGGAAACTGCCGGTGCCTCTAAATTTCAGAGACTTTTTTTTTTAACCGGTCTAATGTATAAATTAACCTCTCCGTCAAGATTTAAATAAAATATAACTTGATTATACAAAGTAGTTGTAGTTTATTATTTAAGGCAAGAGTAAAGAATGAATTCTTATTTTCTAACTTATTCAGTAGTAACCTAGCTAGCAACCTTTTTCCCTACTCCCGGCACACCCTTCTATCTGTTTAGTCTGTTTGACTGTCAGCATGCTTCGTCAGCACATCCCACGGTAGCGCTATTTGTGATATGTCACGTACTTTGTTTAATCACGTTGTAAGGGATCAAGTTCCCAACAGACGCAATATCGTTCATATGTGGAGCATGTAATGTAGTTGTTGTTTTGTAAGATCAAATTAGTATGTCTGTGGTATTAACCTGTTGTTGTGGTGTATTGACTACTGTTGATGCAAGTATGTAGTATCAGTACGGTAGGTATGTGGAGCATGTGATAAGTATGTGGTGTTAACCTGTTGTTGACTTTGGTTCGTTATGTGGCGTTAACTGCCCCCCCCCCTCTAAGTCCAGGCCGTCCTCGTCCTGATTTTATCTACATTCAATTAAGTGTTTCTTTTCTCAACTGCTTTTCTTCTTTTAAATAACGTCATTACTGCGGCAAAACCCAATATAACCGCTAAGAAAACTGATATTCCTTGAGTTGATCTCTTTCGGATAATTTGATGTAAGTTTTCGATATGTCCAAGATTTTCCAGATTGACTTTGTGCAGGTAAGGCAAGCTCAAAATGTGCAAATGCTCTCTAAAATTAACAAACTGTGTTGAAGGTGCCCCGGTTGAAGTTTTGCAGTTGACTTTGGATTTAAAAATACTGTACCATTTATACAAACTTCCTCGTTATCAAAAACGTGCCACGTTTCGTAACCGATGAATTATCAGATTCTCTAACCTCTACAGTTTGATCATTTACAATGATGAGGCCGTCCTCCACCTTAGTAAGTGGATCTAGATGATTGAATATAGTCTTACTTGCTGCTTTATGGTTATTCAAAAGTTGTTGCACACATGAGGCGTTTGAATTCATTTCGCAAAAGCTGGCGGTTGGTGCTACCGTGCAGTTATGGACCGGCATCGTTGAATTGCCGCAATCGGCTCTCCAGAAAAATTGCGCTATCGCCGTTTGCCACTGGAAACACCCTAACTAGGTTACATAGCTTCTGAATTTTAGGAAATTTAATTACAAAGTAAATAGAATTAATATCTTGTAGGATGTTCACCTTAGAATTTCTTATAATATCACTTATGCTTACATCTACGTACTCAGTGATCAATATTTTTTGAATCTCATTATTATCAAGAATAACCGGGTTGACTACCTCTATTTTTCCCAAAATCACTGAAAAAATAATATGATCTAAGTCCGTTATAACGGCTCTGGTCCTAGCTGTTAGCAGCTCAAACAAATGTCCCGTGTCAATGTCGGTGTCTTTGGTATTCTTTAAAATTTGATTAACTGTATCCGTTAGCTTGTTTATCTGCTGCTGTATTTCAGTATTAATTCGAAACTGACGTTCGTTGGCTGCAACAAGCTCCTCTTCCTTATATTTCACTTCATTAAAGTCATCGAAATCTGGAGTTCCGGCTATGTATTTAAGCGCAGTACCAATTATATATATGCTTCGAGCATGCCTGTGATGAATCTGAAGAGTGTCTAGCTGTCGAATAATCTGATCTAAATCTGCCTTAAGAAGTTTCTCCATATGTAAAAGATCTATTATATTTTGATGTAGCGACAAGTATTAATTCGTCGGTATCATTTATACCTTGTTCTAACTTCGTACATCTTGCAATTTCAGTAAGAGTGCTATGAAACCTCTCCACTTGACCGTTAGTTGTACTGTGGAAAGGTGGGGTTGTAAAAATTTCTGCATTAAAATGGTTTTTAAGAAGAGACTTTATTGTCTGAGAATTTAATGACTTTTTGTTGTCAAATGTTACGGTTTTTGTGTTCCCAAAAAAGTTGAGGGTCTGAAGCAGAGCTTGTTGAACGTCCACAATAGTTCTGGACTTAATAGGGATAACGATAGCGAATTTAGAAAACTTGTCTATGCAGGTTTAAAAATGATGTTTATCTGTGTAATAAATATCCATATAAAGCATCTCTCCAGGTCTGGACGGTACTGGAGTCTTTCCTATTTCCGCATTAATAGGGTGCCGCTGATATTTGGCCTCTTTACAAATTTTACAATTCAACGTAATTTCCTTCAATTTTTTCCTCATGTCCGGAAAATAATAATCATTTAGGACTTGCTTTTCGTTTTCTCGAATAGAACGATGTGCCCTATTGTGTTCCATCATCAATATTTCATTTTGATCACTTTCATTAAAAATATCATCCACTCGTTTCGTGGTATGCCGAAACTTTACAGACGGAAATAAACCAATAATCTCATTCTGAATTTTCCCCAATGTGGGTAAATCGCAAAGGATGGCATTAATTACATCCGGATTTATACACTCCCCAATCAGTGCTATAAGATCTTGAAAGGTTTTAAATGTGAGAAGATGTCTAATCCTTGACCTAAAAATTATTTTTGTGGCCTTGGTAGATGTTTCTCCCTTTTCCAGGATTATTTGGTTTCGAAATGAATTTATCGGGTTTATTACTGTGGGAATCGCATCCGATAAGGATTCCTCGCTATGCACCGTGGATGATAACGAGCTTTCCGAACGTTCTATTACATTAATATGCTGCCGCGACAATGCATCGGCAACCAGATTATCATTCTCTGGTTTGTAAAAAAATTTAGGTGAAAATTCCTCAACAAACGCTCTCCAGCGTTTTATTTTTGTATTCGGGTTTTTATCTGAAACACTAAAAGTCAATGGTTGGTGGTCGGTAAAGATATTCAGTTGTCTAACACCATACAAATAATTTCGCAGCTTTTGAAGTGCTCACACGATTGCCAATAGTTCCCGTTCATTAGTGGCATAATTCTCCTCGGTGGCTGATAATGTTCTAGAAATCATTGTAATTGGTCTTCCTGTCTGTGATAACACCGCACCAAGAGCGTGCGCAAAAGCATCAGTTGTCAGATCAAATGGTTTACCATAGTCAGGGTACAAAAGGAGTACGTCCTCAGAAGATAGGATCCTTTTAACCTTATCAAAGGCCAACTTTGTGTCACTATCCAGTTCAATTTGAACCTTTTTCGATTTATTGGCCCCCACACGACCATTATCCCCTCTCAAATATTTCGTTAAAGGCTTTACTATAGAGGCATAGTCCTTTATAAACCTATAGTAACTAGACAATCCTAAAAATGAGCGTAAACCACGAAGAGTGCTGGGAGCTTTATAATTTATAATGTCATTGACCTTATCTGGACAAGTTTTAATACCTTCCCTTCAAACAACGAATCCAAGAAATTCTACGTCATCTTTAAGCTATTTGGATTTCTTCATTGAAACTCGCATGTTAGCGTCGTAAAGTTTTGTCAAAACTCTCTCTATGTCTCTATAATGTTGTTCTAACTTGCTCGAGAAAATAATTACGTCATCGATGTATACATGACAGCATTTACCTGTTTCATCCCTTAAAATGTCATCAATGGAAAATTCCTGGGGCGTTCTTCTGCCCAAAAGGGAGTCTACAGAACTCATACTTTCCGTTATTTACCGAGAATGCTGTTTTCTCCCTATCTTTTTCGGCTAACTTAATCTGGTGGAATCTGACTTCCCCATGTTTGCCAAGATTACTGACACATCAGGGGGGGTATTTATCAGAAATAGTCTTTCCATTCAATTTCCTAAAGTCGATTACCAGTCGCATCTTTTTCTGTCCATTCTCATCTATACCTTTTTTATCGACAACCCATATGGGATTATTGTATGGTGATCGGGATGGGCGAATAATTCCGTCTCGAAGTAAATGTGAAATCATTTATGAATTCGGAGGCTGCTACTGGATATGGGTAGGACTTCGAATAAACTGGTTCGTTATCCACAGTTCTTATTGTGGCAACTTCGTTGGTGTTAAAAGTCAGTGCCTCGTTTGGATTAGCAAAAACTTTAGAGTATTCCCTTAAAATAAATGAAATCCCGGTACTATTGACTGGTGTTTCAGCAATGTTTTCGTGTGATACCATCTTGTTTACATTTCTACAATCAAAATATTCTAATTTTTCCATACCACCCTTATAAAACAATGTGTCAGTCCCTAAATCTAATTTTGCATCTATTTCTCTCAAGAAATCAAACCCGATAATGCCGTCAAAAGTATTGAGATTACAAAGGAGATAGAAAGGTGCATTCCTTCCAAAAACATTAACTTAACATTTTTCTTTTATCTCAGCCATACCGTACGTATCCTGCATCGTACTTTATAAAATTCTTCCCTGAACCCGTATCGACCAACAATTTAATTTGTCGCCCTGCCAGTTTCCTACTTACATATCTTGGGACGAGGCATCTTCAATGTTTTCCTGGGCGAGCTCCTGAACCAAATGGTTGATCCTTCCATAGGGGTTGATCTGTCTTGCTGTTGATCACTGACCTGTCTATAGTGAGGAGAATGATACGGTACAAAAGGTCTATTATTACTTTGTCCAATTCGGGAAACTTCCCCCCTGTTACCGAAGGAATTCGCAAAAGAAAATCGCAAGTGATTTGCCTCCAGCTCTTGAGCTAGTTCCAACGCACTAGGCATATCACTTGGTTGGGAAGAAAACAGGGTATCACTCATTGGTCTACGCAAACCGGATACAAATACCCTCAAGGTGTCCTGTCGATACTTCTGACATAAAGAATTTATTAGGGTATTGTTGCCCTCATGTAACATTATCGTTTTGTTAATTATCAGGGTCAATTTCCTTTCTACATCATCATAAAATTCTAATATCGACAATCTACCTTGGCGAAGAGTCGACATCTCTTGTTCGATCAAATAAATACGCCTCTTATCCGCGTATGTGAAATCCAACCTTGCAATAATTGCTTTAAAGTTCAGGACTGTATTAAATGATGCTAGAACTTGATCGGCCGAGCAGACTATCTTGTTCCTTATAATTGCTACTGCCTGGTAATGCTTGGAGCTATTTTGAAAATCTTCAAATAACTTATAAGCCGCAAATGCAGCCTGCCTCCAGCTAACATACCGCGACCTATCGCCACTGAACTCAGGTAATGACTTGATGACTTCCAATGACTCTTCGCATTTAACATTCTGATCTACCGTAATTGCCTTATATTCCTCAACTACAGTCGGAGCTTCCAAAATGTTGAGCCTATCCGTCAATTTTTCTACCGTTCTTTCAAAAGCTATTCTATTCCTTTCAGTTGCTGCGTTAATAGCAACACTGAACATCATCTTCAGTTGCTCTTCATTCATGTTGTCTATTTTATGCGTAATTCAGAAAAATTCCAACTTTCCACTATCAAATATTACGAAATTTTAAATTTCACACTATGTGTAAATGTTATTTTAAAATTTCACAAAAAAAAAAAAATTTCACCACGCACAAATATTTTTTATACCAAAAATTACAAAAAAAATTTAAATTTTACACTTTGTGCAAATGTTAAATGCAATTTAAGGTTCCCCCTTACCGCAAATGTTCTCTTGTTCCTACCAAAAATTACAAAGTTTTTAAATTTTACACTACGTGTAAATGTTATTTGCAATTTAAGGTTCCTCCACTATGCGCAAAAATTAGCACAAGGAAATATGTCACAAATTTATGATATTGGTAAATATTCAGACGATGAAAATGATTTACCCTCTTGGACCGAATGCTATGCACATATCGGAAAGGATAAAAGTGCAGATAAAAACACCGAAAGAAAGAAAATAAATCTCGAAAACAAAAACCAAAAATTACAAAATTTTTAAATTTTACACTATGTGTAAATGTTAAATGCAATTTAAGGTTCCCCCTTACCGCAAATGTTCTCTTGTTCCTACCAAAATATTACAAAGTTTTTAAATTTTACACTACGTGTAAATGTTATTTGCAATTTAAGGTTCCTCCACTATGCGCAAAAATTAGCACAAGGAAATATGTCACAAATTTATGATATTGGTAATTATTCAGACGATGAAAATGATTTACACTTTTGGACCGAATGCTATGCACATATCGGAAAGGCTAAAAGTGCAGATAAAAACACCGAAAGAAAGAAAATAAATCTCGAAAACAAAAATCAAAAAATACGAAATTTTTAAATTTTACACTATGTGTAAATGTTATTTGCAATTTTAAGGTTTCCTCACTATACGCAAAAATTATCACGAGGAATTATGTCACAAATTTATGATATTGGAAATTATTCAGACGATGAAAATGATTTACACTTTTGGACCGAATGCTATGCACATATCGGAAAGGATAAAAGTGCAGATAAAAACACCGAAAGAAAAATAAATAAATCTCGAAAACAAAAACCAAAAATTTCAAAATTTTTAAATTTTACACTATGTGTAAATGTTATTTGCACTTTTAAGGTTCCCTCACTATACGTAATAATTATCACGAGGAATTATGTCACAAATTCATGATCAACACTTATCGGACTGACTCAATTTCCACTATCAGTTCTTCTTTTTTTGTAAACTAGTGTACTTGATCACTGAGTACTTACATTATAAACATTCTTTCTTTAAAAAATAAAATGTTCCAGAGCTGATGGTTTCAAAGGTTCACTTGTTCCCTTCCAACGATGACTTCTCATTTTGTTTCAGGGTTTGCAGGTACCAATAAACGTTGGGCGCCAATTAACCTCTCCGTCAAGATTTAAATACAATATAACTTGATTTTACAAAGTAGTTGTAGTTTATTTTTTAAGGTAAGAGTAAAGAATGAATTCTTATTTTCTAACTTATTCAGTAGTAACCTAGCTAGCAACCTTTTTCCCTACTCCCGGCACACCCTTCTATCTGTTTAGTCTGTTTGACTGTCAGCATGCTTCGTCAGCACATCCCACGGTAGCGCTATTTGTGATTTGTCACGTACTTTGTTTTATCACGTTCTAAGGGATCAAGTTCCCAACAGAAGCAATATCGTTCGTATGTGGAGCATGTAATGTTGTTGTTTTGTGAGATCATACGTACTGATTCTATCAGTACATATACTGATTTTTACTAATTTTCTTCAAAAATACTGATTTTTCTAAACTCTGAAATCAGTACGCAAATGTACTGATTTTTAGCAACTGGTACTGATTTGTATGGATTTTAAGATTTTATTTGAATAACTAAATAATTTTTTCATTTAATATTTAATTATTACCTGTAGCGTACCTACACGGAAAAAAAATTCTGTAAAAATACATTGAATTTCCGATATTAATTACAGTTTTACCCTGTAATGCCCGGATACACAGAAAAAAAAGATTCTATGGTATCAAACAAATCCGGGTCCGATTTCGACCAATGTTTTGTATGATTTTCAGTCATAGAAACAGTTTCTCTGAAAAAAGATGATTTGTAGAAACTTAAAATAAATTAGTTGATTTAAAAAAAATTTGTTAATTTTCCTTAAGATTTTGTTGAAATTTAGAATAAGTTCACAAAATCATTTTTCTTTTTTGACTTTACTTTCCTCTATTTCTTTTTTTTTCAGTCATTCTTATTTTAATTGTAATACGTTTTTTAAAACTTCAAAGGAGAACTTACATTTTTTTTTACCTGTCACCTGATCATAGAATTGAACCTGTGTCCTGCGCCATGCTCATCTTACCCAATTTTTAAGACATACTAAAACGATGTCGTTAAACTGCGTAACAACCATTGTCTAATCAGGGAGGCTCCTGGTTCAAATTTCGGCAACGACATATTTTTTTTTAAATTTTTTTATTTTTTAATTTAAAAGTACAATTTAAAAAACAAAAAAACAAGTAGAGACCTATATACAATACATCGTGCAAATATCTTGAAAAATGCCTTTTATATTAAAAACTAACGGACTCGTTTTTTATTATTACCATAAAATGCAGTTTTCAAGATACTTTCAATTTATACCAATACAGTTCTCTTCTTCTTTTTGTTTTTTAAATTCCTTTGAATTAAAAAATAAAAAAATAGAAAAAAAGTATGTGGTCGCCGGGATTTGAACCAGGAGCTTCCCTGATTTTTTGTTGTAAAATCAGATAATTTGAATTTGCAAAATCAAAGAATAAAGGGTTTTGATTTTGAAAATTTTTTCTTTGATTCAAAGAAATGAATAGTTGAATTCAAGAAATTTTAATCATAGAATTGCAATTCGTTGATTTACCAATTTTGTTTTTTCTGTGTAGCAAGCGAAAAACTGTAATAATTGGGTGTCAATAAAATATTACAGTGTACACACTGTAATAATTGATTTACGTGTTAATGAAATATTACAATGTACACACTGTAAAATGTAAAATTTACTCCAAAAATATTTTATAACTGCAAATTCTATATTTTCTTACAATAATACTTTTTTATACTATACTTTTTAGCATATCATGAGACAGAGAGGTAGTCTGGCAACACTCAAACGATTTTCTACTTCTAGCCATATATCTACATTTTATGTCCTATTTGTACAATGCTAATAACAAAAAAGTAATATCGAATCATAAAATCATAGAATTATTATGTGATAAATATTGAAGATTTTACAGTTTGCCCTGTAATTTTTATTTATCGATTATTCAGAATTTTTTGCTAAATAATTTTTTTCCATTGTATATTTTACATTAAAAAACTGTAAAAAAAAAGTTTTGTACTATAATGTTTGCAGTTTACCCATCAATTTGTACTAGTATCGTATTGTGGTCGAAACTCGACCGTACCCACCAAGTTATAACTTTGAAAGAATATTGCCGACTTTATGACGAACAAATATTTATGCATGGACCATGATCTTATTCAATTTCATTTTTCACCCTACCTCATTTCACCTCACCTCATCTCACCACACCTTGCCTATACTCATGCCGCCATGAATGCGTTGCTCAAAGCGTTTTGTATGGGGGAATCATGCGCGTACGTTTTCTTTATTTTACTTGCCTTAACGGCACATATTATAAATTATTTTTATTTTGTGCACATCTACGAAACAGTTTCATTCCCCTCTCTTTATAATAAATACTAAAAAAGTGTACCATAAGTTTCGATGTTCACGTATTAATATATAGATTTAGAATCCCATGAAAGGAGAAATTACAGGGCTATGTGACAATATTTCCTGATTATTTTGTTTTTTTGAATGTCAGACGCTATTTTTTATAAAACCTTTTTTTCCATGTAGCAGTCTATAAATTGGTCCTTGTTTTGTGGCATATTCAATTAATTTTATTTCTTTGCTAGGGCATTGTGCAAGCCGATAAGTTCTGACTTTTTTTAGTAAATAAAAACAATTAATTAGGTAAAAAATTTTGTACTGATTTTTTGCGTTGAATATATTTGAATGTACTGATTTTGCATTTCAAAAATCTGACAACCCTAACTACTGTTGATGCAAGTATGTAGTATCAGTACGGTAGGTATGTGGAGCATATGATAAGTATGTGGTGTTAACCTGTTGTTGACTTTGGTTCGTTATGTGGCGTTAACTTATATATGTATGTCAACGCCGAATCGAAAAATATCAGGTCTATTAATTTAAAAAAATGCAGATATCTTGGTTTTGAAAGAAGATATTGATATGCGGTTTACGGTTTTCTCTTAAGTAAATAAAGGTACATTAAAAATAATATACCACTAGATCGGCGGTAAGATATTATATCAAGATTTTGCAACTTGAAAGTAGAAAATCGGCATTTTTTTAGTTTTTGTCCGGGCAATTTTCAATTTATTTATAAGAAAAAAAAGAAGAAGAAGAAAAACTGATCATGGATTCCTCGATCGATAATAGTTCGAAAAGCTTACTCATTTTGTTGCAAAATTTGCTTGCACCATTTTTTAAATCAATATTTTCGAAAATGGGTAGGCAACTTAAAACAGGCGGCGGCAATGCAGTTTTCAAAATTGATGAAAGTTCTTATGGGTTTTGTCTAGACATATAGGGCTATTGTAATCCACTGACATATCGGGAAAAAATTAAAAAGTTTTTTTTTTTGAACCGCTCTAGCCTACATACATACATTTAAATGTTTATTTTAATAATTATTTATTACAGGTTACCTCATGGTTTGATTCCTTTGCAAGATCATAAAACCTCTGTAAATTAAAATATTTTAAAAGTTAGTATAGGAAATTGTTCACAATGAAATGGTCTATAAAAACCATCTAAAGTGTTTTTTCAATAAAATCAATAAAAAAAAGTTATAGCCCTTAAATGATATTTTACTCGAAAATGTCAGCCTTTTTTTTATTATAACTTTTTTCGTTTTCAAGGTTACGGTAAAAAGTATTTCTATGAAATTGTAGAGAATTCAATTTTCTACAAAAAAAAGACAAAAAAAAATTTGAGACTTACGGCCCTCAAGATATTACGGAAAAACTATTTGCAACCCTTTTTCAAAATGGCGGTCAAATGGGGGGGCTTTCAACCCCGAAAACCGAGATTTATACTCACGCTGATCCCTCCCAAAAAACAAAAAAAAAATCTTGTCCTTCCCAAAATGCAAGGTTCAGCCAAAATTTTGTAACATTTCAATGGACTATAGGGATTTCATAGAAAAGGAAAACTTCTTTACTTGGTACTAAAATTGGCTGAAGTTCTTCCGCGTTGTTCTCATTTTCCGTAACAACTGAAATATGAAATCCTCAATTTATATTCAAAGTTTTCATTTTCTTTGATCTTGACATGCCGACACAAGACTTAGTCATCATTTTGTAATCAAAGCACAGTTCAGATACTCTTTTTAAACGTTCATTTTGACACATTTCGATAGACTCAAGATGGGAGATAATCACATTAATAAAAAGTAGGGGGGAAAAATGAGTATTCTGTCCCCCTGTCAAAATTTCTGGGGGCAATCGCCCCCCTGTACCCCCGGTTGCGACGCCCGGATACCTTGACTTTCTAATTCGAAAATTTGTTTTTGCACTTCTTCTTCGTGTTTATGAGGTATGTAGTCTGTAAATTTTTTGAATTAATTTGTTGGTTCGTTGCCGTTTTTATTTCATGTAGGGGAGAGGGGGGCTAGTGTGGACAGTTTTTACATAATTATAAAATTGTATATGTAGATATTTATTTTTTGTAATAAAGTAATTTTTAGTGATTACTTATACCTCGTACCTTCATAATTATACCAACAGTTACAATTTTTTTTTTTCATAAACGCATATTTAAATTATTTTAAGAAGAGCTTACATTTGTCCACACTAGCCCCTTACACGGGGTTAGTGTGGACAACCATTGATTTTACTAGGGGCTAATGTGGACAGCAATAGAAACTTGATAATTGAAACAGAAACTTAAAAAAAGAGTTCAAATATATATTTTCCTTTGAAGACAATAATAATACAGTTCAATAAAAATTAAAAATTCAATTCTATCCCATGTTAATCTTGGAGAAAGCTAATGTTTCTTGGAGCTGCGTTTTTTCAGAGGTTCTTCATTTGTCTTGTCTGGTGTTTCGATAAGAATTGAGGACCAGCTTTTAGAAAAGGTCTGACGATTTCTGGACCCATTTTCGAAAATTTTTATTTTGCTCCAATCGATGGGGAAAGGTCAAAAATGGATTTTAAACATCACTAGAGTACCTCCGGTCCCTGGAAAGGACCGTTTATGACCCATTTTGGGACAATTTTTTTTTGTCTCAATCGATTGGGTAAGCTCAAAAAAATAATTTTGGACATCACTTAGGGTGGCTACGGACCTTGGAAAGTACCGTTTTCGACCCTTTTGGTGCTTTCCAAGGTCCGTAGCCGCCCGAAGGTATGTCCTAAAGCCATTGTCGACCATTCCTTATCGATTGAAGCATGAACAATTTTTTAGGGTGGTTTAAAATAAAATTTTTCTTTGCACCAATCGTTAGGGATAGGTCGAAAATAGCTATTTCCGAGCTTAATCTATCAACTGATGCAAAAAAAAATTTTTTTGAACCACCCTAATAATGCCACCAAACTCTCCGATATATCAGCACGATCCGTTTTCCATTTGTATGTACGCACCATCTGTAAATAAATTTAATTTCTATTGATATTACCTACCTTCTCATCAAAGTAAATGCAAATGGAGCTTGTGTGGACCTGTCGACACTAGCCCCATTTCAGCTGTCCACACTAGCCCCTTTGTGTTTTTTTATACAAAAACATTTTTTTTAAACTTACGGCAAACTTTATTAAAAATAATTTCAATTATTTGAATAAACACTTGCTTAACTTGTATTATATATTTACACTTTAGCAAAAGAATGATTAATTTCTGAGTATCACTGAAAAATTTACTTTTTGATGCGCAAAACACGTTTGATCTCTTTACCATGAAACGGTAAACTGTATACAAACGAATTTTTTTTTGGTGATGGGGAGTGCCTACTTAAAAAAAATTCAACGGAAAACATCGACTCAAAACGGCGCGAGAATTTTAATCTGTCCACACTAGCCCCCAGTCCACACTAGCCCCCCTCTCCCCTACTACCGCTTTCGTAGTTGTCAAAGCATCCTCCTTTTTATATATTAGCTTTTGATATTTTTTTAACAAAGTTTCGGATATTTTCAACATTAGTTACATCCAATGAATAAACCTGCTTTTGCGTTTTTACATGAAAATTTATTTTAATACCGCTGTTAATTTCCATGCACATATTTTTTATATAAATTAATTTTATATTTCAGAAAATAATATCATTACCCAACAAAAGATCATAAAGTAATTTTTCGGGAGCAAGACAAATAATCACGTTGGTTGGTTGACTGAAGACTGACTTTATTTTTGTCTTAAAATCTTATAAACTAACATAGAACAACTTATGAGCTAATTGTGGGATTTGCTGTGCTAGCAAATTCCCACTTACAGGCAAAGTATGGATGAAGCAAAAAGTAATAACAAAAAGAAAAGGTTTGCTTTAAGATTACGTTCACCCAAATGCGCTGATGTTTAGTATGCGAATTTGTGTGCACGGAATTTCAAAGAATGAAATTTCAATTGTGTAGGTGGTATGATTCTATTATGTGACAATATGGTTTATAGAAATCTATCATTAGTCACTTCATTTTAGCATTTTCAGGAAATCCAAATTTTGTGGGACATAGGGTTTTAACTTTTAAAATTTTCCTTTTTCCATTAATGGTGAAACTTTGGCTGACGAACTAGCTACTACTCCTTTTTTTAAAAAATTACATTTGCTCGCATTGAGTTTCAAATTATAGTACGAAAACATTAATCAAATTTTGGTTATGATGCTTCCGAAAACAATTATGTCATCAACATACAAAAATCTTTAAACCAAAAGGTAAACGTTTGAATTTAAAATGTCCGTTTTACTTTGAAAATGTTGTCAACGGTCGTGATTCTTCGTCTGGAGGTAGCTGGTGGAATGAGCTTGTCCAAAGTTGAAAAGTATTTGGCTCTGCCTAGCATGTCCAGTAAGTCTTCTAGTCTAGTTAAAGGAACTTTGTCGTTGACCAATTTGTCATTTAACTTCCTAAAGTCTACAAGTAAACGCCATTTTTTGTTGCATTCATCGCTCTTTTTTGGAACTATGAGTAATGGGGAGTTGTATAAACTCACGGATGGTTCAATAATGTCATTGTTCACTAGATTTTCAACTTGTCTATTGATCTCGTCGTACTGTGTATGTGAGAGTCTATAATTTTTAATAAAGGGTGATTTTTTAAGAGCTGTCGGATTTGATTTAAAAAAAAACACATTAAATTTAGAGAAACGTATTAAATCTTTATTTGAGTCGATAGAACGATCTATATAATTCAATGTTTAAAGATGATTTCATGTAAATGTTGACCGATTGATTCATACGCTGGGTCCAATCGTGGCATACTCTCTCCAACATATCGGCCGGTATCTCACGAACAAATTCTTCAATATTGGCTTCCAGTGCGTCAGCGGGTTTGTCCCTATAGACATGAGCCTTAACATAGCCCCACAAAAAATAGTCCAAAGGCGTTAAATAGCACGATCTAGGTGGCCAATAGACCGGCCCCAAACGTGAAATAAACTGTTCACCGAACTCGCCTCTCAATTGGGCCATTGTTTCGCGGTCTGTGTGGCATGTGGCACCATCTTGTTGAAACCACATGTCAGACAAGTCTAGCTCTTCCATTCTGGGCAAAAAAAAATTTGTACTCATCGCACGGTAGCGCTCGCCATTTACAGTAACGTTCCGAATCGATAATTCACGGTCAGCAACAACACTGGCGGATACAGCTGCAATATTTCCCTCTGTCCGCACTCTACGTATGCGTGTTGGTGGTTTAATGTCCAAGAATGTAAATTTGGTGCGGAATTTAGTCACAAGATTCCGAATAGCCGAAATTTGTGAAATTTTCATAGCAGTATTGTAAGGATGGCAAGACAAAAATTATATTTCCTTTGTTTAAAAGAAACACAAAACTTTTTATTTTAATATAAATTTAATGGAAGTTCGTGTTTTAGATAAATTATTATTTTATAAAGTAAATTAAATGTTTTTACAGTTTAGTTTAATATTTTTCTTTTATGGTTGGTTGGTTTTTTAATTGTTTTTTCCTTGCGATCTTGTTCGCTGATATTCGGCTACTGAATCGTTGTTGTGAGTAATTTTTGTTAGGGTGTATGTAACTCTAACAGAGTGTATGTAACTCTAATATTCCTCCCTCCGTGAATCGTTCCGGGATTCACCATCGATTGCCAGGATGGCTAATTTTGTAGTAGGGCGACGTAAAATACGAGTCAAAATTTTCACTTTAGCGAAACGTGTTTGTCCTAAAATACTTGGCTCTAAATACTTGTGTCACTCGAGCCTTTTGCCAGTGGTTTCGTGGTTGATTATGGTCGATAATGATTACCAGGTTACCAACTTGTAGTGGTTGGTTTTCATGCCACTTCGGGCGATGTACAGGGTGGCTAATGAATATTGCTACATTAAGAAACTAAAATAAATTTTTTTTCAGTGAATGGAATTCATTTTTATTTTATTCATGTTAAACCTCATTCAATTTTATTAAATATAGCTTAATTAGTTTTAAAAATAATAGAATTTAAATGCCTCCCCTGCTCGTTGATGCATGTGCGGCATCTTATCAAAAAGTTGTTCATTACTGCTTGAAGAGTTGAGACAGGAATAGCCGCAATTGTTGCTCGAATGGATTGCTTTATTTCATTGAAATTTGTCGGTTTTGTTTTGTAAACTTCCTGTTTGCAATAACCCCACAAGAAAAAGTCAGGTGCAGTAAGGTCAGGCAACCTGGGGGGCCAACAGAATGTGGAGTTTGGATATCAGCTTATTGGTAAATTTTCGTCGCAATTCTGTCATAACAAGATGGGCTATATGAGGAGTTGCACCATCTTGCTGAAACCACACAGAGTTGAAAGGAATTCTCTTTCGGCGTAATTCTGGATAGAAAAACTCTCTCAACATGCTCAAGTAACGGTCTCCAGTAACAGTAACGGTGTGACCGTTTTCTTCGAAGAAGTAGGGCCTGACAATGCAGCGTGATGAAACTGCACACCACACTGTGACACGAAGTGGATGCAATTCCGTCTCAAGGAGTATCTGTGGGTTAGAAGCACTCCAAATTCGAAAATTTTGTTTGTTTATGTTTCCGTTCAAGTCGAAATGAGCCTCGTCAAACATAAAAATACAGTTCAACATGTTTTCATCCTCTTCCACCATTTGAAGCGTCTTCTGGCAAAATTTCAAGCGACTCGGCAAGTAGGCTGCATTCAGTTTGTTGGCCATTTGAATTTTACATGGGAATAAGTTCAAATCATTGTGCATAATTGACTGAAATGACTGTCTGCTTATACCCATTTGACCAGATAAGTTCCTTGTCGAAACTCTTGGATTGTTTTGTATGGCAGCAGCTACAGCAGCGATTCTTTCCTCCATCCGAACTGTAGGGTTTCGATGGTAAGGTCTTCTTTTGACTGTCCCACGCTCGACAAAATTGTTAACAAGTCTCATTATGGTCCATCTGCTCGGAGGATCGCTGTCAAACGTGCGCCTATACTCTCTTTGAGCCAAAACTATGGACTAGTGTCCCACTTATCCATTTTCCTCAAATTTAAAGATCAATCTACAAAATAAAAAAAAATTAAGCAGATTCATCAAATAGAATAAAAGTAAAAAGTTTTTTTTTTTTTGGTAGCGGCTTTCATCAGCCACCCTGTAATAGTTGTGGTAAATATTCCGTAACCGACCGCTTCCACAAGCGATTTTTCAAATTTTCGACCTTTGTGTCGACAGGATGCGAATTAATAAATCAGGTTTGATTTATTTTAAAAAAATTATTTTATTTGAACTTTCTTTTTACTTTACATTAATAACGATATTAATTTACGATACAAAAGAATTGCTTTTACAATTTTTACTTAATATTTATAGCAAGAGTTCTTATTCTTCTTACTTGCACTTAACCTAGACTTTGGTCGTAAACGAAATTTGAGCTGAACTTTTATTTGGAATGATAATTGAAGTATACAGCTGCATTCTGCAATCGGAGTTTGTTTAAACTTAATTTTCCAATTAGAGAAATATGCTATTTCATTGCCAGACTATTTAGTTTTGTTTATGATAAAATTTAATGCTTTTTGTTTATGTTTTTCATATGAAACATATGTGCAACATGTTCTTTAATTCCTTCCTTTCTTAAAAATGAAACGTCCCGGTTCATTGCATTGCGCTGGTAATTTTTTGTATTTTGTTACGTAAATCTTCTAATATAACTTCCTCTTGTTGTTCTATTGAACTTTTTCTTTGTCTGTTAATTTTAAAAAATTTCCAATATTTTAAGATCTTTGATATTATAAATATTAGTATTATTATACTTGACAAGGTCCAGATTGTGTTCTTTTTTACAAAATCAGTATGCATTAAAATATCTATATTTTCAAATTTTGTATCTATGTTTTCAGGCTCAATATATGTATTTAATAACTTCGTAATTGTTTAAATGTGTATTTTTAATATAATTAATGATAATATCTTTTTGATTAACATAAGTTTAATTAAATATATTCCATTAATTTTTATTTCTTCTACAATATGATCACCACTTAAAAGCATTACTCCTTCTTTAATTATTTCAACATTTTAATTAGATTCTTTTATTTTATTGCATTTTGCTTTGATAAACAAGTTTCTTGTTTATTCAATTTACAATAAGTGTTGCTTAATTCTTTTTACAATCTTCATCATTTTGATATTTATTGTGGCATTTAATTATTTCTTGTGGAATCATTAATTTTAAATTATTATGACTTATTTCTCTAACCTCAAAATATTTATAATATAATTTATCCGTTATTGATTATTTTATATGAATTACAATTATGTCATTACTCTGTACTATTTTAAATTTTGAAACATCCAATAAATCTATCATGGTAACCCTTTCATGTTCATGTTTAGTTATCTCTTGAACCTCTTCTAAATGTAAAATCATTGGACTGAGAATTCCTGCTTTAGCTAAAGATATTGCATGAATCACGTTATGCAGTTCGTTAACTATTAATTGATTTCGTCTTTAAATCATTAATTTAATTTCTGACGTTTCTGGAATTCTAAAGATTGCTTCATTTAACTGTTTAATTGCCTTGAACATTTGTGAAATAGTTATAAGCTGTTTATTATTATTTCTTATTAGTTCATCTAGTTTTAAATTAATTTGAATTAAATCATCGTGATCTGGTGTTCCCGCAATCCATTTCCAAAATGTTCCTAGTTCATAAATTCCTCTTTTAACTTTATTCTTATTCTTTTTAACATTTTGTTTTTGTAATTGACTTAATAGTATGTACATCTATCTATTCTATTTCAATGTCTTCATTGTAAACTTTATTTGTATCAAAGGTTTCACGTTTTATCTTCATATCATTTCTATACGTTTCTACTATATTCGAATAATATGTTAAATTAGTTATATGGAATATTTCTCCATATTACTCATATATTATGGCTTTTTCATTTTCAATTAGAATGTATTTTTCTCTTGTATAATCTATTATATCTATAAATTCTGAATTTATTGTTTTTACAAAAAATATTAGGATAATAGGTTGAGAGTTTTAGCGACCTTTATTGTTCATAAGAAATGTTTGGCTGGCTCCAGGTCAACAAAATTTAGATATAACAACAAAAAATTAATTTTTAAAAAATTTTTTTGTTTTTAAGTTATATTTTATTTCTTCAATATTTCGAGTTGATCTTGCAACTCATCATCAGGAATCTGAATACAATGAAAAAACAATAAAAATATTTAAATTAACAAACAGTTACACAATATTTAACAATTTAAAAAATTACTTCTTACATTTCAATTTAAATTAACGTATTAATACAAACACGGAGTAAATACAACTAAATCTTGTGGTTTCTCTTATTATAAGTTTTTCCTATACGACTAATGATGTGTCTGTAGCTGTGAGCGCAGTTTTCTGTGTCAGTTTTGTAGTTCATACGAATGTGACTAGGAGTGTGTGCAATGTGTAACATCTCTAGAGTTAGCCGTTTTGAGTAATTGTTCTCACTTTGAAGTATTTCCACTTTTTCGAAATTGGGAATGTGACCCTCCTTTAAACAATGTAAGGCAAGTGCTGTTTTTTGGGCGTTATTATGTCCTGCTATTATGTCCGATTTGTAAGATGAAATCCGCGTCCTTAATTTTGATTTTGTTGTCCCAATATATACCTTGTTGCATATATTGCTACCGTCATTGTTACATGGGATTTTATAAATTAATCTAGATTGGTCAAGTTTGTCGATCTGATCTTTGGTCTTGCTAAAAAGTAGTTTTAAAATATTGCACGGTTTAAAGGCTAATTTATATTTGTTCTTGTCAAAAATGTCAGATGCAGCGAATCTTTCAGCGAACTCAAGTACGTATATCACAGATTTATAGGGTTTTATTATTGCCGGTGTTTTAGTAGGTGAAGTTGGTTTAGTATTGCACTCATTTATTATTCTGTTTATGGATCTTATCGGAAAATCGTTTTTCTGTAAAATGATTTTAATTTTATTAATGTTTGCAGTATGAAAAACATCGTCACTAATTTTTAAAACCCTGTTTACAAAATTGTATTGTAAATCATCGATTTTGGATGTTTCGAGTAGAAATTTATTAGCCGTCCTGAAGCTGTGGCTTTTTGGTGCCAGTTGATTTTAATTGTTCCATTTCTCCGTGAAACCAATGCATCTAGAAATGCTAGTTCGTTATCTTTTTCGAATTCCATTGTGAAACGTATGTCTTTATGGTAGCCATTAAGGCATTTTAATATGTCATCTGCTTCATCCTTTTTTATAATTGCAAATAAGTCGTCTACATATTTGCTTAGTAGGCGTGGTTTATTTTGGAATATCTCCAAACGAGTTGTCAATAATTCCTCCATGACAATATCCGCGATTATAGGTGACACCGGCGACCCCAGCGGCATTCCACTACGTTGGTTAAATATATTGCCGTTGTATTTAAAAAATCGATTTTCCTTGGTTATGAATTTTAAAATGTGCATGAATAATTCTTGAGGTATCTTGGTAAAATCTTTAATAATTTCCCACTTATTGAGTATTATTTCGAGCGCTGAATCCACCGGAATGCTAGGAAATAGTGATATCACATCGAAAGAAATTAAAATTTCGTCATCGGAAATAGGAATATTTTCCACTCTTTGACGAAATTCCACTGCGTCTTTGACATTGAAAGTCGAGTCTTTGGTTAAATTCTTCAGAATCGTTACCATATATTTGGCTCACTTATGACACGGTGAATTAACTGAAGAAACTATTGGCCGCAAAGGAGTATCTGGTTTATGGATTTTCGGTAATCCATATATACGAGGACAAGTCGCCGCGTTATTTATCATTTTGTATTTTTCTCCAAGTGAAATGATGTTGTTAACGTAAAGTTTTTCTATTAAAAGTTCATTTTTATCTTGACGTGAGCTCGTAGGGTCTTTTCTTAAGACATTATAAATATTTATATTATTTAGAATAATTTGCATTTTCTTGTTGTAATCGCTTTTTTCCAAAGCTACGGTAACATTACCTTTGTCGGAGTTCATTATTAAAATATTGTTGTTTTTACGTAAAAATTCTTTTGCTTGTCCCACTGTGTCTAAAACAAGTTTGTCTCTAACGTTCCAGTCCACTTTGTTTCTGTGATTCTCAATCAGTTGAGTAAATTTCGTTCTCGCGATGTCTTGCTGTTCTTTGTTTGTGTGTGTTTGCACGCATTCTTCTCCATCCACAATGCATTTGAACATTGGAAATTCTTTGTTCGTCATCGGTAAAGCGAACTTTGGACCTAAACTAAAAAGCCACTGCAAATTGTTGGGAATATCAGTGTTAGTTTTATTTACAAACCATTCCTTATTGTGATTTGTTTTTTGTTGTAGTTGTTTTTGTTTCTTTAATTTTGAATGTTTCTTCACTTGTTCGTCTGTTTTTCTCTGAGTTAAGCTCAAAGCGCAAGCAACTTGTGATTGGAATAACAATCGTGCATCTTGTTCGTTAAGAACTCGTTGTATGGATGTTTCTTGTTGTTCTATGATTCGTTCGTTAAGTTTAATTGTATCGTGTTTATGTTCTATCAACAAGTTTAAAATTTTTCTATGAAAATTAAGTAGAAGTTTTTCAAGTTTTTGGTTTATTTGATGGGAATAATTTCCGTTGTTGCTAAAAACATATGTGATGTTATTGGTAGAGTCTGAGATGAATGATGGTATAATTTTAGATTTTCTGCACTGTAGTAAAAATTTGTTTGAAACCCTCAGCTTCGTTGTAGCGTTGGTAGTTCTTGTATGTTTGTTAATTAAATACCTTGTGTTATGGTTGTTTTTGTTCTTCAGTTGAGGATACAATTCCATTTTAATTAAATAAATATCGGCGTGCCCTCCGTTGTGTAATAGGTTGAGAGTTTTAGCGACCTTTATTGTTCATAAGAGATGTTTGGCTGGCTCCAGGTCAACAAAATTTAGATATAACAACAAAAAATTAATTTTTAAAAAAACTTTTTGTTTTTAAGTTATATTTTATTTCTTCAATATTTCGAGTTGATCTTGCAACTCATCATCAGGAAGCTGAATACAATGAAAACCAATAAAAATATTTAAATCAACAAACAGTTACACAATATTTAACAATTTAAAAAATTACTTCTTACATTTCAATTTAAATTAACGTTTGTATTAATAAACACGGAGTTAATACAACTAAATCTTGTGGTTTCTCTTATTATACATTTTTCCTATACGACTAATGATGTGTGTGTAGCTGTGAGCGCAATGTGTAACATCTCTTATATCAGGATAATTAAATATTACATCATCTGCAATGAAGGGAAAAAAATAAAATTTATATTTTTATTTGTATTTACTTCTTAATTCTATTTTTATTAAATATCTTTTAGTTGATATTTTTTGTTTTTCTTTCTCTAATTCTTATTGTTTTTCCAGTGTTGTTATCCATTCTATTCTATCTATATTTCCTAATCTAGCTCTTTCACTTATTCTAGGTTCATTCGAATTCGAGCTTTTAGGATATTCGAAGTCTTTTTCTATGACCTTATCTCCTAATGGTAACATTTTTATACTTATATTCCTATTTTATTAGAATAGCCACCCTAAGATTTCTATTTCATCGCCATCTTTGTTATAAACTTCTTCATTTTTTCTCCAAAAATCATGTTCTGCTATTGGAAGTTGCATGGGAGTTGCTTCTTCGGTTTCAATTTCATCTGTAATTTCGTCTACTAATTAAATGAAATTTTTATTTCATTTTTAATTTTCCTTTCCTTACCTATCCGATTACAATTTCCATTCTGGATGTAATTCCTGCATTCTTCTACTTAATGTGATTGTTTCTCTTTCTAAATTTTCGTCATTGTCATAATCTTCAACTTTTGGTTCTTTCATAATTCCTAAAAATTTATATGTTATTTCCATACACTTAATTTTACTTTCATCAGAATTCGTGACAATTTTTAGTTCTTCATTTTCATGAAATATTTTTAAAGGATTTTTCGACATTTTCCTTCGATTAATTTTTCTGAAATATTAATTTTTTATGTTTTAATATTGTCTTTGTGAATCACTCTATTTCTATTACACTAGTTTACAAATTTGGGCTTCATCTCGAGATCTGGTTTCTCATAAAACTTTTACGATGTATTTTGAGGAGTAGAATCCAAAACTGCCAACCAATTTTTTTTCTTAAGAACCGTACAAAATTTCACACAAGTTAAAAAAGTAACAAAAAAATACAGTCTTTTCTGTAAGGAACTATGATTGCTAATAAATACTAAAATAAATATATTTTTTTTACTTCAATTAGTTATTAATATATGTTTTTATAAAAAGAAATCAAAAAAATTAAATTAAAAAAAATTAGGAACATGAATTACATATTAAAGTTTTGTGTTCGCCACATATGGCTCTTTTGCACTTAGTACATTCCATTTTGGACATTCGACGAATTTTTGTTGGGCAAAAAGAACAATACCTTTTTTTTTTGGAGGCAGGCTCATCTGCATTGTTTTCATTATCGCTTCCGCTTTTGTTTGGTATAGCATTTTGAATATTATTACGCAAATTTTTTGACAAGGGGGCTATTTCAAGCCTTTTTTCCATCCAAGGCGTTGTTAGAGATGTCGAAAGTTTCTTCATGTACTCTTTCCTATTAAGCGGTTTTTGTGGAATTGAAATTACATTATGGCAATAAATAACGTATGAGTTTATAAATGCCATATTCAGCATTCCATAAAATAGTGCAATAGGCCACCTGTTTGTTTTCCTAGAGCAAGACATCAACGAACACATTTGGTCGAATGTGTCGACACCGTCTTTAGTTTGATTATAATATAGTATTATGTCTGGCTTTCCACTGCTTTCATTCATTGTGCGTTCTTCATTGCACGAAGATAGCAAATATACCATTTTAGAAGGTTTTGGCTTATACGACAGCAGAGTTAATGGTCCGTCATAGCAGAACATAGTAGTTCCAACCTCTCGCGAGCGTGAATTTTTCATTTCTTCCGGAATTTCTCATTTGTTGGATCTAATGGTTCCTACGAGAGTCAACTTATAAGGCTCCTTCAGTAAATTCTTTGCCAGCGGAACTGATGTGAACCAATTATCGCATGTTATGTTGCGACTAGTACCATGTATTAGGTGTGATAACTCCTTGACATAATATTCTCCTAATGGCATGTCACAAGTTTTTGTTGTTTTTCCAAGGTATGGAATTGCATTAAACATATACTTTGTAGTAATATCGCATATCATCGGAATTTTTATACCATACTTATTTGGCTTATTTGGGGTGTACATTTTGAATGGACAACGACCACGAAAGCCCAATAGCTGTTCATCAATTGTAGTGTGAGATCCAGGTACATAACTTGTTTGGCATTGTTTTATAAATAGGTCCCAGACCTTCCTGACAGGTAAAAACGCGTCATTAGGTAGTAGAGCAGGTCGCAATGCTTTATCATCCATTCTGAAGCATCGAATTAAGAAATCGAATCTGTCACGGCTCATGGCAGCAGTATATTGCGTTCCACTATAGGTCGTATTGAAGAGATCGTCGGTTGTTAAGTGGTTATCTTTCAGTACTGCAGACAATGTAAGTATACCAAAAAGAGCACGTATTTCAAGGACATTAGTTTCTCTAAATGTTGCACTAGTCATATCATCACGACAATTTAGGCAAATCTCTGCATTAGTCCACTGCACAATCTCCGAAATTATCTCATCAGTAAAAAAAAACATTTAAACATGAAATGGGGTCATATAGTGATTTGGACTGCCGAGTTGGACCTCTTGCCGTTCGAACAATATTTATTGAAGAAATTCTGGCAGCATTTTTTTCTTTCGATGTAGTCCAACAGTATCTACTTTTACTTTTTAAAGTGGACCGAGATGGAGCAATTCTGCGATTGTCGGAAGGCAAAGAACTAGAAAGAACTCGAAATTGTGTGGAGAGATCATATGGTGTGTGGAAGCGCCGATTCCCAGTGCTTTCCTTGGGAATACGCATGCATTTGCAAAAAGTTCAGAGCATAATTGTTGCAACGGCAGTCTTACACAATATTTGCTGCCTCAACAATGAGAAGGATGCGCCACTTCTTTCAAACGAAATAAATCATGCAGTTACTAATGTACTCAGTACATCACATAATCGCCGAACCGGTGAACAAATCACAAAGAACCACCTTAGGAGATGCCTCATTGATACTCACTTTGCAAATATCTAATAAAATCATTTTAAGCAAAATAAATTTCGTAAAATATCAAATGTCAAATAAAAAACATTATTTTTGCAGTGATGCTTTATTTTGTACAAAAAATTATCATTAGTTAACCAATGGACTGTGAAACTGAACAACATAAATTTGGTAGTTTACTAATAGACATTAGTTAGGTAACTAATTGGTTAACTAAACACTGTGAAGCCGGCCCTTAGACGTATAACGTAGCCATAACTCGCGAAACAACGAATTTACCGCAAAAAAACGACCACCACCGACAAGCTGCAGTTGACGACTGGAATAAGTAGAAATACGCGCCTGCTGCGATAATAATTGTGAGAGGGAGAGCAAAACATTTAAAAAGCGTACGTCTCGGAGACGTACGTTATCTAAGCAGGGTTAAATGTTTCTTATGTTCTTCTGTACTTTTTGAAAATATAAGTAATTATGTCATCTATATTAATGTGACAGAACTTTCCGATATAGTCTCTAAGTACATCATCCATAGCTCTTTGGAAGGTACTTGGTGCATTCCTCAAACCAAATGGCATTCTTAAATATTCATATTTGCCATTAGTTACCGAAAAGGCTGTTTTCTCTCTTACATTTTTATACATTAATATTTGGTGAAATCCAGATTCCAAATCTATTGTTAAAAAATCTTTGATTTACCTAAATTTGATAGTATGACGTTAACATCTGGAATGGGATATTTATCGGATATCGTTTGTTCGTTAATTTTTTTATAGTCTATTACCATTCTCATTTTTGGTGTTCCGTCAGAATTTACACCTTTTTTTGGTACGACCCAGATTGGTGAATTATACGGACTTTTGCTTGGTCTTAAAATCCCTTCTTTTAACAATTTTTCTATTTCTTTATTAACGAATGTGTTAGCTGAGAGTGAATATGGATATTGTTTACTCCAGATGGGAGTTTCAACAATTGTACGAATTTCAGCTCTTACATCAGTTCTGAAAGGTAAATTCATATCTATGTCATTATGTCGTTCATTAATTTCATTAACTATGTCTTTTCTTAATGATTTAAATTTTGTGTTATCAACATTGTTTTTAATTGATATTTCGGAATTCGTATATTCCAAAATATTTTTATTTATTAAAGCGGAATTAGTCATCGCTGGCGATGTAGGATGCTTTGATCCCACAATTATTATTTTTTATTTAAAGTAGCGGTATTTTCCTTCACTGGCATTCTAGAGATTTTTTTACTCTCCAGAACATTATTTGAGGCAAGTTCTTGATTTTCTATTTCATTAATATACTTTATATCATACTTTAATCCTTGAGATTCTAGTTTATGATTCTCAAAATCTAACTTCATATTGTTTCCTTTAGTAAAATTAATTCCGATTAACAAATCGCATTCTAAATTATCTAACTCGTAGAATCTTTGTTTGATTCCTAAAATTGTTACATCTGAATAATGAGTAATTATGGTATACCCATTTACTGTTTTAACTCTTTTTTTAATTGGTAACTCGTTCCTAAATAAACAAAAGTTTGGTCTACAATAACAATTTATAGCACCCGTGTCTATTAATATTTTTACTTCTTTGCCCGTGATATCATGGTTTCCGATGATATATGGGAGGATATGTTTTCGTTCGTTCCCCCGAAAAAAGCATTCTCACTTAAGTTATTTATTCTTTGATGTTTTTGTTGTGGTAACTGAGCACTTTCTAATTGTCTTTTTTGACCATTATTATTATTATATAAATTTCTGTTAAATCGATTGTTATTATTATAATTACTATTATAATATATTTGGTCTATTATTGTTGAAATTATTATTAAACCTTGGTTTTGATCTATTTCAAATCTGTAATGATTCGTCCACTTGCATAGGTTCTGGTTTTGGATGTGGTTTAAAACTATGAAAATTGTTATTAAACCGATATTGGTTTTGATTATTAGTTCCTTTCTTAGGAAATCTCAAATTATTATTATTTTGCGCATTATTATGACTTGACCTTCCAAATTGTAAAGCAAAATTGCTCTATCATTATTTGATTCTAGTTCTTGCGCTTTTGCAAGTGCATTTGGTAAGTCTTCTGGTGAAACAGAAAATAATGTTTGATAATGGAGAATTTAATCCAGTTATAAAAACTCGTAGTGCATTTTCTCTATTCTTCTTATTTAATTGCAGTGTTATGGTTGAACTATTACCATGAGTCATGATAGTTTTATTTATTAACAAAGTAAATTTTTTATTTATCAAATTATAATAATCTAAAATATAAAGTGATGTCTTAGTACACTTAACTCCTGTTCTATTACATGAATCGGTCTTTTATCCGAATACGCGAAATCGAGTCTACTTATAATCGCATCGTAATTTAAAACTGTTCCATGATTTGTCGGAACATCATTGGCTTCACCAGTAATCTTATTTCTCAATATAGTCAATGCTCCGAAATACCTTCTACTTTCTTTATAAAGAAATTGAATAGTTAGAGGCTTCCCTCTAACTAACATATGAATTTGGTTTACCTTTGAATTCTGGTATTGATTTAATTATATCCAATGATTCACTACATACTTTAGTATCATCAATTTTTTGTATTTCATAATTTTCAACAACGTTTGTATTCGTTAATGCTAATGAATTTGATCTTGAAATTGTGCTTGAAGTTGACTTTCAAACGTTACATTATTTTTTGCTATTAAATTTGATACTAAATTCTTTATTTCATTATCAATTTTTTTTTTATTTTTCTGTTATTGGCACTTTTTTAAATGACTTTATTCTTCCTCAATTGAATTATTTTTCTTTATTTTAGAAATTTTTTTCAAAAACTTTCAAAATTTTAGTACTTCTAAAATATCTTAAAATTATTTCTTACTTTTTCGCCTTTCCCGAGGATAATTGCTTGTTGAGATGGTTGTTGATGCTTCCTTTTGACAGGATATGTTGCAGCTACAATTTTTACCAAGAGTTCTTCTGTTAATTTTTTTTTTAATCTTGAATAAGCTTCTGGTCCGAATGTGGTTGTGTGGTCTTCAGGGATGTGTAAAATTTGTATCCTTTAGTATACTTTTTTAGTCTTCGTTTTATTTTTTCCTCTTTCAATATTTAGTACTTTTTCCGAAAGTCCTTTTTTTCTACTATTATTTGCTTTTAATCCTTTATTGTGTTATATCGCAAGGTTTGTTTTTGAGATTATTTGCTTTAAGAGGTCAGGGTCAGTCATGGCCGTGAAAATTAGAGCATTTCCAATAAGTTTTTTTTGGTATTAATTTAATTTATTTAATAAAAGTGATAATGTGGAATTATTACTTTATGTTTCAACTTGACTTGACGAAAGTTAAAAAAAAATATTAAAAATAAAAAAAGTAATAGCTGGTTGGACCCTGTCCCATACTTAGTGTCTTGCGGTGAACATCACAAATCCTTGGGAAATCATCTAAAATCAATCGGATGAGAAAAATTAGTTAGTTAAATAAATAATCTAGTGCCTGATCAAAGGTTTTTTTTTATTCATTAACGTTGTGCTGAGGACTGCTGCACATAGCTCCAGGCGTGGAATTGTTTGTTCTTTCAGAGGTGCCACCCGGGATTTTGAGCATAGTAGTCTTACGACTGTGCGACCATCTTTTAATGTTGCACGCACGAAAATTGCAGCTCCGTAGGCCTTTTCTGATGCATCGCAAAAAGCATGAAGTTGAACAGATGTTACTACATGTTGTCCAAAAACGTGTCTTTCAAAGCTAAAATTGTTCAGTGGCTTTAAATCGGCTCGGAAGGTCGTCCATTTGGAATGTAATTCGATTGGTATTGCCTGGTCCCAGGAAAGTTGTAATTGCCATAAGTCTTGTATGATGATCTTAGCTGTTACTATAACTGGGCCAAGTATCCCTAGTGGATCAAATATTTTTTGTAACTTCTGACGTGATTGTGTGTTTCGTGGTTTTGTTGTTGCATGAGGATCTGATGCAAAATTTATCTTGTTTTGGTTGCCAGTGTATTTTTATGGAAGTATTATCATCATTGTCAAAATCCAAATCGATTTCCTGATCATCCTTATCAATATCTTGTAATATTTGTGGGTGGTTTGCACACCATTTGCGAAGTTTAAAACCAACAGGTTCTAATATGCGTTTGAGTTGATTCTGCATCTCCAATATCGCTGACAGTTTATTGAATCCACTGCGACAGTCATCTATGTAAAAATTATTTTTTAAGACTTGTGCGCCCAGTTAAAATTTTTCTGTATTTTCTTCTGCAAGCTGTTGCAGGCATCAGTATGGGGCGGATCTGGTACCATGTATCACTGTGTTTAACTGATAATGTCGGACAGGCTCACCAGGATGATTTCTCCAAAAAATAGTTTAGAATTTCCTATCCGCCGGATGCACTGAAATTTGTCAATACATTTTTTGAATATCAGTACAAAAGACAAATCTTGGTAATCGGAAACGCAGAAGGATCGAAAAAAGTTCACTGGTTAGACCAGTAAATAAAATGTCATTCAGTGATATGCCAGAACTAGTTTTACATGAGGCGTCAACATGTGGGATAACATAATGTGGTGCTGATTCGTTTTTAGTGATTATCTGCTCCATATGTCCTAATTCTTACTTAATCTTAATCATACTCGTTCATAAATTTGACGTACTGTTCTCTGACTCTGTTCTCAAGGGAAAAGAATCTGGTCATTGCTATTGTTTCTGGATCCTTCAGGTTCTCAGGATCATGTTGAAATGGTAGCCTTACCATGAAGCGTCCCAATGAGTCCCTTTGAGTGTTGTTTTGAAAATGTGTCTCGCATAATTCTTCTGCCATAGTTAACTTAGAATTTTTGGGTTACGGATCATCCATCTGCCACAACCGTTGAATCATTTCGTCTAGATCTTCCTCAGTTTTTGTACATATGCCACACGTTGCGCCAAACTCGTTTCTGTTAGAAAGGTAGGAGTCGCCTACTTTTCCTGAAAAAATCCATCCAAAAACGGTATTTTGAAGTATAGGTAGATCACTTGATTGTTTTGATTTGCCCAATGGTCAGTAATTAATGGTAGAATTCTGCTCCCAAAAGGATGTCAATATTCGCCGCTTGGTTGAAGTAAGGGTGTGCTAGTTCAATATTTTTTGGAATTGACCATAATGATGTATCTAACGATTGCGAAGGCTGCAATGTAGTAATTTGTGGCAGAACGTATGCTTCCAATGGTTTTTGATATCCATTTATACGGGACTGAATATTAATGTAGGCCCGCTGGGTTGAAACTTGTTTCTTCCTTCCAATTCCTTCTATGGACATTGAGGTCATCTGACCTGAGACACCAAGACGTTTAGCAAGCCTGCTAGTTATAATGTTGATCTGGGAGCCAGAGTCCAACAGTACTCTGCAGGTTATCGTTTTTCCTGTGCTAAGTAGCACGTAGCCTTTTTTTTGGTGTTGTTGTAGGTTGTAAGGCTAACAGGAGAGTTTGAATTCTGTTCATTAAAGAGTGGTGCAGTTATGTGTTGACCATCTTTTTCCTAATGTAACATTGTATTGTGTTTTTTCTGACATCTGGTGCATGATCTGCTATGACAATTAGAGGTACTGTGCCCACTTCTGAGACAGTTTCACATGATTCATCCTGTCTTTAACTGAAGTCTTCAAAAATTTAGCACATGTAAACAAAGTGTTCTTTTTCATAACTGAATTTACATTTTTGATATGCTGTTGTTGTTAGCACTCTCATAGGTCTTTGTTTGGTCCCAATAGCCTCCATCATTTGGAACTAGGCTTCCAAAAAAGTAAGAAATTCGTTTAATTTTGGAATTTCTTTATGATTTGCAATAGTTTGCTCATATAAAATATGAGTTTCGCGATCCAACTTCTTTATTAAAATTGGAAGTAGTAGCGGATCCCATGAGTTCGTCCCTACTCCCAAATTTTCCAATGCTTACAAGCATTCTTGTGTTGTATCGTGCAGCTTCTCTATTGTTTTGGATATCGCTGCTGATAAGGTTAGCTGACGTTTGACTTCGAATACCACATCTTTTGCACATTTGGTAGTGCTTGTTTGTGAATCATTTGAAGAAATAAATCAAAAAATTGGCGCCACTTCATGTAATCACCATCAAACTTTGGGAGAACAACCTTTGGCAGTGGTAGAGCTCCCTGCAGGCTTGCTATGTTGACTTGCATTGTATATGGATTGCCTCCTTGGTAGTTTTCCACATCTTCAGTTAAAGAGATTATCTTTTGTACTGCCTCTTCTTCCAATTGGATGAACGTGCACAGGTCATATCCTTTGGATGATGGGTCTTCCATTTGCTGCCAGATTTCATCGTTGATTTGTTCTATTTTCCCTCAAAGCTGTTTGGTCGTGTTTAATTTCAACTCACTGGAGATACGTGAATGGTTTGTTCCTGTAGATTCAGCGTTGGCCAGGTGTCTTTTTAATGTTAACATTTGAGCTTTGAATTTTCGAATAAGCCCTCTTTGCTGCTGGTCAGCATCATCTGTACGTGTATTATCTGGACTTTGGATGGCCGAGGATTCAATTTGACTTTTCTGCGTATGTTGCTGACTGCATGTTGTAGTTGTATGCTGACTGACTGCAGACCTTTGTGGAATCACCGATTTCACTGAGTTAGTAGCTTCTATCTTTGAAGCTGCTTGCTCGAAGATTTTTGTGTATGTTTCGACTACTTCAGCTATTTGGGTGTAATAGTCTTTTGAAAAGTAGTCGTGTTACATTGGGAGGTCGTTCACTATGCGGATTTTTGTATCTGTTTTCTCAAACTGTTCCCATGCTTGGCTTAGTCGCCGTAAACGGTTTGAAAGCAGTCTGATGTCCTCTTCCGTTCTGAGGAATCCTTTATAAAGTTTCTCACCAGGTTTTGGATTTCTTCTCCAACGAATTGTTGGATCTTTGCCAAGCCGTTGAACACGCTGGAATGTCCTGATGCAGACTGTATCCTGGCCAAAATGTGTCACTGTTTTGCTGATGACTGTTGAATGATTAAATGGCTGCTGTGTCCACCTTTTAATTACTTAGGCTGGAATGTCCTGATGCAGACTGTATCCTGGCCAAAATGTGTTACCGTTTCGCTGATGACTGCTGAATGATCCGATGGCTGCTGTGTCCACCTTAGGCTGGAATCACATCGGGGTCACCAATGCTTTGCGGCTGAGATTAGTTTATCTGCCTATAACACTAAAATAATTCTGGCACTTGAACCAGGACTATTTAGGTTGGTAGGTTGTTGCTGCAGGCACATAAACCCACAGTAACAGTTATTGTATTTGATAATAGCAAGGCACCTTACCAGGGGTCGGTGGAGTCTTGCTACGTATTGCGGCCACTAAGGATCAAGGACTTACAATTTGAATTGGAAGATATTGTTTGCTTTTAGTCTTGCAATATAATGGCGAAGTTTTATTTAATATATGTCTATTATATACTTAATAGATAATTACAAATAGTGTACCTAATCATAATACAATTAATTTAAAATTGTGACCTACTTAAATGCAGCCACCATAAACAAAACAAAAGCGAGCATTGACTTTAAATAAGTGGCAATGTTTGGATTTTGTCAACGAAACAAAAGCGAACATTGACTTTAAATAAATTGCAATGTTTTGCATTTTGTCAATACTAAGCATTTGGATATGCTTAAGGGGCTGCATATGTGTAAAATATGTATGTAAGATTATAAGACTATAGATATACGAATTGAATGGGTAAAACTAAACATATCGTATTTACTGATTTTACAAATTGAAGACAACTTCATTTTGCATTTTTTTTTTTGGTATTTGTGGGAAGTAATAGTACTTCAAAATTTGAATTTTGTTCTCCGTCGGACCCCTATGTGCTCTATTATGGGTTTCGATAATTACTTCGTCTTGTCTGTCTTCTTGTTGTGTTCTTTGTATGTCTGCGTAAGCAACCTTGAAGCTTCATGACCGACTTCTATGCATCCAACTTTGTTAATGATGAAAGACAAATGGGAGTAAACTTTCTGGTAAAATTCTTAAATAATTGAGATACCCTGCCATTTGGTATTCGAGTGTCCCCAAATTTCGTTTATCTGCGTAGTGCAGTGAGACATTTGGAAATCACTTTCCAATCAAGGGGCGTATTATAAGATTCATGTGCAATGTCTGTAACCTTATTTCAAATTACATAAAGAATGCGTAGTATCAGGATAAATTATTTTAAGGTGGTAAATTTAAGAATTCTATGGATTTATGATATCTTCGATAAATAAGAAGCTCGAAATGATTTTAATAATATGAAAAGTTTTATTAATTTAAAATTGAATTATTTATTAATTGAAATAAACATAAAACAAAAACGTTTATCGAAACGGAGCGGAGAATATATTAGTCTCTTCGTTATTGAACTTCGTGGAGTTAAAGAAAACAGGTTGCAGTGTTGTCGGATACATCTTCAATTAGGTAGCGATCGTGTCCGAGGACTTTCTTAATGACATATGGTCCACGGTACTTTGGATCCAGTTTTCTTGATTGTGTGGTAGCAGAGGCTTCATTTTTAATAACGATTAAGTCATCCTCATGATATTCAGTTGGCTTGGCATGCTTTCGATCGAATCGTTGTTTCCATTTAGCGCGTTTCTACATGTTTTCAACGGCTTGTTGTCGCTTAGTAGTGAAGATCTAAGTCGCTATGAACGGCAGCAAGTAGATAATTTTGTATAATATCTTTGAGCTTGAAATCAAACACAAGCTCATTAGGACTAAATCCTGACGTTGCATTCTTTTGCGAATTTACGGTCCATTGTAATTCCCTTAAGAGCAAATCCCATTCTTTTTCGTTTTCGGTGGATGTGCGCAAGTAAGATAATATTGTTTGATTTGTGCGTTCCACTTGACCATTTGCTCTCGGCGTACGAACAGCTGTCTTAATATGGCGAATATCGTTGTTTTTACAGAAATCTTCGAACATTTTCGATGTGAATGCAGTTCCTCTATCGGTTACTATACTTGGCAGGCCAAAATAACTTGTAATTTCATTTAATACATTAATTACGGGTACGGTTTTCGTATTACAAACGGCTTTGATAATTGAAAATTTAGTAAAAGCGTCGGTTATCGCTAAAATGTAAAAATTTCCACTTTTACTTCGCATAAAAGGTCCTAAATGGTCGATATGGATAGTGATGAAGGGTATTGGCTCAGGCTCGTCATAGTGTAACATACCCTATGGTTTTTCACCTCGTGTTTTGAAATATCAATATTCGATACAAGCGGATATGTATTCTTTTACATATTTCCGTATTCTTGGAAACCAAAATTTTTACTTTATACGACTTATTGTTTTTTTTCGAGTCCAAAATGTCCCATCTCGTCATGGCACCATCTTACTGCTTTTGGGACAACAAATTTAAGTTCATCTTCATCTTTACGAAATAGTCGGTGATTCTGAATAACGTATTCGGCCTTAAATTGCTTTAGCTGTGTAGATTGACGATGCCCCTTCAAGATTTCAAATATTTTGCGTAAAGATTTCTTGTAGTTGCATTGTTAATAACCAATCATCGACATCAGCGGTCACTTTCATGATGAATCCGGCAGGTTCAACTTCCGTTGGTGGTTGATCGGGTGAACGACTAAGAGCATCTACGTGTGCCATACGATTTCCATTACGATGAATTATTTGACAGTCATATTCGAGTAGCTTCATATACCAGCGAGCAATTTTTGGTAAAAGTTCTTTTTTTTCTTTTGCCGTAGCAATTGCAGAGCAATCCGTAACGAGGCGAAAACGTTTACCCGAAACATAAACTCGAAAACGTTCTAAAGTTTCGACCACAGCGAGAACTTCCAACTCATAGCTGTGATATTTTCTCTCGATATCGGTGCAGTGGCGGCTATAATAAAAGATAGGTTGCCAACCTTTCCCATCTACAGATGAGAATAACACACCTGCAAGTTCAACACTAGAGGCATCCGTATGTACTTCATGTTCCGCCGAGTAATCGTACAGTCCCAAAACTGGTTCGCTGCATAATTTTTCGATAAGTTTAGTGAACGCATTTTGTTGAGGCTCACCCCACAAAAAGTTTTAGTTTCCGATTTTTCGTAGTAAGCTGGTCAGCGGTTTCGAGATTAACGAATAGTCCTGTACAAATTTTCTAAAAAAACCGGTAAGGCCTAAGAATCCCCGAACTTCTGAAACGTTTGTCGGCTGTTTGAAATTTCGAATTGCGTTGATTTTCTCTTTTCCTGGTGAAATACCTTTTTCGTTTATGACATGACCCAAATACGTGATTTCTGAAACTAAAAATTTACATTTATCAAATCGAAGCGTTAGGTTGCTCTCCTCCAAGATCGTCAAGAATTTTTCTAATTTTTTTTAATCTGTCTTCGATAGTTTTACTTGGTAAAATAACGTCATCAAGGTACGCTAACACTTCGCCCGATTTCATTTTAGATATGATTTTATTCATTAGCGCTTGAAAAACGGCCGGAGCATTTACAAGCCCAAACGGCATCCGGTTAAATTCAAAGTGTCCATCAGAAGTAGCGAACGCAGTGTATTGCCTTGAAGTTTCAACTATCTCCATCTGGTGATAGCCCATACGAAGATCCAATGTGGTAAAAAATTGATTTCCGGATAATTGTGCGAACTGCTCTTCCATTATAGGCATAGGGAACGGTATTTTGACAGTAATACGATTTAAAAGTCTATAATCAATGCATAACCGATGCTCACCATTCTTTTTTTCAACGAGGACAACGGCAGAGGCATACGATGAATTTGATTTTCGGATTATTTCCTTTTCTAATAAGTCAGATATAATATTATTTTTAATTGGTCGCTTACCAAATGCAATACGGTACGGTTTTTCGGAAACTGTAACATCGGTTGTAAGTTTAATTTCCATACTGCTTTCGGTGCATTTCCCAAAGTCAGAAACATCTTTCGCGAAGCAAATTCGGTGAAGATTAAGAGTACTTTTAAGCTCAAAAAGTTGTTCAGAAGTTAACCTTTCTCCTGCTTGTAAATCGGTGGTTTTTTCGATCCAACAATCATTATCCTCTATAACAAAGCGGCTCCCTTCACGGCACAACTCATCTTTACCCAGTAGAATATTTTCACATATATGTTAATTTTCAACGACGAGGAAATCGGTTTTCAAAACAGTTTTGTCAATTTCCAGAGATGCTGTTAATTTGCTGGTGCAAATGTATTGAGCACCGCACAGAGGGGTGTTTAGAGAGTTCTAAATGCGGCCAAAATTAGGGTTTTGATTTTTTTTCAGTAAAAAATATCTGATAAGTGATTGCAAATTAATTCTGAATAATATAATTGGATATTCATAATTTTAAAGTAAAGTTTGACAGAAAATTCACTGGTTTTTAATACAACGTAGACATAAAAATAAAAACATCAATCCAAGTACATTAACGTAATAAAATAAGAATAGAATATAGAATAGTTAAAAATTAAACAAAAAATTTAAGTTCTTCACCAGAATCGGAATTGCCCTCCGCAGAGGCAACACTCTCTTTATCGGAAATATTGCTTTTGTTGGCAAAAAAACTCTGAGGCTTCTTTAGAAAATCCTGTTTTTTTTCTGCAGGCCGCTCCCATGATAGCAGCGGGTCAGAAGTTAACAGCTGCCTATTTATTACATCATGATTGCAATATATTCTTGAAAATTTTCTTGCAAAATCTTGCCTGTACTGACGAAAATGTTAGTTGCGGGCCTCAGCCGCTTCTTCAGATAACTGGCCAATTGGTACTAACGTATGATTGATTATTATGGGTGCATGAATCAATATATTATGCATTGTTGGCGTTATCGGATGCCACCTATATTTAGTTACGTATAACTTCGCAGTTTCTGCGCAAATATTTCCAATTTTCTTGTATCTATTTCATGTCTACATGCAATGACTAAGAATTATTTCTAATCTTTAAATTAAGTCAATTTTGAATGCAGTCTCAGGATCAGCAAAAAATCTTCTAGAAGTGTTGCCATCGTTGGTGTTGCCAAAACCAAATTGGGAACATAGACCAACAACGACATTTCTTCTTTAAAAGACTATAGTATGAGTATTTTTGTTTCTTTTACAATCAATTTGTCAGCTTCTGTTCTACATTGCCACTTTTGTACAGGTAATTTATAAGATAGGTGCAATATTGATTCAAAAAGTCTGATTCTTGCATGAAGCACAGATAATCTAAATTTAAATGTTGGGGGATACTCTTCTTTTCTTATTTCTTACCTGGAATTTTCCACTGCACAACTTTTTATTTTTGACAAACGATTTTCCAAATAATCTATCATTTCTTCGATCAAACGCTCCGCACTCTCCTTCATGTAGTTAAATAGTTGACTTTTAGTCATTATCTTGAAGTATTTATCTTGCTTTGTGAAGAAAATACGCCGTTAAGTAAAGTTCATAAAAATCGTAAATTCACAGTTAGACCAAAGAAAAAGGTCGTAATAATAAAAGGCGCAAATTGGCGCTTTTTTTTTTTTGATATATTTAGTAGACTCCTAAGTCTTGATGTCAGACCAAAAATTTTTTTTTGACAAACACTGACAACAAAAGAAAAATATCTTTTTATTCAAAAATAAGGTTTTTTATCACAATTAGTTTGAGGAAATTTGATGTATACATGCATTAATGCATAGCAAATATTTATCCTTTAGATGCAATACATACCCTGGACGTCCATATTCATTAGACAAAAAACAAAACACTAAAACAAAAGCTCTTATCGCTCTTATCGCGAAATAATAGCCAACCAAAAGTGTTTCGAAAATCACTATATACGTTAAATGTCTACGAACAAATTTTGACTCGAATGGGCGTAACGTGTCACAGGATGACACGAGGCACTTAGGATTACTGCCATATGATGTCGAAGCTATTCAGCTACAGAATAGAATGCTTAATTTTATGGAATTTCAAAAATTTAAATATCCACTTTTGACCGCCTTTTGAGCTTAAATACCCCTCTGTGCACCGGCGAATCCGTTTAGAACAATTGAACAATTTGATGTCTGTCCAACAGCATCTGCGAACGGTTTTCGAATTAATGTACGGGTGCTGCCCGACTCAATTACATCTTGCGTTTTTATATTATTAATTTTAATACATTTAGTTATTAACTCCGTGTCATCGAATTGGTTATCTTTAATACGATTAACTGTGGCCTTCGTTTTTAGCTCCACAGGATTGGAAAGTTTTTGCGAGCAATTAGATGTTTGGTGAGTCGTTCGTTGACAAATGCTACAACGTTCTTTCTTTTGCGGCTCTGGACAATTTAACGAGTAGTGCCCAAACTTGAAGCAATTATAGCATTTAATATTTTTTCACCTACTTTATTTTCGTTAAGCTCTTTTGTATCCTGTGCGATTGATGTAGCACTTTCATTTTTAAATTTTATTTTTGTAAATTCGTTTTACAAATTGAGTTGAATTTAGCGTTTTATCACCATGCGGGTGAAATGCTGGTAATAAAGCAATAACATCTCTCATGTTTCCATATGGATTAGGTGTTGATGTCGCGTAAGTCTGTTGATTATGTGACGCAGTAGCAATTGGAGTTGTGACGTAATTTGATAAATTGACGTATGGTGACGAAATTGGTCCGTTGTAATCTGGTAGAGTATTTGGTGGATGTATTGCTGCATACGGCTGTGCAGTATTAAATGAAGCATTCGATGAACTCGGTTGTACGCAAATTGGCATATGTTGCAATCCATTTTGTATATAATGTTGCGAAACTTGTTGACTTGTTTTCGAAGAAGTTTGTTGCAAATACGGCTGCGTATTTTGAGAAAAATGTTGAGTTGCTGTGTTCACAGTTTGTTGAAACCCTTGCCACACATGTATTTCTTGCGGCGATTATTGCGAATACGGCTGCAACTGTTGCAAGACATGTCGGGTTTCTAAAAACATAGAAGTGTTCGGCTGCAACTAACGTGAAACATGTCGAGTCTGCATATTTGGCACCGCAGCAACGGCTGGCGTCGTTATAGTGTTCGTGTTTAACAACTGTACATTTTGAGTCTGCACTAACGGAATATTTGAAAAATGCGCTGTTAATAGCGTTGACGTAGTTGGCTTTGGGCAAGAATTTTCATGCAAGCTTGAAGAAATTTCTGGAACTTTTGTAGTGATGCCTTGAAGACGCTGCGCTAGCAATTCCATTGTACGTTGGAGTGTGCTAACGTCATCCCGTAATTTGTCCACAACAGATTCCTCATTTGACATGATCGAATACTGCGTTTCTTTTGACGGGGAATTTTGCGAATTTTCCGTTTCCACCGACTGATCAACGACATCAGCTTCACCGGCATCATGCTGCTGCAAACGCGCTAAAAGTTCGACCCGTTTACCCGTGGTGTTCAAATTTATTTCGCGGAGCATGTCTTTTAATTGAACAACCGAAAATTTTGATAAATCCATGTAATCCCACTTCTGAATCTGTCAGGATAAATTATTTTAAGGTGGTAAATTTAAGGATTCTATGGATTTATGATATCTGCGATAAATAAGAAGCTCGAAATGATTTTAATAATATGAAAAGTTTTATTAATTTAAAATTGAATCTACTATTATTAAACGAGCAATAATTGTATGTATTTATATATATATATATATTTTCAGACTTTATTTCCAAAACGGGTGCAGCGATTTTGATGAAACTTGGGGATTAGGTACATATGTGAACAAAATTAGGATTGGGCTGGGTTTTAACTTATCAAAGACTCCTGGAGGGGCGTGGCACAGCCCTAAACTTTTATTTTCATAACATCATATCTCGAAAACTATTCAAGATATTGTGATGAAATTTGGTACACAGATGCAGATCATAAATGTCTCAAATTTTGCCAAAAGTGGGCGGAATCGGAAAAGTGGGCGTGGCACTTTTCAATAATTGAAAATTTTGATTCAATATTACTCAAAAACGGCACTGAGGATTTTCATAAAAATTTTATAGATAATACCACTAAAAGCAGTCATCATAACATGCTGTGTCACTATACTGGCAAAATTCGTTTAAGGGCGTGGCACAGCCCACAATATTTATAAACATTATAATAAGAGAATTAACAACACAATCGTTCTGAAATTTCATATGGTGGATATACTTGCTATAAGGTACCTCAAGACGTAAAATGGGTGTAATAGTACAAGTGGGCGTGGCACCTCCCATACAAGCAAAACTGGTTAAATGTTATATTTATTGTACTATGAGAGTAATCTTCTTAAAATTTGGTAAGGAGTTGTCGGTTACTATAAGCTTTGAAATTAAATGCATTTCGACGGGATTGCTTCAGTGGGCGTGGCACCTCCCATACAAACAAAAACCGTTAAATGTTATATTAAGTGCACTATGGGAGTAATCTCAATAAAATTTGGTACAGAGATGTCGGTTACCAAAAATTCTTAAGTTGAATGGATTTCGACGAGATTTCGTTAGTGGGCGTGGCACGTCCCATATATACGAAAATCGTTGAATGTTGTATTTAGTGCACTATGGGAGGTATTTTCTTTAAATTTGGTGTTGAGGTGTCGATTATTATAAGCTTTGAAATTATATGGACTTCAACGGGATTGCGTAAGTGGACGTGGCACCTCCCATACGTACGAAAAACGTTAAATGTTATTTAGTGTACTACGGGAGTAATTTTTTTAAATTTTTTGTTCCAATCGATAGAGAAAGCACGAAAAATAAAAAAAAATTTTTTGTTCCAATAGACTTTTAATTACAGTGGTGTAGTGTTAATATTGTAGTGGTCATTTTTAATATTTGACCACTTAGTGCGTCCTGAGCGATTTGCGGAATTTGTTGCTGTAAGGAAATTTTCCTTGTCCTTTGGAGTATCCCGGAAGTAGTCACTCCATAAGTGACTACTTATCGAGGCGGTTCACTCCGAGTCACTTTGGGTCACTTGGAGTCACCGAGATGAGAGAAAGTCGTGATTTTGTGGTTTACGTGCGATTTTTGTAGAATTGGTCTATAACACCTATAGGCCACGTTGGTACAAACTCTTATCGCACCTAATTATGTTTTGCGATGCGTGCGATTTTTTGGATATTATTGCTGTAAGGATATTTTCCTTGTCCTTTGGAGTATCCCGGAAGTAGTCACTCCATAAGTGACTACTTATCGAGGCGGTTCACTCCGAGTCACTTTGGGTCACTTGGAGTCACCGAGGTGCGTGGAAATCGCAATTTTGTGGTTTGCGTGCGATTTTGGTAGAATTGGTCTATAACACCTATAGGCCACGTTGGTGCAAACTCTTATCGCACCTAATTATGTTTTGCGATGCGTGCGATTTTTTGGATATTTTTGCTATAAGGATATTTTCCTTGTCCTTTGGAGTATCCCGGAAGTAGTCACTCCATAAGTGACTACTTATCGAGGCGGTTCACTCCGAGTCACTTTGGGTCACTTGGAGTCACCGAGGTGAGTGAAAGTCGCGATTTTGTGGTTTGCGTGCGATTTTTGTAGAATTGGTCTATAACACCTATGGGCCACGTTGGTACAAACTCTTAGCGCATCTAATTATGTTTTGCGGTGCGTGCGATTTTTTGATTTTATTACTGTAAGGATATTTTCCTTGTTCTTTGGATTATCCCGGAGGTAATCACTCCATAAGTGACTACTCATCGAGGTGGTTCACTCCGAGTCACTTTGGGTTACTTGGAGTCACCGAGATGAGCGAAAATCGCGATATTGCGGTTTGCGTGCGATTTTTGTAGAATTGCTCTATAACACCTATTGGCCATGTTGGTGTAAAAACTTTGCGCACCTAATAACGTTTTACGGTGCGTGCGATTTTTTGGATTTTATTGCTGAAGGATATTTTCCTTGTTCTTCGGACTATCCCGGAGGTAATTACTCCATAACTAACTACTCATCGAGGCGGTTCACCCTGAGTCACTTTGGGTGACTTGGAGTCACCGAGGTGAGTGAAAATAGAATAATCCCAATAGAATGTAACGAAATGTAAGACAAAATAAATATTTTTTTATAGTAAATAAAGAACTTTAGCCTAAGTTTTAATTCAAATTATTGACCGATCAATGATCGGTTTCCAGGTACTTATTTATTAATTGAAATAAACATAAAACAAAAACGTTTATCGAAACGGAGCGGAGAATATATTAGTCACACGACGCTAGAACACAGACTGCAGATTTCTCTTCGTTGTTGAACTTCGTGGAGTTAAAGAAAACAGGTTGCAGTGTTGCCGATTAATTGAAATGTGACAGTAGTATTTAGGAGTACCCTTCATGGGTTCGTAGATCTGCAGAATGCAGTCTACACTTTTTTTCCAGGAATTAGGTTCACCTGGGTTACCACTAAAATCTCTTAGGCATCGGACTAAGTCTGGCACTTTATCAAAATCACCGAGATTATTTTAATGTTCACGTCACTTATATTTTGTAAACACACGTTTGGGTTAAGGATATTTTGTGTCAGTTGCCGTCCCTGTGTCCTTAAAGAAATTGCTACAATTTCGTTCACTGTTGTAATCAATTAGCCAAAACTCATTCGATGTGTGGAAGAAGTAAGTTGAGTAGATGGTACAGGAGGCAAGGATCGTTCGCTTTGACTCAGGATGGACGGATGAAGGATATTATTTGGATTAGCAATTGTAGTTTTTTGAAATTTTCTATTTTACACTAGTTTGATCACTTTTTCCTGAATCGGATTTTTTATTTCAAAATCAATATGAATTCTGAATTAAAACTTACATCGAATCAAAACGATTTTCAAAAATTGAGAAAAATTTTTGTACAAAAAAACTATTAATATTAAATTTACTTGCTCTTTTTAGCAAAAAAATTATCTAACTTTAAATTTTCTTTTGATTTTATTAGTTAAACACTAAACGTACCGTACTATAATAAACTTAACATCTGTCCCACGCTGGTCAACCGGAATTTATCCTTTTTGCGGTTGCTACTTGGGGTCCTGACCTTGACAACTTACTGCGTGGGTCGCTACAACTATAGTTCTAGCTGTTTGAGATCACTGCCTTGCCACCTCTTAAGGGGTTTTCTTTGTGGTCTTGCTGCCTCTGGGGAGCGTTGAATCTTTATTTTGCATCGATGGCTACCTCTTGGAGAGCTTCTTTGTTGAATTTAGTTTTTTTATTCCACCGATGTCTACCACTTACGTAGGTATGCATACAAAATAATTTAGCCTGAAGCCGCAACTACCTCTGCCACCAGCGCTGCTTCCGTTGCTGTTGTTATTTTATTTTACGCGGGGATCTGGTTGTAGTTCGTGGTCTACTCAGTGCATTGCCTTTGGTGTGAAAATGCACAGTAGACAAATTTAGATAGAAAAAAGCGATTAACTTATATAAAATATACGCTCAAAAATAATATTTCCTTTTTTCTCCTGTATTCCGGATACTCTTTTCATTATGTGGCTTGAAGATGTTTCCTTTTCACAGGCGTCTCAAACGGCTTCACCTTTTTTACAGAAATATTAGAAAGTTGTTCTCTTATTTGTTGTCCACTAGTTTTATTTTTGGCAGCCGTGTCTTCTCTAAGAATTTGTCTTCAATTGAATTAATAAATTGGTATGAATTTGTTCTTCCTTTATATTGATTCTCCTTTTGTAGATGTTCTCCTTTTAGAGAGTACTTTAATTTTCTTAAAAATACTTTTTTATGAGTTTTAATAACTGTCTGCTCGGGCGCCAATTAATTTATTAGTTATTCATTTTTAAAAAAATAATAATTTTTTTTATTATTTTTTATTTTATTTACTTACATCTACATCTTTTAATTCTTAAATATTAACTACAGCTAGTTACTGCTTACTTACAACTGAACTGAACTGATTGACTAATAACACTTTCCTATTTATACTATTGATTCTTCTTCTTAATTATGTACTTAATCTGGACTTTAGTTCTTTCAAGAAATGTAATTTTCCATGATTACTCAGAATCTGTTTTTCTCCAAAATGAAATTGAAACCTTAATGAAATTCTTTTAAGAACATATGCTCCTATGTAAATCATGTTTGTTAACTTGCATACGTCGGCTGCGGGACTGCAGCATACACGGGTTGTATATTAGGCGACTGCGGCGCGGCAGTGAAAAAGTTTGAATTTGTGTATGTCGGCTGCAGAACGGCAGTAATTGGCGTCGGCGTCAGCATGTCGGGATCTGAAGAGTTCTGAATGAACATGCTTACATGGACAAGCACAATTGATGCCTTTTCTGTTCACTTTAAAGCACCAGTATCGTTGCGCATTTCATCACCAGCCGCACACCCAAAAACTTCCTCTTCCAGAGTACCGAGTGCTCGATTTCTTGACTGAGACTTCTCCACACTTACACCTGCTTCCTGCACTGAACGAAAAACGTACACAATTCCAAAGTAAAACTACATTCGGTATATGTATTTACATTAAAATACAGCCAGTGTTAAAGTACATATTATTTATGTACAAAAATATAAAAACAATGTACCACAGACAAATTTATTTTAGTATTACATTGACAAAATATACGTTTACATAGACTTCTATATCAATGTACAGAGAATACATTTAATATATGTACTTTTCATGGAAAATATGTATAATTTTAATAAAAATTTTAATGGAAGCCATAAATAGTATTAATGTACGTTATTTGGTTTTGTGAGAAATCGTGTAACAATTTCAGCCATGCACCCCGATATTATGAAGTTCATTTCGCGGCACTTATTTTTTAACTGTGAATACGTTTAAATCGATCATCCCACTTCTAATTATGTCATGATGAAAACCAAGATCGGTTTTATTTTTAAATTGATGAAATAAACTTTTATTGAAAATTCAGAATTCAGCTTTTCAAAAGTTGACGCATCGCCTAACTTTATTTTTTAAAACTACCAACATAAATAATAAAAATAATTGACATTCTAGCACTGCCAGACCTTAATTAAAATAAATAAAAATGTAGTATACAGGGATGACACATATTTTGTAGTATGTGTATAGTGTAGTTCCTTAACTTGCATACATGCAACACCATTTTTTTGTAAGCATTTCCGTTCTGTAGGTTGACAAAAATTGGTCACATAAGTCCATATTTATTGTATGATGTTATGGGTGACAGAATTTTGTCCTCAACGCGGCTTTTGTGATGTCTGGAATACATTGAAACCGTTTTGATTATGTATGTAGTTCGAATGGAATTCAATTGGTGAGAACGGTAACAACTGTGTTATCTAACCATCTAACTGCCTAGAGAGTATTTGTTGCAAAGGTATCATAAGAACCTCTTTGGGTTTTGGAGATCTGCGTTTTATCCGTTTTATTCGTTTAGATACACGGTTTTCCCGCAAAGTATCTGTTCCGCCAATAGCGTGTTTTTGCAGTTCTTCAAGCAAATGTATGCTTTAAAAAAGTTTTCTAAAAATAGCTGACTCCCTGGAGCAAGGCCCAAGACTACGTCGCTACCTTGTCCGAAACCTAGAGTATTTATATTTGTTGAAAAGCCACAGTAAAGCTAAGCGTGAAGCATGGACCCATTCTAGTCGGTCGGTTAATGGTTTCTCACGAATAAATGGTTTGGATCCATGCTTACCAAAATAGGAAATCATGGTCTCATCAATACTTAGTAGTCCACTTGTCCTAGCTTTTTAAAATTCGCATTAAGCTTTTTGGTCGAATCTTGTACATGCGGTCATTTGTATCAATTTATGTGCCGTCTGCACAATGTAAATAGCGAAGAATCTCTTCAAAAAGCTTACGTCTCATTGTGTTTACAAATAAAGGACATCGTTAATCGTCGTCATTTTTACAGTACATTCGTCGCGAAGAAGGAGTGGTAACCACTGAATATGAGTATTCCTATAAAACTTGAACGCATATTTATCTAACAAAAGGAATAATTTTCTTTTTGTTGAGCATAAATTTCCTGTAATTTCTGTGTCAGAATCATCGGATTCCACGTCGGTGTCCTGATTTTCATTTTTGGTGGGCGGATTTTAATTCTTGAATTCAGGTCTTACCAAGTTTTCCAGAATTTTATCAAAAGGTTACTTCTCGACGGAATGATGACCTAACAAAATATATGTTTTGTTGTATGTAAAAGTTTCAAAAAAAAACACGAGACAACCTCTACAAACACAATATATAGTGAAAATGTATTGTAGCCATATCATGACAGGTGCGCAATGGCACATAAAGTTGCCTTTGGTGTGAAAATGCACCGTAGACAAATTTGGATAGAACTAAGCGATTAACTTACAACCCTGCCGGAATCACAAAAACTTTTTTTTCGACAGCCTTCTCAGCCGTTAATATTTGGTAGTATCCTTTCGCTAGATCTATGTTGCTAAAGTACTGTGCTTTGCCCACAATTTGTCTAGTAAGGAGTGCGTCATAAGAAATTAGTGCACACGTTTTTGCTTATAATTTCTTTTATAAAAAAAAAATTTAATTATTTTGATCAGTAGCTCGTTTCTGTAAAAAAATCGGCAAGTTACCGATTTGTGTGACGTAGCACTGTTTCGATCCTGAATTACCGATTTCGTGATAACTGATGTTTCTGTACATTCAAATCGTTAAAAATTCGGTCCGTGATGCGTTTGTTTTCTTTTATGTGCGACTATATTTGATATTAAAAAATAATAAATAACTAAATCAAAAAAAGTGATTGTTTTGAAGTGGAACGATATAAAATGCAAAATGAAATACAAATTAAATCAAATACATCTTGTAATCTACGCAATATGGCAATTTTTATTTCGATATTTTTAATTATTTGAACGAACAGTAATAATTTGACACTCAGTGATGTGAAACGAAAAGAAAACAAATATTTACAACCGGGTTTTTATTGCGTTGCTTTAACAAATATTTTTTTGCTTATGTTTCTGACTGTTATGGAGATATGTTTTAGTTTTAAAACACATTATCTTGAAAACTAAAACGTTCTGTAACAAACAAAATGATTATAATCAGTAAAAAACTCAAGTTCAGCGAAAGTACCCGCTTTAAGAAATTTATTTTGAGTGTTTGCTACTTCATATTTACACAACATTAATGGCATTTATCAGAATTGGTAAAATTCTCACTTACTGCAAAGTCAGTGACAAAAATTACATTTTAAATCGATTCACATTTCTTACAGAAACACTTTTTTAAAAGGTTCTATTGAAATGAACTCGGAGAATGTGACAAGTTATCGATTTGAAACGAATAAATTGAAACAGAATTCGATTCAAATTTTTACAGAAACAGTGCAAGTGAGAGTGACGTCAAAATAGAAGTGCGTGAAAAAAATTATAAAATTTTTTTAAATAACCTTCAATATACCATATTATTGCAAGGGATGCTAAAGTTAGCATAAATTCTGTATCCCGCGTAATAAAAAATTTTAAAACACGTTAGCATGAATTAAAAGTAGGGAAGGCGCTGAGAAAAAGGTTGTGGGTAACGTAATAACGCAAAGAAGGTCGTAACCATGCTGAAGTAAAGTCCCGACCTTTCAGGAAGCAAAACCGCTCTTCTAGCAGATTCCTCCGAATCATTTGTGCAAAGAGTGAAATGAGAGTGTTAATGAAAAACACTTTGTTTAGACAATGGCACATAAGCCTTGACTTGGCTGTTAATGTTCACAGTACTTGGACTATAACTTCTTGAGAAAAAACTAACAAGTTGTGGGGCCTTGTTTTAAAATTGATTCTGATTTATTGAAAATACATTTTTGTCTTATATACTATACTTATCTTATATTTGCATAACTTGCAGTTCTTACATTTTTCGGAACTCAAGTAGCTTAAGTCAATGCAATTAAACAATATTTAATTTATAACTGTATACCTTGCAGTATTACATTTGTAGAACTCAAGTAGTTTAAGTCAATGCACTCAAACATTATTTAATTTATTTATTTTGCTTAATTCACATTTTTAATAATTGCTCCTTATATTTTTGCATAATTCGCATTTCAAATAATTTGCAATTTATTTATTATTTATTTATTTATTTTTTTAAATTGTATTTTTTTTATGTAGCTTAACAAATACGTATGAAACTTATTAATAACAAATAATATGTGTAAACATGCTGGCCACCAGCGACTAACACGGCGTGTCTGTAACTTGATATTGTTGTCGTGTTATCGTGATTGGCTGTACTTGTGCTGTCTTCTAGAGCATTCTTATTCCGTATGTTGTTTCCAGGATGACAATGATAACCAGGGTAATGGCCACGTAACTGACGAGTAAACTGTGCTTCATGGTGGCTTCATGTGAGAGAGTGGATGCACTGATGTGTGCAAGCTGTGTTTGAATCTTTTCGAGGTCATGTATATTTGGCTTGAATTGGAAGCTTATGCTGTTTGTAGCATATTTTTTATTCCACCCAAATGGAATATTGAATTTGGGTGATTTAGCGTTGGTTGTTGTAACCATTTGTGTACGACCCCTAATCGTTATAAAGCTGTTTTGATGGTGGAGTCCTCGCGAAATTGTAGTAATCCACTATCACTGAGTTCGAATTGCTCCCGTTCATCTTTACATGCTGCATTGAGTTGTACAGTGCTTACTGTGGCGTAAATCCAATGATTAGCAAATTTAAGCCGGTGCCACACAGTTTTATCGTTAAGTATTTGTAACTCACATTTTGGGTAGGCTTGATTATTGAAAAACTCGAGTTCGCATTTGTTAACTGTGGATGCTGTGTGATATTTTGGTTGTAGATGTGGCACAGTACTTCTTCGTTACTTAGAGAAAGGCATGCATCAAGCTGTTCCTGTGACATCGGTAGAAACTCATCTCGATGTAAGCTGATGGCAAGAAACTTTGTAGATAGCCTTACTTCTGTTAGTGACTCGTTTATGTGTGCAGCAATTGGAACAAGGTGCAATAATTGGAACTCCGTTGGATCAACAGTGGTAATTCGATGCTGAAGATCACGTGATTTTTTGCGACGATTCCATTAACCTTGCTAAGTTTATAAACCTCCAGTAGATCGTCTTAATGGATAGGCAGTTGCAAGTTAGATGGAAGGTGAACTTATATCTTAAAGATTTCTTCACTGAGCTGGTGTGTAGTTATCAAGAGTGGGTTGACCTTTCCATGGTGGCTGTCGATGAGGACATCTGTTATGGATGAATATGTCTAGAGCAAGTTGGAAACCATGATTACCATTTGAACTGACAACGTGATTATGTTTTGAGGTACGCGTAGTTCATGCAACGGTGTATTTTGTGAGTCACCATAGATCAAGCTTTTGATTCGAGTGTCAATTTCATCGAACTTTGAATGTTTAGCTGATTTTCTTTCATAATGTTGATAGTAGAATCAATTAGTGACGTTTGATTATTCAACAGCCATTGTAAGTGTCCATCGTTGTTCTTTAAATTTTCAATAGTTTCTGACATCTTCGTGGCGTAATTTGACTCAAGGACGCTAAATAATGAATTATATTTCCAATGATGTCAACTGCCCCTCTTTTTGTCCGTTTCGCAGAAATGAGGCTGAGTTTTGACCCTAATTCATCCCTTATGTTGTCATAGAAGTTGAGTGAAAACTTGCACGTTGAATCATCTGAAGTATTGTCGCATAGTGTCAGTGATTAGGTCCATTTCTTGCTATAGTGGTCCAAGATCAAAATAAACTACCATATTCCAATTAGTTGTAGTGAACTTAATATTGCTACTTTTTTCAAAATAAATTCCAGGTTGTTGTCGAATTTTGTTATGTTGAGTGGGCTGCTTAATGCAAGTGGCAGCATTAGTAATGCTCTCATAGTGAGCATCATCCCTGGGCTTATACGTGCTCGTTTTATGGGAGTCGAGCCGGTGGATACTATACTTGGTTTTCTGATCCTGGTTAGAGGAATGCTGATGAGGAGAGATACTGGAGGTTGACTTGAAGACCTCTGAATTTTTTCACCTTGTTCTTCCTCAGCGTTGATGTTGCAAGCTTGCTGTGTTGAAGTTTTCTTTGTTAACGCGGCTGGGTTATCATCACTTTCTGGAAACAATGGAGCTAGTCTGTGAACTGGCCTCTTGAATATCCCTCGTTGTGTCTTGACGTCACATACTCTCACTGCGCCATCGTCACCCTTGTAAACCTTGATGATTCGCCCTTTAATGCTGGGAGGTTATCTTCCTTAACAATAACCATTGTGTTGGGCTGGATATCACTTACTGGACCCTTCCAATTACGTCGTTGCTGCAGTTCGTTGAGGTATTCCCTTGACCAACGTTGCCAAAAAGCGTGTATCTAATATTATTAAACGAGCTAAAATTGTATATATATTTATATATTTTCAGACTTTATTTCCAAAACGGGTGCAGCGATTTTGATGAAACTTGGGGGTTAGGTACATATGTAAACAAAATTAGGATTGGGCTGGGTTTTAACTTATCAAAGGCTCCTGGAGGGGCGTGGCACAGCCCTAAACTTTTATTTTCATAACGTCATATCTTGAAAACTATTCAAGATATTGTGATGAAATTTGGTACACAGATGCAGATCATAAATGTCTTAAATTTTGCCAAAAGTGGGCGGAATCGGAAAAGTGGGCGTGGCACTTTTCAATAATTGAAAATTTTGATTCAATTTTACTCAAAAACGGCACTGAGGATTTTCATAAAAATTTTATAGATAATACCACTAAGAGCAGTCATCATAACATGCTATGTCACTATACTGGCAAAATTCGTTTAAGGGCGTGGCACAGCCCACAATATTTATAAACATTATAATAAGAGAATTAACAACACAATCGTTCTGAAATTTCATATGGTGGATATACTTGCTATAAGGTACCTCAAGACGAAAAATGGGTGTAATAGTACCAGTGGGCGTGGCACCTCCCATACAAGCAAAACAGGTTAAATGTTATATTTATTGTACTATGAGAGTAATCTTCTTAAAATTTGGTGAGGAGTTGTCGGTTACTATAAGCTTTGAAATTAAATGCATTTCGACGGGATTGCTTCAGTGGGCGTGGCACCTCCCATACAAACAAAAACCGTTAAATGTTATATTAAGTGCACTATGGGAGTAATCTCATTAAAATTTGGTACAGAGATGTCGGTTACCAAAAATTTTTAAGTTAAATGGATTTCGACGAGATTTCGTTAGTGGGCGTGGCACGTCCCATATATACGAAAATCGTTGAATGTTGTATTTAGTGCACTATGGGAGGTATTTCCTTTAAATTTGGTGTAGAGGTGTCGATTACTATAAGCTTTGAAATTATATGGATTTCAACGGGATTGCGTAAGTGGGCGTGGCACCTACCATACGTACGAAAAACGTTAAATGTTATTTAGTGTACTATGGGAGTAATTTTTTTAAATTTTTTGTTCCAATCGATAGAGAAAGCACGAAAAATAAAAAAAATTTTTTGTTCCAATAGACTTTTAATTACAGTGGTGTAGTGTTAATATTGTAGTGGTCATTTTTAATATTTGACCACTTAGTGCGTCCTGAGCGATTTGCGGAATTTGTTGCTGTAAGGATATTTTCCTTGTCCTTTGGAGTATCCCGGACGTAGTCACTCCATAAGTGACTACTCATCGAGGCGGTTCACTCCGAGTCACTTTGGGTCACTTGGAGTCACCGAATGAGAAAAAATCGCGATTTTGTGGTTTGCGTTCGATTTTTTTAGAATTGGTCTATATCACCTTTAGGCCACGTTGGTGCAAACTCTTATCGCACCTAATTATGTTTTGCGAAGCGTGCGATTTTTTGGATATTATTGCTGTAAGGATATTTTCCTTGTCCTTTGGAGTATCCCGGAAGTAGTCACTCCATAAGTGACTACTTATCGAGGCGGTTCACTCCGAGTCACTTTGAGTCACCGAGATGAGAGAAAATCGCAATTTTGTGGTTTGCGTGCGATTTTTGTAGAATTGGTCTATAACACCTATAGGCCACGTTGGTGCAAACTCTTATCGCACCTAATTATGTTTTGCGATGCGTGCGATTTTTTGGATATTATTGCTGTAAGGATATTTTCCTTGTCCTTTGGAGTATCCCGGAGGTAGTCACTCCATAAGTGACTACTTATCGAGGCGGTTCACTCCGAGTCACTTTGGGTCACTTGGAGTCACCGAGGTGAGTGGAAATCGCAATTTTGTGGTTTGCGTGCGATTTTGGTAGAATTGGTCTATAACACCTATAGGCCACGTTGGTGCAAACTCTTATCGCACCTAATTATGTTTTGCGATGCGTGCGATTTTTTGATAATTATTGTTGCAAGTATATTTTCCTTGTTCTTTGGAGTATCCCGGAGATAGTCACTCCATAAGTGACTACTTATCGAGGCGGTTCACTCCGAGTCACTTTGGGTCACTTGGAGTCACCGAGGTGAGTGAAAGTCGCGATTTTGTGGTTTGCGTGCGATTTTTGTAGAATTGGTCTATAACACCTATGGGCCACGTTGGTACAAACTCTTAGCGCATCTAATTATGTTTTGCGGTGCGTGCGATTTTTCGATTTTATTACTGTAAGGATATTTTCCTTGTTCTTCGGATTATCCCGGAGGTAATCACTCCATAAGTGACTACTCATCGAGGTGGTTCACCACGAGTCACTTTGGGTTACTTGGAGTCACCGAGATGAGTGAAAATCGTGATATTGCGGTTTGCGTGCGATTTTTGTAGAATTGCTCTATAACACCTATTGGCCACGTTGGTGTAAAAACTTTGCGCACCTAATAACGTTTTGCGGTGCGTGGAATTTTTTTTTTTTTTGGATGTTTACGAAGTTCGTGAACCAAAGTGACTTTAAGTGACCCAACGTTACTCGGGGTGAACCGCCTCGATGAGTTGTCACTTATGGAGTGATTACCTCCGGGATAAGCCGAAGAACAAGGAAAATATCCTTACAGCAATAAAATTTAAAAAATAACACCAACCGCTAAACGTAATAAGGTGCGATAAGTTTTTGTACCAAAGTGGCTTATAGGTTTTACCCCTCGTACTAACTGTACAATCGGTTGCGCTCTTTTATATAAATGCTGCGATATCTCAGTCGATTTAGTGTCCAATTTAAATGAAATCGAGCCATTTTGCATTATGCTTTTCATTTCTATTCACTCTTGGTCCCAATCCACTCTTTTTATAAACACTTTTGCATCAGACCACAATTTGACGAAACTAAAAACGAAGCAAAATTGTTGAAAAAAATGGAACAGAAAAAAGTAAAGAGAAGTTGAAGCGTGAAAGTGAAAAGTCAACTTTTTTCAACAAATTCCATATTTTTTCGATTTTTCCAACCTCAAAACGAAAAACCGAACAGTGGTCGGTCTCCAGGTACTCATCTCTGATACGAGCTGCCATCGATCAAGCAGTTTTCGTTTTGGATCTGCTGCATGTATATCAACGCTGGAAGTGAGTTCCTCACCGATTAGGAAGTGACCAGGAGTGATTGCATTTAAGTCATTCGCATTTGAGGAACTAGGAATGAGGGGTCGAGAATTCAAAATTGCTTCGATTTCAATAAAAACAGTTTCAAGCTGTCGATACATTTTTCACTAATAAGTGTTTTGCAGATTTTACTGCTGCTTCCCATAATTCACCAAAGTGTGGTGACCTGGGTGGAATAAAATGGAACTCCATTCCTCTTGCACTGCATACTCCAATGATGGAATCCTTCGCTGATTGAGATAAGATTGAGTTATCGAGCTCCAACAGTTGGTTCCTTGCGCCGACATAATTGGTTGCATTGTCGCAGTATAATGTCTTGCAGTATCCTCTTCTTGCGACGAATCGTTTTAACGCTCCTATGAATGCGTCAGTGGTTAAGTCAGTGGCTAGTTCAAGCTGTACTGCCTTAGTTGCGAAACAGCAAAACACTGCTAGGTAAGCCTTTTGAGGTCGTTTGCCTCTGGTTTTAAAATGTACCCAAAATGGGTCACAATAATCGACGCCTGAATTCAGAAATGGAGAGTCTTACTTGTGCAAGTAATGCTTAAGGACCACAATGGTAATTTTCTTGGTGTATCTTGTCCATCAGTAATTTTATCAGTGGATCATTGCCTGGCAATATCATTTGATGAATTGCGTGGAATTGTTGTTTTGACGAACTTAGTCGCCCTCCAACCCGGATTATTCCTTCTTCATCTAAGAGTGGGGCTAATGAGCTTAAATGATTTGATTTTGGCACAAATTTATTCTTTATCAGCAATTTTTTTAAGTCCTGAAAATCGGAAGACTGGATTTAAAGAACAATTATCTTGAGGGCTGTGTTCCATTTGTGAGAGCTGCGTGTACTCTGGTCGTGACTTCTTTGGTCGCCTCGAATTTTTTGTAAACGGTAGTACATATCTGACCACACGCTGCTGCACGTATCGAAATGTATTTTTCGCATTTATTGAATAAAACCAACATTCCTCCATGTCAAAACCTGTTGATTTTGCTGAAACAGCTACTGTTGCATTTGTATTTTCGGTTGATAATTCTGATTTAAAGGGAGCTGGCCACATCTTTTTATGCTGATACAGAAAAAGTGGCCCGTAGAACCATATGTTGCATGTTGGTAGCTCTCTTGGTTTGAGTCCCCTAGACAGAACATCTGCTGGATTTTGCTTTGATGGGACATGGCGCCATTGTTCTGGGTTGGTTAGTTGAGTAATTGTTATTATGCGATGAGCAAGAAATGCTGGTAGTGAACCTGGATGATTGGTAATGCAGGATAATGGTATTTGTGAATCGCTCCAATAAAAAGTTGCCTTATCTTGATATTTTAAATCACGCTTTATCCTTGACATTAATTGAGATGCGCAGCGCAGAGTTCTAGTCGCGGAATAGTTCGTGATTTGATTGGCGCCACTCGTGGCTTTGAGCATAGTAAGTTCACTTTAATGCTATTATCATTTAGCACTGACCTTATATATATAGCAGCACCATACGCCTTTTCTGAAGCATCAGCAAACACGTGCAATTGAATATTTCACTGACCTTGTTTACTAAGTACGTTTCTCTCTACTGTGACATTGTCCAACGCTGCCAGATCGTTTTGGAATCGTGACCATAGTCGTTGAACTTCAGGGGGCAGCTCAGCGTCCCAATCAATTTTTAGTTGCCAGAGCTGCTGTATCTGAATTTTTGCAGTCACCACCACTGATCCAATAAGACCTAAAGGATCAAAAATACGTGCCAAATCTGAAGTCATGCTCCGTTTAGTTGTGGTTGCTCGGTTTTGAATGTTGGCTCTAATGCAGAATCGGTCCGATTTCGGTAACCATAGCAGCCCTAAAATTTTTGTGGATTGTTTCTCTTCAGAGTCAAAATTTAAGTTAACCTCCTGATCTTCTGGTACAATGCCATGTAACAATTTTGAATCATTTGCACACCATTTACGAAGTTTCATTCCAGCTTTACTGAGGATAGTTACATATAAGCTGATCTTGAATGTCTAAAACTTCTCTTATTTTATTCGCTCCAATTAATCCATCATCTACGTAAAAATCGGATTTTAGAGACGCTAAACCCCTTGGGAAATGATCGTCATTTTCGTTACCGAGTTGATTTAGGCATCGCGTTGCAAAATATGGGGCAGCTCGCGTCCCATATGTCACCGTATTGAGCTGGTAGTATTTTAAAGTTTCTGCAGGGCTATTTTTCCACATGGTGATTTGTAGCATGCGATCTTCTGTATCAACCCAGATCTGGCGGTACATTTTTTCTATATCGGTTTTTAGAACATATTTGTGCATTCTAAGTCGAAGTAAAATTGAAAATAGTTCATAGGTCCAATGTACATGATGTCGTTAAGCGATATTCCGTTTGAAGCTTTAGCCGAAGCGTCGAAAACCACTCTTCGTGCTGGTGCATTCTGATCGTAGGATATATTGTGTTGAAACTATGTCTGTACTGCTGATTTCTGTCATATGTCCTAGCAATTTATATTCGTGCAGGAACTGTGCATACTGAGCCTCTAAGTCGGCATTTTGATTCAACCGTCGCTCTAAAGATAAAAATCTGCTAAAGGCCATTAATTTGGAATTTCCTAAAACAGAAGAATGCTCTTTTAATGGGAGCTTGAATATAAATTTTCCATCAGTTAATCGTCTGGTGTTTTGGGTGTGTCTTCCAGCTGCCAAAATTTTGCAATGGTGTCTTCCAACTCTTTTGTAGTGCAAACTCCACATGTGACTGTGTTTTCGTAAGGACTTGAAACCTTACCTACTGCTATCCACCCAAACAAGGTGTTTTGTAGTCTTCGAAGATTTACTGCTAGTTTTATTTTTCCATTAGTCATAAATTCAAGTAAATTTCTGCACCTATTAAGCAATCGATGCGGCCTGGTTGTGCAAAATTTGGGTCAGCTAGAACAATGTCATTTGGAATGTTTCAATCCGCTATTTTTAACCGATGCGATGGCTGGTCGGAAACAATTTTCGGTATGACATGAACGTCAAATGAAGCATCGAAATTTTTGTACTTGGATCGAAGTTTAATTGTGGTACGATGATGAGTTGTTTTTCCGGTTGCTGCAATTCCTTCTATATTCGTTGGCGAGAAACTTACAGTACTTCCAAGCTTCTTCATCAATTTTCTGTTATGAGGTTTACTTGCGAGCATGAATCTAGCAATGCTCGGCATTCTATGAGCTGCCCATTTTCTGCAACTAGTTGTACTATGGCGGATCCGAGTAAAACGAATATTTCATCATTATCATAATTGTTGGCCACTAGGCTGGCCCTATGTGAATAGTTCCTTACATTCGCTTTTCCTGAAGTGTTTTGGCGTGGCGCTGCTAATGCATTATTTTGTTGCTGCTTGAACAGGCCTTTCAAAATGTAGCAAGGTGTTATGTTTTTGTGTGCACTTTGTGCAATGCTTAGGCAATTACCATATAGCTGAAGTTGTGATACCCACTGCCACCTTTCTTTGGAGCTTGATTGTTCAAATTTTTTGCATTTGTATAACGGGTGGGCTTCTTTGTGGCACACCTTGCACTTTTGTTCACTGATGACTGCCGCCGCATACGCCCTAGGCGATAATTCTGTCTTATATCGCACTTCTAATGACTGAAATCTGCGCTCCAAAAATGTGAGTACTTAAAGGGTTACCAGCCGCCTGTTGTTGTCCAGACCTTGCTCAAATGAAGTTTGAGTGACAGGGTCCAATTTCTTCAAAAATATATGTGCCACCATGGCACCCCAATATTGAACCTGGATTCCTTGGGCATTAAGTCCATGGATGCATTCTTGCGTTACCTCATGTAGTGATTTTATATCCGATGAAGGCTCGACCTTAATTGATGACTGCTTTAGCAGCCAAATGGTCACCAAAAAATGTTAATGAAAAACACATTGTTTAGACAATGGCACATAAGCCTTGACTTTGCTGTTGAAGTTCACAATACTTGGACTATAACTTCTTGAGAAAAAACTAACAAGTTGTGGTGTCTTGTAATAAATTGATTCTGATTTATTGAAAATACATTTTTGTCTTATATACTATACTTATCTTATCATATTTGCATAACTTGCAGTTCTTACATTTTTTTGAACTCAAGTAGTTTAAGTCAATACACTCAAACATTATTTAATTTATTTATTTTGCTTAATTCGCATTTTTAATAATTGCACCTTATGTTTTTGCATAATTCGCATTTTAAATAATTTGCAATTTATTTTTCCTTTTTTAAATTGTATTTTTTTTATGTAGCTTAACAAATACGTATGAAACTTATTAATAACAAATAATTTGTGTAAACAGAGAGGATAGACTGAAGGCCTACAATGTTCAGAAAGTGCCGGATTAGAATGCTGAAAAGAATTGCGAACCAAAAATACGCGCTCAAAAACTGAGTAAAGATTTTGTGTTCAAATTCGAATGTTGCATTATGGATGACGAAACGTATGTCCTTTCCGACATTTGTCAGCTTCCTGGCCAAAAACTTTGTGTTGCAAGGGCTAAGGCCGTTGGCATATCAACAGTCCTAGATGAGAGCAAAACACCACATAGTGGCTTGTTCAATCCTGAAATAAAGACTCTTAGAGCGTCTTGTCTATATTTTTCGTTTAAGTTATTGATAAGGTCACCATTACCCTCATGCGTCATTATAGTCTTGTTTACAATCAAAGTTAGCTTACGCTCAACTTGATCGTAGAATTACAAAATAGGCAAGGGGGGACATTTCCTGCTCAATTAGATACGTTAGTCGTTTGCCGGCGTAGGTAAAATCTAACCTGGCTATTATAGCCCTAAAATTTATTACCGTGTTAAATGAGGATAGCACCATGTCCGCGGATCCTAAAACCTTGTTTCGAATGATTGCGACGGCCTGATAGTGCTTTGAGCTTCCCTCATACCCTTCAAAAATTTTGTAGGCAGCATGTGCAGCTTGCCTCCATGACACGTATCGTTCCTGGTATCCACTGAACTCGGGTAGTGATTTTACCAGATCCAGGGATTCTTCACATTTGCTTGCCCCCTGTTGAATGGTTACAGCCTCATACTCTATGACTGCTCGCGGTGGCTCTAAAGCCCTTAACCGATTTGTCAGTTGGTCAATTGTTTTCTGAAACTCATCGCGCGTATAGTCCGTGGCTACCTTAATGGCTGAGTTGATCAACACTTGTAGCTGTTGTTCATCCATGAATTAAAAAAAAAAACAAATATACATATTCCCGAAAAATTGACTTTACGATCGGTTACGTTGGGTTAACAAATAATTTCTTGCTATTGCCTTTTTTAACTTTTACATCAAATTTTTCAAGTATTAATTTATATTAATAAAGATATAACGCTATTATTAATTTATATTAATAAAAATATAACTTACATTACTAATTCAGTAAATGTGTCATTGTGTGTTTTAATTAGTTAAAATATGCTGTTGAAGGCTTAAATAAAACAATTTATATTTGTGCACAGCACGTATAACAATCAACCAAGCTTTTTATTAACCTTTCTTCAACAGTAATGCCAATCATCACATAATCTTATTGTCAACATAGTTGTCATATTATTACACGCTTTCGTTTTTTCTCTTTTTAAATAATAATAATGATAATTTTTAATTTTAATTAATTAAACTCAAATAAACAAAAGTTTGAAAACAAAACAAAAGAACATTCATTTCTAAGAATACATAACTAAGAATAATAACAAAATAAAATTATTTAACTTAAATGACGAATCCAATGCATTACATTTGTTGCAATAGGGAAATATGTATATGTTTAATCTGAAAATGAAAACCTCCGCGGAGGACGACTTACTCTTCCATGGCGGGTAATGTAAGGGGTATCATACCCATCTAATTGTTGACTATTACTATTTCCATTACCTTCTGGCAATCTTGAGCTGTTATTGAAACTACTGTTAGGAGTTGTAAAAATATACAGTATTGTTCGAATTAATGTGAACACAAGCAATAATATGCAAAAAACAACTTGCCCCTTGGCTTTTATAACTTCCTTAATACGATTTGGCATAGAATCCACGAGTTTTGTACACATTTCTGATACTTCCTGGTCTCGAAACCATATCTGAATTACTGCCTCAATCATTTTTGCTTTTGTTGTGCAGTCTATTCTACGAAGTCTAGCCTTTACAATAGTCCAAAGATTTTCAATTGGATTAAGATCCGGTGAGTATCCTGGCCATTCAAGGCATGAGTACCTGGAAACCGATCATTGATCGGTCAATAATTTGAATTAAAACTTAGGCTAAAGTTCTTTATTTACTATAAAAAAATATTTATTTTGTCTTACATTTCGTTACATTCTATTGGGATTATTCTATTTTCACTCACCTCGGTGACTCCAAGTCACCCAAAGTGACTCAGGGTGAACCGCCTCGATGAGTAGTTAGTTATGGAGTAATTACCTCCGGGATAGTCCGAAGAACAAGGAAAATATCCTTCAGCAATAAAATCCAAAAAATCGCACGCACCGCAAAACGTTATTAGGTGCGCAAAGTTCTTCTACAAAAATCGCACGCAAACCGCAATATCGCGACTTTCGCTCATCTCGGTGACTCCAAGTAACCCAAAGTGACTCGGAGTGAACCACCTCGATGAGTAGTCACTTATGGAGTGATTACCTCCGGGATAATCCAAAGAACAAGGAAAATATCCTTACAGTAATAAAATCAAAAAATCGCACGCACCGCAAAACATAATTAGATGCGCTAAGAGTTTGTACCAACGTGGCCCATAGGTGTTATAGACCAATTCTACAAAAATCGCACGCAAACCACAAAATCGCGACTTTCACTCACCTCGGTGACTCCAAGTGACCCAAAGTGACTCGGAGTGAACCGCCTCGATAAGTAGTCACTTATGGAGTGACTACTTCCGGGATACTCCAAAGGACAAGGAAAATATCCTTAAAGCAAAAATATCCAAAAAATCGCACGCATCGCAAAACATAATTAGGTGCGATAAGAGTTTGCTCCAACGTGGCCTAAAGGTGTTACAATATTATTAACACTACACTACACCACTGTAATTAAAAGTCTATTGGAACAAAAAATTTTTTTTTATTTTTCGTGCTTTCTCTATCGATTGGAACAAAAAATTTAAAAAAATTACTCCCATAGTACACTAAATAACATTTAACGTTTTTCATACGTATGGGAGGTGCCACGCCCACTTACGCAATCCCGTTGAAATCCATATAATTTCAAAGCTTATAGTAATCGACACCTCAACACCAAATTTAAAGAAAATACCTCCCATAGTGCACTAAATACAACATTCAACGATTTTCGTATATATGGGACGTGCCACGCCCACTAACGAAATCTCGTCGAAGTCCATTCAACTTAAGAATTTTTGGTAACCGACATCTCTGTACCAAATTTTATTGAGATTACTCCCATAGTGCACTTAATATAACATTTAACGGTTTTTGTTTGTATGGGAGGTGCCATGCCCACTGAAGCAATCCCGTCGAAATGCATTTAATTTCAAAGCTTATAGTAACCGACAACTCCTTACCAAATTTTAAGAAGATTACTCTCATAGTACAATAAATATAACATTTAACCTGTTTTGCTTGTATGGGAGGTGCCACGCCCACTTGTACTATTACACCCATTTTTCGTCTTGAGGTACCTTATAGCAAGTATATCCACCATATGAAATTTCAGAACGATTGTGTTGTTAATTCTCTTATTATAATGTTTATAAATATTGTGGGCTGTGCCACGCCCTTAAACGAATTTTGCCAGTATAGTGACACAGCATGTTATGATGACTGCTTTTAGTGGTATTATCTATAAAATTTTTATGAAAATCCTCAGTGCCGTTTTTGAGTAATATTGAATCAAAATTTTCAATTATTGAAAAGTGCCACGCCCACTTTTCCGATTCCGCCCACTTTTGGCAAAATTTGAGACATTTATGATCTGCATCTGTGTACCAAATTTCATCACAATATCTTGAATAGTTTTCGAGATATGATGTTATGAAAATAAAAGTTTAGGGCTGTGCCACGCCCCTCCAGGAGTCTTTGATAAGTTAAAACCCAGCCCAATCCTAATTTTGTTCACATATGTACCTAATCCCCAAGTTTCATCAAAATCGCTGCACCCGTTTTGGAAATAAAGTCTGAAAATATATATATATATATAAATATTTACATACAATTATTGCTCGTTTAATAATAGTAGATATATTCTTTTCCTTGAAATATTTCATCATTACCTTCGAAACGTGACATGGAGCTGAAAAACTGCTTGACCGTTGGCATCAACTTTTCTTAGTTCAGAGTCCAATCTTTGTTCTAGCCAGTCTTTATATTTTTCCGAGTTCATCATGCCTTCGATTGGTACAAGGGAGCCGGTGCCTTTATAGGAAAAGCAGCCCCAGAACATCTTCTTTTATGGATATTTAACTATTTGGTAAATATGAGTTGTCGTAAGTTTTTCGTTCTCACTTTTTCTACCGTTACGAGATCGCTGTTCTTGTACCAAAAAATGGATCTTATCTGAGAACAAGACTTTTCTCCAATCTTCAGCAGTCCAGTCCTCATATTTTTTTGGACATTCATATAGTTTTTTCATCATGGGAGCAGTCAATAACTGCTTTTTTTGAGGTCTGACTGTTTTTCTTCCACCTTCCATGAGTCGTTTTCATACGGTGGAGTCATGTACAATACCTCCAGCGTGTGCTAAGTCTTGCTGAAGTTCTTGACTTGTTTTCCTAGGGTCTAACTTACTTTCCCTTATTAAAAACGCTTCATCTCTTGCTGTTGTCTTTCTTTTCCATCCCTTTCCTGCTCACTTCAATTGTCCCAGTTTCTCTTTTTTGCTTCAAAATCTTGTTTACTGCTCCTAAACTCACAGCCCACTCCTTGGCAATATCTCTTTGAGTCATTGATGTGTGTTCACTAGAGTGATTCAGACATGTATGGGAAAAATTAAAGTTGCTCCGATCTTCGCTCCCCGGGCACAAAAAGTTTCGTATTGGTGCCTATAAAAGCCAAGTAAAATTTGGTCCATTTCAGAAAACATTTGATGGGCGCGAGTTAATGAAATCCAACAGTTTAGTTAAATTTTATCAGAACTTTATTGTCTGCCTTCTATTATAAGCATGAAATCTTAAGCTTAAGTTTATTAAACCAAAACTCAATCCATGAAAATCAAACAACAAAATCAGCAACATAAATTATTGCTTAGTTGCATTTGCTGTCGTTATAAATGTTTACATAATCATGAATTGAACGGATATAAATGTTTACAGAAATTGGATATACATAAAATGCTTAATAATAAGTTCAATAACTTGATAAGTAATATAAAGAAATTCTTAAGGGGTTATATATATATTTTAATCAATTCTTAAGGGGATGTGTGTTAACTCCCTCCTTTCTTAAACAACAGTTCTCCTGTACTGTTCTAAAATTTCCAAGCACTCTTGAAATACTTTCTCCTGTCTTTCATTCTTGTTATCCAGCTTGCACTGTCTATAGATCTTGTACAATTTGTATAATACTATTGAAGTTAAAGTAAAGACAGCGATAGTTATAACTGTCCAAAGTACAGGGTGAGGATCTAATTTAGAATTGATGAAATCCAAAGTATCGATGTTTTCGAACTGCCAGGGCTCATCCACCTCAGCACTGATATAATCGAGGCTGTAAATTGTAGTTGGTTGATTACCTTTTATATGTTGTTCAATATATCCTCTGGTATTAACATATCGAATACCGTCCACTATAACAGATTGATTAAAATTGATTAAGTAGGTTCCAACGATTTCGGTTTCATTCACAGTGTGGTTTCCATTCAATAATAGTGTACCACTTCTTATCTCTTCTACAGGGAGATCTCCTTCTTTAATTCTGGAACAATTGGCTTTTTGATTGTTAAGTAAGTCGGTAATGCAGTTCGTTACTTTGGGTTCCATTTTGCAGAAAGTTCCGCTGTAGGTAGTATTGCATTTACTGGGTATTTCGTATGAGGCGGAATTACACCTAACTACAGTGGATGGGATAATAATCTTATAATTTTCCTGCGATAAAGCTCTTACTGAATATTTTTTACACATATTGGTAATTAATGGATATAAGATATAAATAACTATAATGTCCTTATTCTGAATGACTCTAAAGTTAGATATTTGTAGTACATCATTGACAGAAACTGTGTTTATTTCGTGTTTAGTCACTTCAGCAACTTCATTCATGCTTATGATTAGTGTATTTAACAAATTAAGTTTACTTAGATTTATTGTCAGAATTACATTTTCTATTTCTTGAAGTAAGTATATATTCCTTTGACCAATGACCTTAAATTTTTGCAGTCCCTTTAGGCTATTAATTCTATCGTGTAATTTTTCTACCATGTCATGGAGCTGAGAATTTAATATTTTTTGTTTATTATTTTGTTCTACCAGTTCGTTCAATTTCCCCTCAATTCTTATTTGATCGTTGTGGTCTGGAGTTCCAGAAATCCACTTCCACAACGTTCCAATTTCATCTATTCCTCGCTTTTGCCTCACCTTGATAGATCTCAAACCGTCAAACCAATTCTCCAACATTTTGATTCCCCTATCAAATTTGGATTGAAAAATCCTGTGATCCAAAGCAAGTTGACCTATACGAGAGCTTATATGTTTCAAATCTTCTCTCAAAAGTAAGGCTTCTGACTTAGGGATATTTTCATTAATTTCTATATAAGTATGCTTAACTATTTCATTGTAGTATGTAAGATTAATTACGTGGAAAATTTCTTTTTCAGATGTCCATACTGCTGCTTCTCCATCTTCTAGTAAAAGATAAGGTTCCCTAGTATAGTCCACAAACTCTGCTAATATGTTTGGAATAAAAAGAATTGCCCACAACATTTCTGAAAAGAAAAGGTGTTAATTATTGTCTAATGTTATCTTTGTGGATTGTTACTACCCTACGGCCCGTTCCTGTGGCTTCAACATCTTGTCTATTATTCTTTATCACCTTTCTCTGCACATATTTAGGTTCTAATTTATTTCTTCTATTTTGTTTAGTGTAAATTATATCACCCTCATTATATTGCTTTTCAGCTCTATTTTCATTCATTCTAGATAGTGTTTGACTTTGGGCTTTAATTCATCTTTCTCTGATTTGTTTCGTAAAGCTTTCTAAGTTATGAAATGCTACAGTAGGTTTGAGTCGGGTAACACTGTGAATTGACTCATTGTATTTACGGGCTGTCATTACCATAAGAAGTTTTATATCCTGTTTAGGGCTTTCTAGCTTAGTTGCCCTTAAAATTTCAGATATGGTTGAGTTTAATCTTTCTACGGTTCCATTTGATTTGGAATGGCCTACTGGGACAGTTTTATGTTGAATTCCGAGAGCTGTGAGTGGGATCGTAAACAATTTAGTATCAAGAGAAGGTTTGTGGTCTGAAACTATAGTTTTAACATTGGGGTATAAGAGACTAGCTTCATATAATCTTTGCCTCATGTCTTCGATATTAACCAAATGGTGTACTGTTAAAAATTTGGTAATGGGGTCTATGATCATCAAAAAACGATTTTTATCAGCGAAAAATATGTCCACATTAAGTGTCTCTCCCCCCACCTCAGGAATAGGTGTCTCACCTATTTTCTGTAGGACTGGACGACGTTCATATTTTGTTCGCTTACATATGTCACAATTGTTGTTAATATTTGTCACGTCTGTCGTGAGCTTAGGCCACCAAAACTCTTCTGTAATTTGCTTCACCACTTCACGTGTTTGTCGGTGTGCCCTGTTATGCGATTTCTCCGCAATTGACAATTGTTCGTCCGGTGAGGTGATATCTCTTAAAAAAATTTGCGTATGCAAAAATGTCACTGTTGGAAAAGTGCTGGTCAATATGTCTTTCACATTGGCCAAGGTTTCCTCATTGCAGTACAGTGCTGCTGAATTTTTAGTTAAGAGTCCTTTCATTTTATCTATAAGAAAATTCATGTTAGCAAACTCCACCTCATGTCTCCATATACCTGGGAATGTTTCTTTAGATACAACCCTATCTTCCGACTTATGCCTGTTCAATATCAACTGAACCTTAAAAGAGTTTAGAGGCGTAGTTACCTTTTTTACGAATTCCGGGTCTGGGGAGCTATCAGAACTATGTACCGTAAGTGTATTTAAATTTGTCCGAGAGAGAGCATCTGCCACCACATTTTCTTTCCCTGGTTTAAATCGTATGTCAGGTGCATATTCTTCTATGAGAGCACGCCACCTGCGTAACTTGACATTTGGATTTTTGTCTGACATTGACAATGAAAGTGGCTGGTGATCAGTATAGATTATTATGTTTTGTACGCCATACAAATAATTTTTAAGATTTTTCAGAGCCCATACTATAGCCAACATCTCTTTCTCGTTGGTGGCATAGTTTTCTTCTGTTTTTGATAAAGTTCGAGATATAAACGTTATAGGGCTACCGTCCTGACTCAGAACAGCGCCTAAGGCATTGATACTGGCGTCAGTTGTTAAAACGAAAGTTTTGGAGTAATCCGGTTGGTATAACGTCATAGCCTCCTTTATAGATTTTTTAATATTTTCAAAGGACTCCCTGGCATTTTTATTAAATTCTATTTGAACATTTTTACTTTTATACTGTGAAGTTCTACCATTTTCACCCTGTAAATAGGCTGTCATAGGCTTCGCTATTTTACTGTAATCTCTTACAAATTTCCTATAATAGCCAGACAACCCTAGAAAGGATCTTAATTGGCGTAAGGTGGTAGGTTCTGGGTAGGAGTCTATTTTTTCTAATTTCTTTGGATACATCTTTAAACAATTTTGAGATACTATATATCCCAAAAATTCAACCTCTAATTGAAAATATTTACTTTTTTCTATAGAAATTTTCATATTTGCCTCAGATAAGCCCTAATTATTGATTCTATGTGAAATAAATGTTCCTCTTCTGAGTTAGAATAAATTAATACGTCATCTATATAAACGTGAGCAAATTTTCCTATATAGGGACGAATTACGTCGTCAATCGCTCTTTGAAACACCGATGGAGCGTTCTTTAAGCCAAAGGGCATCCGCAAAAACTCGTATTTTCCATTATTGACGGAAAAAGCGGTTTTGTGGATGTCCTTTTCATCTACTAGGATTTGGTGAAACCCCGATTGTAGATCAATTGTTGAGAAGTATTTGGCCCTACCTAAATTTGACAAAATCACCGATGCCTCGGGTATCGGGTATTTGTCTGCAACCGTAAAGCTGTTTAATTTCTTAAAATCAAAAACCAATCTGTGTCCATTTGATTCACCATCTGGTGATTTCTTGTCAACCACCCAAGCTGGTGTGTTGTAGGGGCTAAATGATGGGCGAATTATATTATTCTCCAACAAAGTCCTAATTTCCGTGTTGACGAATTCTGCAACACTTTGTGGTAAAGGATGAGGTTTTACCCATACTGGGTCCTCATTGGAGGTTTTAAGTTTAAATTTAATGTTAGTGTTATAGGGTAGATAATTTTTGTCTTTGGTGAAAGCTCCTTGATATCTACTCAATATTTTTTCTAATTTTTCAATGGTTTCCTTTGACACTAAAGGATCGATAGTGTCGAATTTGATTTTAGGTTCACAGACTTCCCCATAATTAATATTTTTAATTTGTTCAAAGAGCAATCTTTCTTCCCCGTAGTTATGTAATAATTTTCTATTTTGCAAATCTATCTTTCCGCCTATCTGATGTAGCAATGACATCCCAATAATTGCGTCAAAATTTCTTAAAGCATCTAATTCATGGAAATCCGCTGTTGTATTAAATAAATTCACTTTCTGATAAGTGCTAATAAAACTTTTACCGTGGATAGAATTTAAGTTATATGGAGTTGTCAATTTCCTTTGATTACTAAATATGTTGTGTTTCACATAGTTGCCAGATGCTCCCGTGTCAATTAATATTTTTAAAATTTTATTTGTTCTTAAATTTTTCTTATTGATATACGGCACATCTGGCTTTATCCTAAAAAATTCAGGCTTTCTTGTATGTATGGAACCTGTTCTTGAGCCACTTGAGATACTTGAGCAAAGTTTTGCTGTTGTATGTATGGAACTTGTTCTTGGGGCATTTGAGATACTTGATTAAAGTTTTGTTGTTCTAGGTTACTTAATCTCTGCTCTAAAGTATTTATTCTTTGATGCTTATTCTGCCGAAAGTTCCCAGAGAAGTTATTATTTCTTTTAAAGAAATTTCTATGGTTAGGGTTTGATTCCTGCCTAAATGGATTATTTATCTGAGAGTGTCCACTTCGGTCAACATCCATTAACTCTGGACCTGTGAAAGGGTTCGTTGGAGTGGAATTAGAATGCCCTGGGTTATAAAAAGGATTACCGCCTCTCCACATATTATTATCCCAGACCTGTTGATTTCTTATGTTCTGTTGCAGATGAGGATTGGTACTATTATTATGATTCCTATCAAACTGACGGGTTGAATCTCTAGAGTTAGAGGATTGATTTTGCCTACGGTTTGAAGGTTGTGCATCGGTATTCCTATAAATAGGTCGAAGCTGTGATAAGTACGGTTTATCCAGCATTAATTCTTCAGCATTAGCAACTGCTGTCTCTATGTTAGGAGGATTCATCCCCGTTAACAAATTACTCAATGCATGAGGCAGACCGTTAATGAATACCTTTAAGGCCTATTGTCTAGCCTCTTGATTCATCTCTCTAGTTGTGGCTGTATCCGTACCATGTGTCATTATATTTTTATTTGTCACTAATGTAAGCAAAACACTAATCCTATCATAAAATTCCCTAGGACTGAGATTACCCATTTTTACGGAAGCCAATTCCTGCAACAATGTCCTTTTTGACCTTTTATCCTGATAAGTCAGGTCCAACCTTTCGATAATTGCTTCGAAGTTGAGAATTGTTGCGTGGCTTGCTAATACAGCCTCCGCATTCCCTACAATCTTACCTCGCACCAAACCCAATGCAGTGAAATATGCTTCTTTTGCTGCTTGATTATTATTATTAGTAAACGTACTCATAGCTGTGACTGCACGATTTCGCCAAGTAGCGTACCCATTTATTTTGCCATCAAAGACAGACAGAGCTTCTACAAGCTTCATTATTCCTATATCTGACGGTTGAATGGTAGCTGCAGTTCTAACAGGGACATTGTGTACTTGTAAATGCCTAAGGGGAGCTAATTCTTGCTCAAAAGCTAACCTAAGCCTTTCTGTCTCTATAGCAATGAGACGTGCCACTTCTTGTGGAGTAACAGCCATATCTTCTAAGTTTCGGTTTTGGTCAAAGAGAATATGCCTGTTCATCAACTTTAGCACGTAGTTTAAAAACTTTTAAAATTGGAAATCGCTTTCAAAAAATTCAAAATCCACTTATACTAATAACAATTTTTCACTTCTTAATTTTTATAAAACGATTAAAATTACTTAAACTAATATAATACCGCTTCTTCCTTTCCGGAGTACTTTGGTTGATCAGTTGAACGGCAGCTAGACAATCCACTTGAATTTCCGCTACTTCCAGTTGCAAATTTTCGGCTATCCCGGTTGAGCCCCCAGTTAATGAAATCCAACAGTTAAGTTAAATTTTATCAGAACTTTATTGTCTGCCTTCTATTATAAGCATGAAATCTTAAGCTTAAGTTTATTAAACCAAAACTCAATCCATGAAAATCAAACAACAAAATCAGCAACATAAATTATTGCTTAGTTGCATTTGCTGTCGTTATAAATGTTTACATAATCATGAATTGAACGGATATAAATGTTTACAAAAATTGGATATACATAAAATGCTTAATAATAAGTTCAATAACTTGATAAGTAATATAAAGAAATTCTTAAGGGGTTATATATATATTTTAATCAATTCTTAAGGGGATGTGTGTTAACTCGCGCGACTGTTTTGAAAACTGGAAAATGGTCCTTAATCTATCAAAAATCATTAATATCTCCACGAAGCTACCTCTTAGAGGCGTCAAATGTGGGACAAGGTCCTATTATTTTTTCTTCATAAGCATTTTCCCTGAACATACTTACCCTCATAACCACCCCTTAGGGGAGCTCTCCTGCAAAAATGACATTATTGTGAAATTATGATTTTGACTCCCCCTCTTCTCAGACGCCTCTGGAGGGGTAAAATAATTGATCATTTTCTATTATTTTTGCTCTCTCAAACTTTTCTCCCGACACACCTACCCCCTATCTGTCACCCTTTTGGGGGTCCCCCTACAAAAACACAAAAAAATTTCGAAAAATAGTTCATAGCTCCCCCGGAGTGACCCGTAGAGAGTTCATATGTATCGCCAGGTCTTATTATATTTTTTTCTAATATTTTTCCCAAAGATACCCACCCTCTATCTGCCACCCTTTTGGGGGTCCCCCTACAAAAAACACCAAAAATCAGGAAAATTTCGTAAAACAATTTATAGCTTTCCCGGAGTAACCCGTAGAGGGGTCAAATGTATTGCCAGGTCCTCTCTACATTTTTTCCGAACATACTTACACCCTATCTCAACCCGTTTGGGGGGGACCCCTTTGAAAAAAATGAAGATATTTTCGAAAATTAATTAATATCACTACTAGGATGTATTAAATTCATTTTTATTGTGTTCATTGTTTATATTTACTTGTTCTTTTCACAAAAAGGATACCTTTTACGATATGCTTTTACGATTTGTAGCATTAGCTGTTTGAGTTCTCCATCATTTGACAAAATTTGGTTGTAGTCTTTCATAAACGCAACACCTCTTTCAGCGGTGTCATTTACGACATCTAAGCCTTTGCAAAAAGAGAGAACATCATTGAAATCATCATCAGATTCCCATGCGGATGGATAATTACTGAGAAATTCTGCATTCAATCCAAAGAAAACAAAAAAGTTTCTAGGCGCAGCCATATTAACAGCTCTAGTGATTAAAATATTTCAATAGCAGTATATATTACTATAGTGGAATATATTCGATGATGCTGCATCTATGGGCTTTGATACGACTCTCAGTAATACAGGCGAAAGATCTGGAGCATGTATTTCATTGCAGAACCGACTAGAACGTAAATTAATAAACCTTCCATGCCGCCATATTATAAATGAAATTGTAATTCGATGTTTTTGATATAAAGCTTGGTTCGAGTACTGCTCTTGAGCCTAAAGCTTATTTCATAAAAACCACAAAAATTTTGAAAAAAACACAAAATTAAACACGTCTGTAACTAAGTATTTTTATTTTCTCACTAACTGTTAGAATAGTAAATCAAAATGGCCGCCAATTTGATTTGAATGTGTCGCCAACTGCGATAAAAAATAAAATTGTGATATTTATGATGTGTTCACATTAATTCGAACAATACTATATGAGGTTGGTGACGAGTAGTTTCTGTGAAAACTTCTTCAAAACTTAAAGGGTCAGTCTCATCGCTTGCATTTACTGTACTGGTATTTTGTGCATTATCTGAATTTTCAACATCATCAGTGTTGTTATCTAAATTATTTAATAATTCTTCTTTTTCCACCAACCATGACTCGCCGCTACCAGTGAAGTCTTCGCTTTCAGATTTTACAATGAACCGTCTGTTTCTACGGAAGTGATTCTTGAAATTGTCTACAGTAACAAAAGATCTATTACACTGTGCGACAAATGGTAGGGGTAAGTGATCGGCGGGGGTTGTGACTACCGGGAAAAGTTATATCGGTCAAAAAAAAGTTATATGTGTCCCGGCGTTTCGCTGGGTCACGTCTAGGAATCGAGATGTATAGATTTGAAGTTAGTAAGTATCATATAGGGGCATTTTGTTTGACATAACTCGAGAACGACTAGTCCGATTTTTCTGCAACAAACTTAGAAAAATTAAGAATTATAATTGCTTCAATCTATTGATGAACTGTTTCTCTCCATAATCAACAGTTTTGCAGTTATAAATAAATTTATGAAGAAAAAAAAATAATTTTTGCCTAAAAAATTAAAATTTTTTATTTTTAAAAATCATGAAAAATCCAAAAACAGGAAAAAGTGTTATTTTTTTTTTTTCATAAATTTATTTATAACTGCAAAACTGTTGACTATGTAGAGAAACTGTATATAAATAGATTAAAGCAATTGTAATTCTTATTTTTTCTAAGTTCGTTGCAGCAGAATCGGACTAGAGGTTCTCGAGTTATGTCAAACAAAATACCCCAATATGATACTTACAAACTTCAAATCGATATATCTTGATTCCCAGACGTGACCCAGCGAAACGCCGGGACACGTATAACTTTTTTTTGACCGATATAACTTTTCCCGGTAGTCAGAGCCCCCGCCGATTTTGGCTGTCGCACAGTGTTATTAAAATTGTTAACAATTTTACCATAATTCCATTGATGTGAATTTTTTTTAAATAAAATTCGGTCACCTGGTTTAAGAGCTGACAGTGTATTAGATGTTCGATCATAATACTGTTTTTGACTATTACACTTACGCTCAATTTTGTAGCGGACTGAAGCTTCATCTAGATAATTCCTATGTAGCAATTTATCAGAAGTAAGCAAACATGTTTTTAATTGTCGTCCAAAAACCAGCTGAGACGGAGACAGACCCATGCTTGCTACTGGGGTTGTGTTGTACTCAAGCAACCTATATTTAACTTTCCCCACTTTTCCGGACTCATGACAACGTTTCAAAATATTTTTAGCTATAGCTACACCTTTCTCTGCAAGACCATTGCTCTGAGGATATCTCGGAATTGAGAATACAATATCAATGTTAAATTCTTGTGCGAATTTTAAAACCACTGCAGAGTTGAACGGATTATTGTCACACCTAATCTGAGTAGGAAAGCCAAAATTATTGAAAATTTGTTGAAATATTGAGCCTATGTGAGTAGCAGATTTTGCCTTTAATGGCTCACAACATAAAAATCCCGAATAAGCATCCAGTACTCGCAGATAATTTCTACTGGCACATTCAAAAATATCTACACCCACCCTTTGAAACGGATATTCTGGTTTTGTAGTTGATGTAGGGGTTCCTTTTGATTATTCCTCGTAAACTTTTCACATACCTTACAAGATTTAACGATCGATTTTAACATTTCAGTCATACGCGGCCAAAAAAATTGAGTTGCCTCTAGCTAAAGTTTTTTCTGTCCCTAGATGAGGATCATGTAGCCATCTACAAATAGTCTTTTGCAGGTCAGTTGGTACAACCAAACGATGATTTTTGAACAATAAACCGTTCTCATAATGCAGTTCGTTTTTATATTTGAAGATTTTTTTACAAAATTCATCAGGCTTATCATATGATGGCCAGCCACATTCAATGTATTTCACAATTTTACTATAATTTACGTCATCAACTAATTTTCCTTTATAAAGAATGTAATTATCCTTCGACAAACAGTATTTTTTGTTATAGAATGGATCATAACACACAAGTCCTGAGCGTCTTCACTAATACTCCCATTTTTTAATGCCGCTCGGGACAAACAATCAGCGACCAACATTTCCTTACCGGGCTTATAAGTTACAGTCATTCTTGGGTATCGCAAAAGAAAAATTAACATACGTTGTAGTCTTGGTGTGGCATCATGAATGTCTCGTTTTACCAAAGTCTCTAATGGCTTGTGATCTGAATTTACAATAAATGACTTACAGTAGACAAAATAGTGAAATCTTTCACAAGCAAACACAATAGCCAACAATTCTATTTCAATTAGTGCCCACTTTTGTTCGCTTTTTGATAGCGTCCGAGATGCATATGCTATTGGCATTTCTTCTTGCAAAAGCACACGTCGTAATCCGTCTTTAGAATTATCCGTTTGAATTGTAATTGCTTTATTGGGATCAAAAATTTTAAGCACAGGACCACACGTAATACTCTGTTTAAGATCTTTCCACTCATTTTTTTTCTCTTTTACCCCACTGCCATTCGCTATTATTTTTTGTTAGTTCCCTCAAAGCAGCCGTTCGCTGCGATAAATTGGGAATAAATTTACCCAAATACTTAAACAAACCCAGTACTCGCAGAACATGACTTGTTCATCGGTTCAGGCATTTCTAAAATAGCTTTCAAATAGCACTGATCAGGCTCAATTTTTTCGTTAGAAATAAGGTGACCCATAAACTTAATTTTACTTGTTCTGTACTGTATTTTTTCAGAGTTGGATTTAACATTGTTTTCCTTTGCTCTTTTAAGAACCTGTTGCAAAATTGTATCATGATCTTCCATTTTCCCCCGCAATTGCCAAATATCAAAGTACAATTCTACACCTGGAATATCACCAAAAATCTGAAACATTCTTCTTTGAAAAATTTCAGGTGCACAGTTAAGCCCAAAAGGAACGCGCTTCCAACGATATCTTCCAAAAGGCGTTATAAAAGTTGTAAGTTCCGAGCTAGCACTGTCAAGTTCCATTTGCCAAAATCCATTTTTTAAGCCCACCACCGAGAACACCTTCTTCTTCATGAAAATCGACTTAGGAAATCCTGTTGCTTTGGAATAAGAAAATGCCCTCGCTTGATGCATTCATTGAAAGTTTTGGGATCCAGACAAATACGTAATGACCCAATTGGTTTTTCAACAATTTGGATATTATTTACCCAATCAGTCGGATAAATTATACCCTCTTTTTCCATTTTATGCAGCTCATTTTTAAGTCGCTCATGTACACTAAATGGAATTCGTTTTTTATAATGTAATTTTGGCACTGAACCTTCTTTAAGCACAATTCTATACTTTCCCGGAAACTTTCCTAGACCTTCAAATTGTACCCTAAACTGTTGTATAAATTCTCTTTTATTGACTGAAAAAGCATTTTTAATTTTGTCTCTCCTTTTGACTAACTCAAAAGCCTCACAAGTTTCGGCTCCTATAACTGGTTCAAAAGAATCGTGTACAACAATGAAGTTAGCATTGCATACAGCCCTCTTTTCTTCATCAAATAACTCTAACTTTACATTGCCAAACACAGGAATGGTGTTCGAGCTATAGTCTACTATCTTATATGCACTGTCAGGTGCAATAACAAGCTTTGCTTTCTTAACGATAGACAATGCAGTTTACATCTGAAACAGTGTCTAATTTAAAATTCACTGCAAAGTTCCCAACCAGATACCGTTTACACCATCTTGCTTTTACACATTTATTTGTTTTATTTACCGATCTTACAATTACCTAACTGTTGTTTTCATGATCAAATTTAGCAACGTCAACTCCATGCACAGCCGCATTACTTAAAGGTCCAGTCCGACGATTAGTTACAGTTTCTTTTCGTGCATTTTTGCATAACTTTTTGAAATGTCCTTGACAACCGCAATAATAACAAATTTTATCAGCTGCAGGACAGCTTGAGCGATGCTGCTTACTGTAAGGCTTACCACAATTAAAACAATGTTTTCACCGCCGCAACCGTATCAGTTTGATTTGCAATTGCCACATCTGAAGTTTCACTTAATGCTTTCTTGTTGGTAGCAGTAACCTCAAAAGTCTTACACATTACGATTATTTTGCTTAACGGTTTATCCTGTCCATCCAACAGTTTCGATTGTAGTTCTTTGCTATGGACACTTACAATTATTTTGTCACGAAGAATTCGCTGCGCTCTCATAACCATAATACTTTAATTGCGTACGCAAAGCTGTTTCAAACTCGGTAAATGGTTGAAACGCTTGCTGCTCCATTTTGTAAAACTTATAAGCTTCCATAGCTAAATTGCGTTTCGGATTACAATAGTTGTCAAATTCCGTCAATACGTTTACCAGTGTAAGTTCACTCTCAGCTGCTGCATTACCTTCTGCCGCTACTGATTCGTTGTTAAGATTACCAAAATAGTTAGTTAGTTATTTTGGTGAAAAAATAATTTTTTTGACTTTATAAAGTGTCATTTCGATAGGAAATTTTATTCCCTACAAAAAACCTAGTAATCACTTTGTAACAAAAATGTATAGTTTCGGAGTTATAATTAAAAAAATAAAAATGGGATAAATATGCACCGTTCTCAAAAGTCCAAGCTTAAATTTAATAGTTCTTTTGGATTTATCTTTTATAGGGTACAATTGAACATATAAGACAATACAATATCTTTAACGACTCAGTTCGTTATTTAAATACATAGTCATTAGGCTACATACGGTAGTGCATGAAATTATGGAAATTATCTATTTTCATTGATTTTAGAATAGCACCCACAGTTTTTGTCCGACTTGGACCAAATTACACTTAAAATATTTGCAAAAGAATAGTCTTTCATTTTAAACCTTAAAAAAAATGTAAGCTAATTTTTTTGTATTCAAACGGAGCAATTGAAATTTTGTGGCTTTTAAAAAAGACCAAAAAAGTTACTTTTTTGAACTTTGATCGCTTGTAACTCCGAAAAATCTTATTCGATTTACTCAAACCGCACATCATTATAAAGAAAACAAAAATATCTTTGCAATGGTGCACATTATATTTGAGTAGAAAATAACTTGATGGAGATATGGGCAAATAAATGAAAAAAGTGCCAAAAAACGGGTTTTTTGGGGATATCTCAAAAACGGTTCTTAAGAAAAAAAAATGGTTGGCAGTTTTGGATTCTACTCCTCAAAATACATAGTAAAAGTTTTATGAGAAACCAGATCTTTTTTTGTGTAAACTAGTGTAATTTGCTTGCTTGTTCTGTAGGGGATCAATGCAAAAGCCAGAATATTTTAAATTCAATGTTTTCTTGTTCAGGGCCGTGTGAGCAAATGTTTCATGCGTCTTGTGCAAACTTTTTTTTCGAAAAAATTAAACAATTTGGGGATAGTTTAAATAATCTAAATACAAATTTCAGAGATATTTTAAGTAACTATCTAGTCTTAAGTCCCCAAATTGATAACAGTCTTAATGAGACTATGTCCCCTGACGATATTTTTTTAGCAAATTCTAACAATACTATTACTAATGTCCCTACCGCTTTTGCATCCACTCCCTCGATTTCTAACGCTACCAATCAGGCTAATCCCCTTTTGAAGAGAAATAAACCAAAAAAACAAAAAAAAAACAAAAGAAAACCAAACCAACTAAAAAACCGGTTAGCACACACAATATCCCTGATAGGATTTTTTAATTTCGCTACCAGAGACTTTGCCAGAAGTACTAAATGCTGTTTCTCGCCCAGTAGAAAATAATGGCCATTCCCTGGCGTTACCTGAAAACGATGGCAAATCGAACAACTTAGCCGCACTCCTCTCTGGCAGCATCACGCGACAAATGGTATTTTTATATAAAAAGATTCAAAATCTAAAAAAGCCCGAAATTTGCAAATTTGGAGTCGAATCCCAATAATAAAAAAGGCGACGTGTAAATTAAATTAATTATAAAATGAAACACATAGAAGCTTTAGCTTGATCTTCAACTTTAATTGTTTATATGAATCTTAAGACTAGTTTACAATATTTTTCCTATTTTGCTTTAAATAGGGTTTTGAAGGGTAAGAACAATACTTTCAGATGCAGCAAATAGTTTTGGAAAAAAAATTTATTAGCGATGTAAAATAACCTCATATATAGCCAAAAACCGTGTTTTTTGCACTTTTAGGTTAGGATATCTCGAAAACCAGAGCTGATAGAGCGTTTGGATTTTGAATCAGCGCATCAAAACCTTCGGAAATATAAAGTCTGGTTTCTGGGTCTGAATGTTGGTTAAATTTTGTCTAGCTGTGTTATTGATAGTTTACAATAATATATTTTTATATTGGTATTACCATTCAAAATTTTTAATTGGAGTTTTTCTTTTATTCCCTCGCTGGCGACTCCTCGGCGTGGTGTGCAGAACCTTTTTTAAAATTTTTTCTTCGTCCTTGACTGCGCCAGTTATAATAAATGAAAAGTCATTTATAATAAATAAATTTAATAGACTTTATTTATATATTATTTGTATATTATATATCCAAAAACTTGTCACTTTGCCTGTTAACCAACGAGTGTCTGTCCCACTCGTCTTGGCTTGCATAATTAACAAAAAACTTTTATCTCTTCGCTATTTCAAATCGATCAGATGGATTTTCTTGATGTTTTCTGGAGTGGTAGCCTCATTTGGCCGGCCCGAACGTGGTGCATAACTGGTGCTAATACGACCCATTTTAAATTCAGCAAACCATCTGTAAACAGTTGTTTTCGACGGAGCAGATGTGTGGTGATGTTTTTAGAGCCATTCTAATGTTTGCTTCTCATTTTTTCCGATCACAAAGCAATGTTTTATCAAAATGCTAAATTCACTTTTTTCCATTGTTTACGAAATACCAAAAGTAGCGTCACTCATACAGCGATAACTTCAAAACTACTAAATGAAATGTCATCAAAATTTGACGTTCCTCTATAAAAAGTTGCCACTTCCGAAAAATTACACCGATTTGAGAGGTGGTGCGATCCCACCAAAATTCCCGGTACCTTTTGAACCATGTAGTACTTAGAATATGCTGACTCCGTGCATTCCACTGTTTGAATCCAAAGAATTATGCATTGGCATTGTTGCTCAGCACTTTCGATGTGAGTTATCCGATCCTCGCTGTCTGCGCAGCTTCTAAGCTATCTATTTTATAAAATCTCTGCTTAACGTTAAAAAGCGTTAATTCAGAGTAATGAGTAACAATTGTATACCCATTTATTGTTTTCATTCGTTTAATTATATCTAATTCGAATTTATGTAAGGTTTCTATTATAAAAGTTATACAAGTATTTGATTACAGGGATTTATTATTATAAAAGTTAATTAAAAGTTATACAAGTATTTGATTACAGAGATTTATTATTTAAATAAAAAAATTAGTTTCAATTAGTTAACCGTCGTTTTTAACCGTCGTTTTAATCGTCGGTTTTTAATCCTTCTTGGTAGAATGCTGACTCTTAGTTGTCGTCGTTTGAGTCTCGCTGCTCTCGTCTTCGTCTTTGTATTGTTGTCGTGTTTTGTCATTGTCTAGGAGAAACATCTGCATACCCACATTTGGCCATCATGATTAAACATTCGTCTCGAATGTGTCGTCGTCGTCGTCATTATGGACCATGGCTTCATATACTCTACACATGTAGAAGTGTTTTTAGGGCCATCGGAATTACCAAGCCTTTTGACATCGTATAAATTGTGGCTTTTAGTTTTAACCACTTGGTAAGGACCCAAAAACGTTGGCTTCAATTTTAGGCCGGTCCCAAATTGTGTGCGTTTAATGTCTACCAATTCGCCAACGTTCTCTTTTCTAGCTTGCTTGCATCGTAGATTGTAGTATTTTTTATTTTTTACCTGTAACTTAAGAATTTGCGTTTTCGCTCTAGCACGTAAATTATTCCGGTCATCGTTGAACATCGTCATTATTTCTTTGTTGATCAAATTTTGCATCTGATGATCAGTTTTTGATCGCATCTTTACACCAATTAAAAGTTCAAACAGTGTGGTGTCAATACTTCTAGTAAACGTTGAATTTATAGCTCTTTGAACGCTGTCAACATGCTTGTACCATTTTGAAGTGTCGTCGATACTAAGCTTTGAGAGAACTAAGATTATTAGAGCATTTAACCTCTCCACTTGGCCGTTTACATGAGGCAAGCCTGTTGTCGTCTTGATCGACTTGATATTTTCGTCTTCACAATATTTTAAAAAGTCTTGTGAAGTAAATGCTGCACCTTTGTCAGATATGATCAACGCTGGGTTGACGAAAACTATACTTTGATTGCGTAGTTTCGTTATGACTTCGTTTGCTGTAGTAGATTTTGTGGAATACAGCCAGCAAAACTTTGGGAACGAGTCGATAACTGCTAAATGGTGCTTATAGTTTTGCTCGTAGACTCCATTGGACCCTAAAAATCGATGTGAAACGTATGGAAATCTTCTTTTTGTAGCGGGTGCAACAAGCCTTCTTGTTTGCCTCGTTTGCGGTTTCTCAGGATACATGGTATACAGCAGTTTATGTATTTCTAAATTTTTTCATCGATGTTTTTAATAAAATAGTCTTTACAAATTAACTCATTGGTCTTCTTCGTAGCAAAATGACCTCTGTCATGAGCATTACTGATAATTTGTTTCTGCATGTCTTTCGGTACTACAATCAGCTCGGTGTCGTCAACAATTTTGTAAAGAATACACGATTTTACAAAATAGTTATCATATGGTTTGTCATCGTTTAGGATTTCTTTAATGGCTTTTATTTGTTCGTCTTTGGTTTGTGCTTGTTTTATGCTCAATGTGATATTATCATCAGTTATCATCATCACTGGATATCGGCTTAGGGCGTCGACATGCCTCATACGGGAACCAGCATGGTGTTCAACTACATTATCATACTCTTGGAGGAATAGAACCCATCGTGCAACTCGTGTGCAAGAACTTTGTTTATCTAATGTTTTCGTAAAAGCGTTACAGTCCGTAACAATCTTGAAACGTAAACCCAGTACATAGACTCTAAACTTTGTTAAAGCCTCTATGACTGCGAGTATTTCTAATTCATAGCTGATATACTTTCGTTGTGCATCTTTTTGCTCATGATGTAAACCGGATGCAATTGCCCATCATCAGGAGATTTTTGCTTTAGAACTGCACCAAAACCATCCATGGAAGCATCAGTGTGAACTTCAGTCTCGAACTTTTAGTTATACTTCAATGCTTAAAATGGGGTTCTCAGTCAACAGTTTTTTGAGAATATCCATCGAATTTACCTCAACGGAACCCATATCAAACTTTGTGTTCTTTTTTGTCAAACTTACGTAATTTGGTATAAACTTACGGAAATATCCGGTTAAACCCAAGAAACTTTCAAGCTATTTCAGCGATTAAGGAACTTTAAATTCTGAAACTACGTTTATTTTCTCTGGCATGGGGTACAGTTTTTGATTTTCGATGATGTGGCCTAGAAATTGTATATACGTCTTCAGAAAATGGCATTTCTTTATATTCAGCATCAGTCCATATTCTGCGATTCATCAAGCCTCTTCTTCGTCTCTCGCCAGTATAATAACGTCATCCACATATGGTAGTGCAACGCCTCTGCGCGTAAGTTGTCGAAAGATTGCATTAATGTGCCTCTGAAAGACACCCGGTGAATTTGAAAGTCCAAAAGGTACTTTCCGAAACTGGTACTGACCACTCTGAGTCACAAAAGAAGTGAACTTTCTACTCGATTCTGCAACCGGCACGTGGAAAAATCCATTCTTTAAGTCGATTGTGCTAAATATTTTTGCGTCTTGGAGCCTGTCAAGCTGGTCTTCGATGAGTGGTGATAGAAAATGATCTTTAATGATTACTTTATTTATCCGCCTGAAATTAACACAAAGCCTTGGTGAACCGTCATTTTTTTTGACCAAAACTACAGGATTTGAGAATTCAGAATCAGATTCTTCAACCACATCGTTTTGTAACCAGTCATCAATCTGTGCATCAACAATACTCGTTTCAGTGAATGGAAGTCGTTGCGGTCTCGAAAAAATTGGTGATTCGTCTTTGAATGAATTCGTTGTTTTAGTTTTAGTTATTTTATAATTTGAAATTAGTTCAAAAACTTAATTTTTTGCGAATTCACCCGCTGCTCCTATATTTAGTTCATTATTATCGACGTCTATTTTAATCAAATTTATCTCATCATTGTCTTCATTAGCTATTGGGATTTTACGCACGTTTTAACCATTACGACTAACAATATTTCTGCATATAAACAAAGTTCTTCACCAATAATTATTTCAACGTCTACACATCCATTTGGAACCACAAAAAAGTGTAATTCGAACGCGTTATTGTCAATTAAAATCATGTGTTTAAAATGTCCAATCGGTTTAATTTTATTTTTACGACGATCGCTTCCACACCCTACTAGAAAAACACTGCACTCAAGTAATTTAGGTTTATTTAATTCATTGTAAAAATCTTCACGCATAATGCTACATTTACTGCCTGTGTCAAACAATTCAATGCACTTTTTGTTTCCAATCAAAACTTCTTTGTTTGTTATGTCATTTTTTATTCGTTAACAACGCGTATTTGGTCTAATATTGTCAAGTTTTTCAATTGTACAATTTTTAGAAATGTGACCAAATTGGTTACACTTAAAGCATTTTCTGCCATTCAAATTATTTTGACAATTGTTTGACAAATGTCCTACTTCACCACAGTTGTTCCATTTTTATACTTTTTCACGTCTACTACACTTTGATTTTTCTTTTCATTTAAACCGGTGCAATCGATATTATTTTTCGTTGTTTTTTGTTTTTAATTTATTACTTGGTAATGTTTTAGTTTCCTTTTAAATTCCTGTATATTCTCAGCACCATATAAAACAGATTAAATTACTGAGTTTTCATCTATACCATCGATGACGTACTGAATTAATAAATCATTTTCAATATTTCCACGAGAAACCAAATCTTTCATACGGTAAAAATATTCGCAAACACTTTCATAATTTTTACGTCTGCTTTCGCCTAACTACTTATGAATTTGTTTGCTGTTTATATTCGATTGAAACTCATTTAAAAGTGCTTGCTTTAGTGTTCTCCAGGAACTTAAACCTCTCTCGCTCAGTACAAACAATTTCGCAATTCCCTTCAAAGACTTTTTTGCAAATATCATTTTTTGGAAATCATTGCAGCCCATTAATGATGCTTGCTCTTCGAATTCTCTCATCCACACTTCCTCTGGAAAACTGTCAGTTCCATCAAATTGTTTTATTGACTCTTCTATGTCGCAGAAACTGATGGTGAAACGCGGCATCTGCATATCGTTGTAGTTGTATGTGTTTGTTTTCGCTGTTGTTAGTTGCTGCTGGCGCTGCCTGCTTTCTTTGATTGTCGCTTTGAACTCTAACGCTGTTTCTTATTGCTACGTCTCTCAACATGGCCGCTGCTTCACTTACATCGTAGGTTTTTTCGTTGCCCTTTTGGGTGCTGTTTGTTGTTAATTGTAGATTCACGAAATCCTTCGAATTCCTCTTCTTCTGACTCGGCGTCGTTGTGCGCTAGCAAACTGTTGGCAACCAAATTTTGAAAAATATGCAACTGTACATCTTCAACGTTGTAGTCTTAAACCTAAAAGGGTGCAAATTGAAATAAGGTCACGCTCGCTTATGATGTCCTTTATATATTGCTTTTTCTATGCAAACTCCTCGTCTTTCTCTGCGAAGCTAACAAAATTACGTAGTCGTTGCCTGTTTCTTCTGTCCCCTTCTCTCTCAAATACAAATTTATGTAGAGCGCAAATGCTTGCTCTACTTGCCACTCGCAATTTTTTACCAATCAAGTCGCTTAGGCATGCCCTAGAAAAGAAAAAAAATATGCGACTGTGCTCCGTCTGCGTTACGTTCTTCCTGAACGAGCCCACAAATGTAGGGATTTATTATGAAAGTTATACAAGTATTTGATTACAGGGATTTATTATTATAAAAATTAATTAAAAGTTACACAAGTATTTGGTTATATGGATTTATTATTATAAAAGTTTATTAAAAGTTATACAAGTATTTGATTACAGAGATTTATTATTTAAATAAAAGAATTGGTTTCAATTAGATAACCGTCGTTTTAATGGTCGTTTTTTAATCCTTCTTGGTTGAATGCTACACAGCAACTGACTCTTAGTTGTCGTCGTCGTTTGAGTCTCGCTGCTCTCGCCTTCGTCTTTGTATTATCGTCGTTGTCTAGGATAAACATCTGCAAACCTACATTTATTTATTAATAGCAACTGGTAGCAGCACCTGGATCAATTAAAATTTTTAATTCTTTTTGCTGTTGTTCGCTTGTCCTGATGATGGAGGACAAGACGTTGTTGCTTCTAAAAAATTTTCTTATTTAATGTTATTAATTCTATGTACCTTTTGTATATTTATTTGGTGACTATCATGTGTCGGACTTTCCTGTGGTGGTAAAGGTAAATTTCGAATTAGCCTAAATTGTGGACTAAAAGGTTGTTGTCTCTATACTGGTCTAATAAACGGTCTGTTAAATTGATTTATGATCTCATCGATCTATGCCCATTGGTTCAGGTCTTGGTCTCAATTTTATTGCTACATTCAAATTTCGTTGGTCCATAGTGCAATTCTATGCGTGCCATGGTAACCATGATTTTCCATTATTTGTTATAATATTATTCTTTGGATCAGAAGGACCTGTTTTATTTTCCTTATATCATTCATCGTCATAAATTTAAGGAAATTTTATCCATACTATCGAATGTTGATTATTATTATTATTGTTTTTACCTAATTGAATTGCGAAGTTCGTTATAACGTTATTAGATTCTAATTCTTGCACTTTTGCTAAAGTATTTGACAAATTGGATCCAGTAATAAAAACTATTAATGAGTTTTGCCTATTCTTGTGGTTTAGTTCTTTGGTTAATTGTTCGCCGTTACCGTGGGTTATTATTGTTTTATTTACTTATTAGGTCAACTTTTCGTTAACTAAGTTATAATACTTTCTCTATTGCTGATAGTGATCCTTGTCGAAGGATACTCAACCCTTGTTCTATTGTGTGAATTGGACGTTTGTCCGAATAAGTGAAATCCAATCCACTAATTATTGCATCCATGAGAAGTACTGTCCCATGACTTGTTAATTGGTTGTTTGCTTCACCTGTTATCTTATTTCTTAATATGTGTATGTAGTTAGTGCAGCAAAATAACGTCTGCTACCCTTTGAATATCATTTTAAGGAATTAGTTGCTGCTTTACTTCAACTTACATAAGGTTTACCTGAAAACTCAGGTAATGATTGTATCGTTGTTAGAGGTTCGTCGCAAGTTATAGAACTATTTGATTGATATATATTTTTTACCTCACTCCAAGCAGAAGCTGCAGTTGTAATCTTTTTGATATAGGTCAGTTGGGACGGTTTCACGCTTAGCATTATTATGGCAAGGGCCTTCTTGTTTTCTGCGTTCCATTTCGCTAGTTGTACCGCATCACTAGGATTTTTCGAAATCACCGCTGGTAACCGACCACAACTCCGAATGCACCAGAACACATTGCATTTGAATGCACCATATTTCGTAATTGTTTTCATTTAATTTTTCAATTTGATATAGAGGCGAACTCATTTTGTTTTAATTCTTTTAATTAGTACGGTGACACACACACGATAATTAAAATATTGTAAACACGACAATCGCATTACTTCTCTATACCATGCGCTATAGACTTTTTTAAATCTTCGGAGCACACGCGTTCTGGGCCCATAACCTGTTGAATTTTTATTAGCAACTGACTTTATGTTTGAAAATAGAATGATGAATGACAAGCGTAAAAGAGAAGCGCAAAGAATATGCAGGGTAGCAATTCAAGTTTTCAACAATCTGGTTAGTATTCTGTAACTGTATCTACTGAAGTCAATTCTGACAATTGAGTCGTCAACTTATTTATCTCTGTTTTTGATCTCAACTTATTTATCTCGCGTTTGTAGTCATTCTTGCAAAAGTTTCTATTAGATCTTCCAGTTTTAAAATTGATTTTAGTATTTCTCTTCTTTTTGTATTAAATTTTTCACTTAAAATTCACTTTATTTTTATTAATCTTATACATAGATGAATAAATAAATAAAAATAAAAACATTTTCCTTACTTTGTTAAGATACTTCTAGCCTTTTGTGGTTGACTGAGTTTCCCTTTGTGTGCGGGTGCTTTAAACTTGATCAATTCCGCAGATATTTTCTAAATGATGATGTCTGTCCACTTTTTGATGGTCCCAGTTGATGTCTTCTTCCTTTTACTTGAAATTACAACGACGGGTTACTCGTAATTTCTTCTTGTTGATTACAACGACGGATTGCTCGTAATTTCTTCTTGTTTTTTTTTCTCTGTTTTTTATCACTTTTTTATTTTATAAAATAAAAAGGTTTTTTTTGAACAAATTGTCCCATTATTTTAGATACTTTATTTTTTTCTCTTTCAAGGATGCTTTCTATTTGTACAGATACTTTTATTTGCCTCAGGAGAAGGACACCTCCTGGCAGGATCGCCAACTAAATTCTTTGTATTTTATGAGATTAAAAAAAAATAATTTTTTATTTAATAATTCTTTTAATCTTACAAGTATTTCGTATCACTAGTTTGCACTTTTAACCGTGACTTGGTCACGCAACCACCGGCAAGCGGCAGAGCGGCAACAAAAAAAAAATTAAAACATATGAAACACTATCGAAGCGGCCACATACTAATTGAGCGGGAAAATTTTTTTTGGAGCGGCAGAGAGGCACCGCGGTAAACAGTCAGTGTCGTAGCTAAGAGTTGAGGGGCCCACACGCGAAAATCTTAGTGAGGCCCCCTTGAAACAAATTTTTTAATTTCCAATGAGCAAACCTAAGTAACTGAATCAACCCAGCTCAAACTATTTATTGATCGTTGAATCGGCAAACCCAAGTAACTGAAACGACCCAACTCGTGACATTCTTTTGATCTTTAAAACTGCAATCCTAAGTAACCGAATCAACCCAGCTGGTACAATTCATTTGATCGTTGAATCTGCAAACGTAAAAAACCGAGTTGATCCAACTGGTGCAGTTTGAGAGGTAACAGGACCCCCTGCAAAATCATTTATGAGGCCTCCTCCATGTCGATGAAAGTGATAGAAATTCAAATTTGAATTAATAAAAAGGAAAATTTCTTTAATTGTAAAAATAAGTTTTTATTAGTTAAAAAATAATAGTATTGTTTGATGTCCTATTCAAATCTTTTGTAACGTCTAACATTTTTTTCTGCAAATTCATCAATTCATCAATATTGGTTTTTTTCGCCCGTTCACATTCAATCGATAACAGTGCTAAAGCAGATAATCGGACTTGTGACATACTAGAACGTAAATAATTTTTAACTTTGAAAAAGAGCGTTCTGCTGAAGCAACTGTTACTGGTAATGTTAAATACAATTTTATTATGATCATTACGTCTGCGACATTACTTAAAAAAGAGGAATGGTTTTCTATTAAATATTGTAATAATTCTTTAATTGATGAGTCGCGTGAAATATTTTTTTTAATTAAATTTCGGAGGGATAAAAGCTGGTGTGTAAAATCTGATGACATTTCTTTGGAGTATAGACTAAATAATTCTTCTGCTGCTGTCAGTAGATCATCGTCATTCATGGCAAGTAAATTTTTAGGGAAAATGCAGCGAAAGTTTTTGGATATTTCTTGGGTTCCTCCGAACCTTGAGCGCAACACATTAAATTGAACACATTAACTTCAAATTCGTGTCGTGGATCGCTAATCACTTCGTGCTTTTGACAACTCATCGAAAAACGATTTTACTTTTCTCACTCTTTTATGCTCGAATACTGCTTCGATTTCCCAACTGGAAGCTAAAACTTGAGCTTCTTCGACGACCTTTTCAAAATTGTTTCTTAATTCTATTATATTATCTAAGGACACTTTTAATAGCTCTGAAGCATAAAATAAGTCCATACTTTTCTTCTGCAATTCTTTTGAGACTAAATTAGTCATTTCTAAAACCTTGCATTCCATGACTAGAAAAGTAACAAATTCTTTGTTCAAAAGTTTATATAAAGAAGTTTATTTTTAATAATGATTTCATTATTGGTCTAAACTAACGTGACCAGATATTTTTGACCAAAACGCGGAGCAGGAAAAAGTTGATGAAACTATTTTTAAGATTCTTTTGTTTTAACTGCATTTAGGTACTAAAAAAAAGTCCTCACTTTCAAATCCCGAAAACAGTAGCAAATCAGATATCTCCATTTATTTTTAAGGAAAATCAGATGTTGACTATTTCCAAATCGTTCTTGCATTCTGCATACTTTAGTTTTACCGTTATTTTCGTAATAACTTTTTATCATGGAAAATATATGAAAACATTGTATGCACATAAAGCTTTTTTGCTGACTGTACTGTGGACTTGAATGTTTTGTTTGCTTGACTTTGTCAGCGAAAAAGTTAAATATGCGTACAATGTTTCTATATATTCCCCATGATAAAAAGTTTTTACGAAAATAGCGGTAAAACTAAAGTATACAGAATGCAAGCAGGATTTGCAGAAAGTAATTTGGAATGTTGCTTATGTTCTTTAAATGTAGTACCGTAGAGTGGCTTGGCAATGATGAAAAAGAAAAAATTGACATTTCAATTTTGGAAAAAAAATCTCCTGACCTCAAATATGTTTTTAAGTATTAAACTCATGTCATTTCTCTCTCATATTAATACAAATACACAATTAAATTTTAAGCTGGTTTTTGAGAAAATCAGCCTTTTTTTCATAAAAAGCGCTAATACTCCGCCAATTTTCAACAATTTTCAAAATTTCTTAAAGGTTCTGACAGAGAATCAGAAGTTCTATTGGAATCAAAAGACAAAAATTAATTATTTTGATTTGGATGAAAATGCGACTACAGTACTGTCGCGCTAATCCGGATACATAGTTTCGGGGTATGTCCGGATAACTGGATTTGTCCGGAATACAGAAAGCTCAATAATTATTATAAAAATTATATGTAGAATGCATATTTGAGGCGTATATGGTTGTATTTCATTCACTTTTTAATGTTTTTATAGAGACATTGTAATCATATGAGTAAGGAATAAACTGACTGGAAAAAAATCCACAAATTTTAAATAAACAATATGTCTGCAAAAACTCACGAGTATGAAAATGTACTCAAAAGGAGCCCCGTAATAACGAAATAAATTTCAAAAAATCAAAGTTGACATGTTCGTGCCAGCCACAGTCTATTTGGTAGCCAAAGCATACTTTCAATTAGTTTTGTCCGAATTGTAGAGGCAAAATTTCAAAAATGTCCGAATCGTAGAAATGTCCGGATAACTGGTAAGTCCGTATTAGCGATTGTCCGGATTAACGTGGCTGTTCTGTATTTTGAAAAAATTTTCAGTGGTTTTTCAAGCTCTGACACTAAAATTTTAAGTGGGCATAACTTCGTAAAAAATGACTTTCAATCGAATCGGGGGAAAATACGTTCCCTTAATTACTTAAAAAAACAACATATTTAATGGGCAACCAATTCCGCAATTTGAAGTCACTCCGACGGCATGGTTTGAAATGGATTTGGTCTCCAGTTATTTGTATTATTTTTTTTATTTTCTAAAAAAAGGGTCCTCACTCACCGAAAACCCTAGCAAAATGAGACTTATTATTTTCAATGAAAACGCGGAACGCGCGGAGCAGAAAATCAAAAACGCGGACTTACTCCGCGAAAAGCGGATCATATGGTCACGTTAGTCTAAACCCTAGTCGACATGCGTATATAATAGCATCATGTCTAGATGACCACCTTGTAGCACACAATTTTTTCAACACAATGGATACTTCAATGAGTACGAATTCATTGTTTCAATGAGCATATCCCAGCACAATACTTGCACTAAAAAATGCAAAAAGTCGTTGAAGAGTTTCGTAAAATTTCTGTACCAAAAATAAAGATTTAACAGAATCTTCTAAAACTATATTAAGGTTGTGATCTAAGTAATGAACGTAGGACGCTTTCGGCTGAATATTACAAATTCTTTTTTGTAATCCAGAATAGATGCCACTCGTTACACTAGCTCCATCATATCCTTGGCCACGACAATTTTCGAAGAATATATCATTTTCAACGAGCGTTTAAAATTTTGCGTTACAAATTTTTCAAATGACCCCCACTGAAGAAGTTTCACTTCAAAAATTTGCTCAAGCTGGGTCGATTCGGTTACTTGGGTTTGCAGATTTAATTATTTAACATTCATAGTTTTTCGCGGTAGCTCGCGGGGCCCCCTTGCCTCGGTTCCCCCGCCCCGCGGGGTTTGCAGACGCTCAGCTACACCACTGCAAACAGTAAAAATGTCATGTATGCATTGAAAATAGTCATAGCCAATATTGATAGTCACTTGCCACTCTGCTACTTGCCGCCTTACCGCTTGCCGGTTTGCCTCATAACGCTTGCTGCTCGTAGCGTAGCCAAAGGCTTACTGTATCTTTTATACTTTACAATCCTTATTTACTAATTATAAATTTGTTACATATTTCTTATTGCATAGTTCTGCACTTAATTTGGGCTTTGGCTAAAGTCTTTATATTCAATTTTCTTTAATTTTTATTTATTTTTGTCTAAAGTGAATTGTGCTTTTAGCCGTCAAGTGCCCTTTCGTACAGCAAATGTTATCAAATCCAGTTGCCCTTGGCTTACGAGCCGTGTACTGGCTGCTAATAAGAAGGTAAATAAGTTTTAATCTAAGTGGAAATTTAATCGCAAGGATGCAAATTAGGAAGCCTTTTGAAGAGCACGCATTGTTTTTTTTTCTTCGACTCTTCTTTTATTTATTGTATCTCTTTAAATCAAAGACTAACAATAAGTTATAGGCTCTTATTTCTAATAAAAACCATTACAAATTATAAATTATATACAAATTAATATATACATATATTATAATAAGTAACTAAAACTGCAGCGGGACTTCAAAAATTTTAGCTGGTCTGAAAGTAGATTTTACAAACATCACTTCTGTTCATTACAGCAATTGAGGTAGGTGAGGATGGGATAACTCGTTGGAGCAGTGACGTGGAGACAGGTTCAAGAACACCCATCTATAGTACAGTTGACGACTATTGTGTCTCTTCTGATTCGTTTACAGCCGAGACGAGCGAGGTCCCGATCTGTGTTGGCGTCGTAGCAGAGACGAGCTAGGTCCCTGTTTACCACCATGGACGTAACTAGTACCTTAATAACGATTGTGCAGTTAAAGCCGAAACGAGCTAGGTCCCGGTCCATCACGTTGGGGGGAACTATTGCCACGAGAACAACTTTAAGGCGGTAGCCGAGATGGGCTGGATCCCGGTCTAGCACCCAACAGCGGTCTAAGAGAACGCTGCTCCAACGTTTCTGTTGCCGCACTCGCCATTTAACGGGCTGCAGCCGAGACGAGCTAGGTCCCGGTCCGCGCCAAACAGCTGGTGGTGATGGGTTGACGAGGTTGGTTTTCTTTTTGTTTTTGTTTTTTTTTATTAGTTATTATGACTAGAGTACAGTGCCCGAGACGATCTAGGTCCCGGTACAGTGATCATAATGTAAGTCGATGAACCAGATGAATTTGGGTTGTGATATTACAGGACTCATCTGGGGCGTCTATTTTCAACACCCGCTCTGTGAGCTCTCTTTAGTCGCGAAAATGGCAATGTGTTACAGAGAGTCCTGGCCAATTGACTAACATGACCTTGTAATTTTGATATGTATTTATGTTTTAGCCTTTCAAACTCGACTTTTACCATTGAGATGTGCAGATCTGTGTGAACGCATTCATTTCTCATAAACCAAGGAGCTCCTGTTATAGTTCTTAATATTTTAGATTGAGCCCTTTATAGAATTTCAATGTTTGATGCACTTGCATTACCATACAATTGTATGCCATATGTCCAATTTGGCTTTATAACTTGGTTGTAAAGGAGAACTTCATACTCTAAGCTTAGAGGGGAGTTTCTGTTTATAAGCCAATGCAAGCTAGCAGCCTTAAGTTTCATTTGACACCTCTTGGCGTCTATGTGCTTACGCCATGTCAAACGTTTGCCCAAATGAATGCCAAGGTATGTGACATTATCTGTTTGTGGAATAACGATTCCATTAAGAAATATTGCTGGAGAGAGACTTTTGTTGAGGCTAAAAGTAACATGGAGACATTTTTGTTCATTGACTTTTATTCGCCATTGTGACAACCAACTCTCGACTGACGACAAGTGGGATTGCATTTTTATGACGACTCAAAATTGCTGTATCGTCAGCAAATGTAGAGGTAACTAAATTGTCATTTTGGGAATATCTGATGTGAATAAAATATACAAAAAGGGACCCAAGACACTGCCCTGCGGAACTCCTGCTCTAATTGGAAAATCAGATGTAGCAGAGGTTTTATTTTTAACTCTGAAAAGCCTATTTGCCAAATAAGACTCTAATACGTTATGAACATTTTGGGGTAAAAGCAACCTTATTTTATAAATAAGCCCATCATGCCATACTCTATCGAATGCCTGTTGAACATCAAGGAACATAGCAGAGCAGTACTCGCGGTGCTCGAATGCTTTCCTTATTTCATTAGTTATTCGGTTTACCTGTTCAATAGTTCCGTGTTTTTGCCTAATCCAAACTGATGAGAAAGGATAAGATTTTGTTCTTGTGAGTATGACATCAATTTTGCTAGAAACAGTTTTTCAAAAAGTTTTGAAAGACAAGGAATCAGACTAATTGGTCTATATGAAGATGCTAAAGTAGGGTCTTTACAAAGCTTTTGGACCATTATAATTAGAGATTTTTTCCAATCAGAAGGGAAATGCCCAAACGCTATTATAGCATTAAATAGCCTGGTAATAAATGATAAGGCTTGAGAAGGTAGCTTTATAAGCGTAATGGGTGTAATGCCATCAAGTCCAGGAGATTTTTTACTAACTAATATATTTTTGATAAAACTTGCAACCTCGCTTTGAGCTATGCTTGTGCCAATATAATGTGTGTTTAGAGTTTGCTGGGGTAGACATAGACCACCAATGGCAGGCTTCGGTTGAAAAACCTGACTTAAATGATCTGCAAAGACGTTAGCTTTATCGCTTCGAACCCAGTGCCCTCTAGGGTCCTTAATGGGTGGCTCTGGCTCAGTGGGAGTTTTAAGACCACTGTTAGCTTTCCAAAGAGATGAGCTTTTTTGTTCCATTTGGGGAGAGTTTTTGAATAAAACTATATTGATTTCTGTTCTTTTCACTGAAAAGTGCCAGTTTAAGATTCTTTACAGCCTGATTGAGCCTAGTTTTACTAGCTAAAGATCGATGCTGTTGGCTTTCCCTTCTTAGTCTTCGTTTTTCCAGGACTAATCTTTCAATTTCAGCATTTGTGACAAAATTGGCTGCATTCCAATTTATTTTATATTTAGGAATAGAGTTTTCTGCTGCTGTTATAATGGAGCTCAAAATAGCTACAGCGTCATCAATATGCTCCTTACATTCAAATTTATAATTTTTATGAATATGTGTACTTATGTACTTTTTATACTTAAGCCAGTTTGTGAAAGGTGTTGTGAGACAATGAGTGTCATCAATCTGTTTAGGCTCTTCAAGTATGTGGTTTACAACAGGGGAGTGATCAGAGGACAACTCGAGTCTTGTGCATATAGAAATGTACTCCCTACGCACTCCTTTCGTGATAGCAAAATCAATGAGATCAGAAGTTTTGTTTCTGTCCATTGGCCAATATGTTGGTTGCCCAGGGAAAGCAACATCGAAGTTATTATTAATAATGGCATTATAAAGTTGTTTACCTTTAGGGTTACTAATGCGAGATCCCCAGAACGTATGCTTTGCATTGTAGTCCCCAGCTACAACAAACTTATCGCCTAAAGTTTTAAAAAAATCTGTAAACTGAGCTTCTGTTAAGGTAAACGGAGGTGGGCAATATATTGCCGTCGAAGTTAGATCTTTTCCATGACTTTGTAGACAAATTGAAGTCGCTGGAATATAATTGGTGTCATAAGACCCGAAAAAATTATGTTTTAATCTCTGACGAATTAGAATTCCAGTGCCACCCTGTGCTTTGCCATCAGAGTGGTTGGTTTTATAAAATGTATAGCCAGGAATGGTGGAAAAATATTTATTAGTTAAGTGGGTTTCTGATACGAGCATCACATCAACGTTCTCTCGGTAGAGAAAGTTCGAAATTTCTAACTTATGTTGGCCCACACCGTTTGAGTTACATGCGCAGATTTTAATGACACTCATTTTTTAGTCAAAAGAGCCGTCATTAATTGGGTTTGCATTTGAACTATTCTGTCAAAAGAATTTTGCATTGCTAGCATGAATTGTGACAAGCTCTGGGTAAGGTTAGATATTAATATCTCCAGGTTGTTATTTGTTGGTAAGGGAATTTTCTGTTCCATAGCGGTACCTGACCTTAATGCACTAGCAAAACACATACCTGGAATAATTCGACTTGGAGTAAAATGCTGAAGAGCAGAGTGGACAGTTTTTCTTTGCAGAGTTTGCCTTTGTTTTAAATTTGTGTAGATTGGGCAGCCTCTATAATTTGCCGTATGATTTCCTTGGCAATTAATACATTTTTTAAATTAGGATCATCGTTCTCTTTTTTTATCACATTGGGAGCTGTGGTGAAGTTCACCACATGCGACACACACAGAACGTAGGGTGCAGTACGCCGTATTCTTAACAGTTTAAACATTGAACCGGACCGTTACGTTTGTAAGGCTCTTCAATAAAGATTCTACGATGCAATAAATATTGCAGTTTATAGATCGGATGGATCTCATTTTTCTTAAGCTTTGCAGCATCTGGTAAGAGGTCCACTTTGAACATGGGTTGTGGAACTCGGTCTTTGTTGACAATATGAATGACTGCCCTAGCAAGAAAGCCTTTCTCGCCAAGTGCATTTTTTATTTCAGCGGTATCTACATCTGACTCAATACCTTTTACCACGATTGTAAGCCCTTTGCTGCTTTTAATTTGGTAAGAGTAATAATTTTTACCATTAGACTCAAATTCTCTAACAACGATAATTATTTTCAGTTTTAATCTGAATTTTAGTTTCATGTATGTTGCCCCTTGTTAAAGGCACAACATAAAAATTGTCATTGCCTATTAGTTTAGCAATATTAGAAACAATAACATTTGAGCTACGCTTACGCAAATATATTGGCGGAGGTTTGAGCTCTTTAGGTAGATGGTTGCTACTTGAACCAGTATCGTTATCGTTAATATCAGCTAAACTTGCAAATCTATTTCCATTCAATGGCAGCGTAGGCGTTTTGGTATCATTAATTTTATTATTCTTGGCTTTTTTTGTATTTGAACTTTGAGGGCTTCGTTTCCTCTTTACAACATTCACGTAGCGGTCCATACCTGTCTGTATTGCCGATTTTTTGTTATTTGAGTCGACTAATGCATTTTCTGTCTACTAGCAATTCAATTTTTACTGGGTTGCATTCAAATATTGTATTGCCTGAACTAGATATTGGTTCGCCCAATATTCTTTTTCATTTTTCAGCTGTTAGTGAATATGATGTAGAAAAGTGTGTATGGAAGACAAGCTCTAATGCTGTGAGGTTTGATGGAATATCCATTAAGTTTATTAAGCTAATTTTGCCGCATATATTATCGCCACTAACACACATTATTAATCACTGCCTTACCTGCTCTCGTTTTCCGAATGTGTCGAAAGTTGCCACTATCATCCCTCTTGCTAAGATTACTACTGCGTCCTTACACCAGAGACTTTAGACCAGGGATGGCCAGGTCGAACAAAGTTATTCCTGCTCATTCCAAAATATGATGCGCTCTCATATAAATTTGATGGAAAATGTCATTTGTAGATTCCACAAAAGGTAAGAAATCTAAACACAAGCAAGCAACAATAAAATTTAAATTTTGGTACATTTACCGTTACTCCAGTTTTTTTGTCAACATTTATTGTCACTATTCAGTTGCTCATTATCAGTTCCAATGTTTTTGTTTTCGTAATTTTCTATTTTTCAAAATATAAAGCAATAACAACAATACAGAAAAATACGAACTACTGCCGTGGCTCGACGCTCGAACGAAAAATGTCTCAACACAATTGACTTCATACTTGTGCATCGAAAGGAAATGTACGCAATTGTTGTTGCGATCGCTCCCATCGCATTTCGTTTTTTTTTTTTTGACTATTTTCAATTCTTGGAATTAGATTTTGCAAACTTACGCATTTGCTCGCTTAATCAGTTGATAAGCGATTTCCTGCTCCCAAACTCTGCTCTTCTGGCCATTCCTGCTTTAGACCAATAAGTATTTTACCTACCCTAGTAAAGATATCTGAGAGAATTATGTACGAAAAAATTTCGCTTCACCTCAATAGACCTCTCTGCTATCGCCACTGCGGTCAGGCTTTCGAATTGGACATAGTTGCTCGACTGTTGTTATGAAAGTTACTGATGACATTCTTACTCACTTTGACAAAAATCGTTTAACATTTCTTTGTTTGTTGAACTTTTCCAAAGCCTTCGGCTCTGTCAATCATGCTCTACTATGCAGAAAGATGAAATATTTTTTGAAATTTAGTGATAGTGCAGTAAGGCTATTGGCCAATTATCTATGGGATAGATTACAGCGGGTTAAAGTGGGTAATTCTTCGTCTTCTTTCAAATCAAGGGTTCAATCTTAGGTCCGTTATTATTTACCATATTTATAAATGATATATTTTTAGTTTGCAAACATGCCACTGTGCACGTCTACGCTGATGATATTCAGCTTTACCTTTCTTGACCGATTGAACGCATTGAAGACTTGACCTATAGACTTAACGCTGACTTATTTTGTTTGAACTCATGGGCTAAGGACAGTTTACTATATATCAGTCCTAATAAATATAAAGTGCTGCCAATCGCTAGGAGTGATTAAGCTTAGTCGGAGTTCTGCCTTTGTTCACATATATATATATGATATATGATCCAATTTTGCCTGTCTACAAGAACTTCTGACCTAATCGTCCCCAGGTACAGCTACCTCAATATAAGCAGATATTTTTTCATTAACATCGTATGGTTTTTGGAATGGATTGCCATCTGCCTTAAAGCAAATTGGTGCAGAAAGAAGCTTCAAATGTGCAATTTTTAATTATTTTCGAAATCAAAATAATTTTTTTATTTATTATTATTATTAGTACATATAGTGAATTTTAATCACATTTTCAGTACATTTTCGATACATTTGTACAATTTATAATAATGAACTTTTTTTTAAGTAAATGAAAAAATTAAAATAATCGCAATGTGCAGATTTATAAAATTTTTTTTTTGAAAGTAAATGAAAATGTAAATTTTATAATGTAACGTGACATATGCATATCTCATTTTGCTAGAGTTTTTGAGAATAGTGAGGTCTTTTTTTTTATTTTTAATTTGCTTGAAAAAATTTCGTACAATTTATTGTAGTAAAATGGGTGTTCAAGACAAAAAAAGTACATTCAGCCTTTAAAAAGTACATTTCAAGTCTCGATGCAGTACATTTGCAAAAAAACCCAAATGCCATCACTGATCTAAATCCCGTCAACTTTTTTATTTTAATAAAACATTTTCAGTGTAGCTATTCAATAAACATATAAAGAAAGCGTTTCATTATACACTCCTAATTTCAAATCACCCTCCGCTAAAGAAGTTTCCCTTCAAAAATAATGTTAGGTAACGCGTTCAACAATCCCCCTCCCGCCCCTGTAGCGCATCGTCCCAAATTGCGTTACATAATCCCTGAACGCCGCCTTCCTCAAAGAGTCACTGTTTGATGTGTTTTTTGAGCTGGAGGAATTACAAAACTGCAAAAATAATTTTGTAACGAGAAATAATTCAATAAGTCGGACAATATCTACATATAAAAAATATGAGTTTCTGAATCAGTTCGCAAAAAATAAAAGAGATTTACTTAGTGCTTCGGTCCGCTTCGACGAAGAGCCGAATTATCCGATTCAAAGGCGGTTTGATTTCAAAACGATTAACTATTCTGTTTATAAAGGATGATCCAATAAGAGCTTCCTGCTTTGTTTTCTAATTAAATTAAAACGTACACCAATATCAGCCGGCTTCAATTCTTGTACTAGCTATATTTTATAGGCTTACAGACCAAAATCGCGCTTCAAGATACTCCACAATGATCAATAAAAGATGCCCGAGCCGGCAACGAATCGATTGTTCACAGTTTTCACGAACACTTTCTGCTACTGCCGAAATATTCTCAAAATTACGGGCTGTATGCACTCTGGTTGAATGATGAATGTCCAATAGTGTAAAATTGGTTCGAAATTTGGTGATCCCGTTTTGAGTAAAAAAAAATGGTCACGTTATGTATGGATCAAGACTTACGAATAGTGCGCTCAGTTGGACGCTCATAACGACCAAAATTATGTTGAAGAACTCTATGACATTCTCTAACTGATAACTGATTTTGGTAGTAAGTTTCCACAGTTAATAAACGTTGTTCAGGAGTAAGTCTATTCATGAGTGAGTCGTATTGAATACTGAACACAAACGTCATATGGACAAGCTATTTGACACATGTCAGCTGTTAAAACAACCCAGTTGGAAAAGAGACCTTTATATTGGCGAAAGAAAATAACTTAAAATTGACAATACAATATTCAAATGCTCGTTCATTAAAATGAAAAACATGTATAGCAATTCGTAAACAAAATAAAGGAATCAATTTTATTTTACTCAACAGACATTTAATTTTCAGGCAATGTTTTCTTAATCTACTTGAACTAAAAAGTTGAATTTCTCAATTGATTACAAAAAAAAATTTAAGGGTACTGTTACCTGCACAATGTTAATTACATGCTCCCAGAGCCCAGCGACATCACAGTCAGCGTATACTAATTTTTTATATGAACCAAACTTAGAAAGAAAAATATCCGCGCTTACAATATTGCCAGTATCGGCATAATTTGTTTGCTCTCTTAAAAGATCTAAATATAATTTGACTTTTCCTTCTAATAGATGGGCTTGCGTTTTGTCTCATCTTCTCAATAAGTTCCTGTTCCTGTTGGCACGAGACTGTGCTGAAGGGATTTGGAAGTTATTATAATTATTATTACTAGTGATAACCCCCGAAAATCGGGTTTGAGTGTTGTACCCACTAAACAGATCTGAATGTTAGACTTTGTTTGTGGCGAACCGTTCTAGCCATCTTCCTGGCATTTTGCTAAATTCGAATTCCCGTTTACAAATAACTCAGTGGGTCATAGTTTTACCTTTATTATTATGTATTTTATTTATTTTATAAGATATGCAGCAAAATTTAAAAGTGGATGATTGTAAAAATATTTATTTCTGTTTTTATTTTTTTATTTAATTTTTTATTCTATTTTGCCTTAAATAAGTGGTATTATTTGCCATGGTAAAGGCATTTAACATAAAATCCACTTTAATAATACCAAAACGTAAAACACTAATTTGACCCCCGTTATGCTATATTGATAAAAATTATAATCAATGGGGAAATAAGCCACATTTATCTTAAACGTTACCCAGCAAAAACATGAGGGTCTAAGAATGACACTGGAGTAAGCGACTAAAGTCTTTAAAACAAAATGTTTTATAAGGATCGACAAAAAAAAAATTGGATTAGTACACAATTTTTAATCTTTGTATCTTCCTCCTTGTGAACCAGAGCAGCAAACAGTGACTTGTTTTTCTAAATAGATGTTTCAATGAAGTAAGTATGTACATATCCTGACTCCACTTTCATTCTCAGTCCCTCATATATCACGATAAAGGCTATCTAGTTTGTTCATTTATTTTTCTCGACTTCAAATGATTAGAATATGCATTTTACAATAATAAATTATTTTTTCCCTTTACCGAATAAAGTTAAACATTTCACATAGTTTCTCTCTCCAAACGCAGTCTTACAATTTTTGTGAGCCATTATTTAGGAAAAATCAATTTTTACATTAATCCATGGGACAACTTTATATGCGCAACAATCGAATGTGCTCGTATTTAAAGTTTATTTACCTCATAAATTTATAGTTAATCTCAAGTCCCAAATATATTTTTATCAGATATTCCCTTTGAAAGTTTGTATTTGCAATTTTTCTTGAATTTTGTTTTGTTTTGCCACAGTAAAGGCATTTTACCTTTAAAAATTCATTCGACGATTCTTAAAATAGCTGTTAGAATTTTTTAAAAATTGGGTATTCAAAATACTCAATAGTAGATATGAGAACAATGGTTTCAAGTGTAAATTTAATTTTAGTATACAACTTAAACAATTTTATTTGTTGTATTTTATTTAATTGTTTTATTCAAAAGATATATTTTTATTTCTCTTCATTTGTGCCACGAAGCTATTTAGTGCCCCGGTGAGACGCGTAAGTGTGTCACGGATTCCATTTATTTTTTCCTTAATATTCGGATTTTCAACACAAGTTATACAATATTTAGATTTCAACACAAATTATTTTAAGTTAAACAAAATTTAGATTTTCACACAAATTATTTTAAGTTATACAAAATTTAGATTTTCACAATTTTTCCTTAGAAAATGTTAATTTAACTTTTTTTCCTTACAGGTTTTAACGGTATCTAACTTTTCTCAAAACTTTACAACTCCTCCCTTTCTCCTCTTTTGCTTATAAATCTTATTATTTTTACAAATTTATTTACTTTCTCTTTCGAGATTCCACTTTTAGTACTTTTTTAACACTTAATGCGTTAAAATTGATATTCCTGAAAGAGAAACGGAGAATCTTGTAAATTTTGTAAAAAAGATTTGACGAAAGTCCGTATTTTCTTAAATTAGAATTTGGACAAGCATTCACATCAAAAATTTTAGTATTTGAATTGCTGTTATAAATTTTATAAAGCATATATTGATTAAGTAAAGGGTTTTCGTAGGGAAGTCTAAAGGGTTTTCGTACGAAAGTCTCGACTTAAATTACATACTTTTATTGTTTTAAATAATATTATTTGTTTTAATGGGTTTCCGTAAGGAAGTCCCAATTTAAATTTTTCGTTGAAGGGTTTTCAAATGAAAGTCCCGTTTTAATTTTATATGATGAGTTATGCCCATTTTTTATTGGTATAGATGTTTTCGATTGAAAGTCCATCTATTTGATTATTGAATGGATTTTCAAATGAAAGTTCCAATTTATTATATTATTTGATGGGTAATGCCCATTTATATTTTTTTATTGATGAGTTTTCGGATGAAAATGTCTCTTTTAAAATTATTGGCTGGTCCTGACGGATTGTAGGAAGGAAGGACCATGTTGTTCCTGTTCAGATACTGCGAAAACTTCGATGAGTTCAGTGCAGCAACCTACTGAGGCACATAACCCTTCACTGGTCATTGCAACTCCTTTTGGAATCTCTTCTATGTTCCCATGGTTATAGAAGAATTTATTTAATTGAAACTTGCTCCTTTTCTTTTTTCATAATTTTCTATTTATAAACTGGAGTGCCCCGTGGGGATCGCAGTTTGATTTTTTTTTTGTATTTTATTCTCCACTATGTTCTTGTGGTTATAGTAGAGGACACTAAGGATTTCACCATTTTTTTAGTTTAGTTGTGTTATAAACTGGAGTGCCCCGTGGGGATCGCAGTTTTGATATATTTTTTTATACGAACTGGAGGGCCTGGCTTTATTGGCCACAGGATCGCAACTCCTTTATTTTTAGTGGCAAGTTTAACTTCTTTGTTTCAACTGGAGTGCCTGGCTTTTTGGGCTACAGGATCGCAGTTGTAAATTTTTTCTTTTTTTGAACTGGAGAGCCTGGATTTTTGGGCTACAGGATCGCAGTGCTATTACTAGCACATTTTTCTTTTTTGAACTGGAGAGCCTGGCTTTTTGGGCTACAGGATCTGCAGTTCTGTCACTAGTATATTTCTTTGTTAACCATTACCGGGATGTTGCAAGGACCACCTTTCCATCAGGTCCCTACTCGGGCGCCAGTAAACGTAATCCTAAAAGGGTTACTTAAAAAAATTAATTAACGGGCCAGTTACAGTTATCTGTTATCAAAACTCGTTGTCCTGGGTGTGCTTTAGATAATTTATCTATTTACCTTAGATTTTGCACTTCACTACTTATGTCCAAAATTAGACTAATTGAATAATGATAACTTAAGTCATAAAGAAACCTAAAAAAATTCCAAAATTAGACTAACTGAATAATGATAACTTAAGTCATAAAGAAACCTAAAAAACTCTATCCTAATTGCTGTATCAGCGGTCTCACGCTAACCGTGGGATCGCTATCCTGACTCGCGCTGGTACGATGAACTCGAGTGTGCGTACGCATGACTCAGGTAGGCTGGTCGCCAGCACGTGTAATCTTGCACTTGCAGTGTCGTTGACTTCCATATAAACGTGGCAGATCACACCTATGTCGTCATGCAACACATCGCCGATCGCGCGCTGGAAAATGCTTGGAGCATTTTTCAGTTCAAAAGGTAAACGACAAAATTCGTATTTTCCATTGTTTATATTGAATGCTAAGTTTATTTGGTAAAATCCGGATTTGAGATCTATTGTACTAAAAATTTTAGATTTCCCTAGATTGGCTAGTATTACTGAGATGTCGGGAATCGGGTACCGATCTGCAATAGTGTTATCGTTGAGTTTTCTAAAATCTATTACCATTCTCATCTTAAGTCTATTATGTTCGTCGAGATCCTTTTTACTTACTACATGGACGGGGGAGTTATATGGGGAGTTAGATTTTCTAATTATTCCGTCTTTCAGTAGGTCTCTTATTTCTTTATTTATGAAATCTGCCGTTGATATTGGGTAGGGATAGCTTCTGGTATAGATTTTTTGATAGTTGCGACGACGTTCGTGTTATAAATAAGTGCTATGATTGGTACCGCGATTGCGGAACAAAATCATTTCTTTGAACTCTGGTTCTAAATTAATTGGAACTGTTGAAGAATCTATCAGAATATTATTAACATATTGACAACGGGTATGAAATATTTATTCTATTCCGTCTTTGTAATGAAGTTTGTTTTCTTTAGTGTCTATTTTTGCTTCTATTTGTCTTTAAAAATCATATCCTATGATAATAGCGTCAAAACTTTTTAATTCTTGCAATAGGAAAAGTATAGTGGTTCGGTTTAAGATGTTGATATGACATTTTTGTGTAATAGAGTTTTCGCAGTTAATTGATTTTACATTAAAGGGTTTTTCAACGGGTGTGAATATTGAAAAAAATATACCGGCTTTCATGTAGTTTTTAGCTGATCCTGTATCTAAAAGTATTTTTAGCTCTTTACCGCTTTTAGTCCTTTTAACTATAAAGGGTAAGAGCGAAATTATTCTAAAAAATGGGAATCTTCTTCGTAATTCGGCTGTAACTCTGCTTTATAAATGTCAGGAACAACTAGTTGCTGTTGAGGTAAGCTAACATTAGATTGAAAATCTGCTTCTAGTTCATAGTCATAAAAGTCTTGTTGTTGCTGTTGCAGTTGGGATAGATCGAACGATGCTTGTACATCACGTGCATCCTGTCCTCCTTGAGGTAGGTCAATAAAATTAATTCGTTGAATTTTCTATTGTGGTAGGAATGTTCTACGAGATGAATTTAATTGCACGTTGGGCGTTTAGCTACTTTCGAAGATTGCTGTTGTGGCATCGGATCCTCTTGCTGTTGAGCCTGGTTTTGTTGAAAGGCAGTGGATTGTCTAAAAACTGATGATCTAGGATCGATGCTCACTGGGGTAGGCCTATCGCTCTGTTGCATATAGACGAACGTTGGATGTGCAAAATTACGGCCATAGTTTGCTTGGGGTGTGTATAATTTTGGTTTCTATTCAGTCGACCTATTGCGTAAGATCTGGCGAAATCATGTCGAAAATGGTTCATTTCCAATTCTTGGGCAGTTGCCAAGGCAGTGGGAAGGTCTACAGGTTTTGTAGAGAATAGTATATCACATAAGGGCTGTCTCAGACCTGATACAGAGACGCGAAGTGCATTTTCTCTTGCTCGCTGATTCATTGCGGTAATAACCGTTTAATTGCTATTGTTGCTATGTCAGGAAAGTTGGCCCAGCCATTTTTGAAATTTAAAAATATTAAGTTGTGCTAGTTTGTGCTAGAGTTGTGCTGTGTTTTGCCGCAATTTTTAAAAAAAAAAATCCAATAACAAAAATTTTATGAGCAAAACAAACTTTCGGATGCAATTTGGCCCAACCATTATTGATTTCTGGAAATTCACCCAAATTATTCCAATATTCACAAAATTAAATGTTGTGCCGAATTGTGCTAGAGTTGTGCTATATTGTGCCGCAAATTTAAAAAAAAAATCTCCAAAGCTAAGTTTTTTTCTTTGGAAAAGTACCCATTTCAAGGGAAAGTTGGCCCAGCCATTTTGAAATTTTGAAAAAAATAAAATTGCACCAGATAGTGCTAGGGTTGTGCTGCAATGTGCCGTAGTTTTTTTTTTGTTTCGAATTCTTTATTTAAATTTTTATAAGCTAAACAAACTGTTTATACCAACCGTTTTAATTTTTAACTAGGGCTGCATGTTCGATTGAGCAGTGTTGCCAGAAGGTTACGTTTCTTACATTTTACGTAAGTTTTCATAATTACATATAACTTGTATGTATAAAAAAATTTATTTATATATATGTAACTTTTTGACCGGTTATATTGTTATGCAACCCTATGTCATGCTACTGATATTATAAGAATACAGGACATATTAATAAATTTATACAGGTTTTATAGATTCTCAATTAGGTTGACGAGCTGGCTGGACTGCAGACTGCCAAAAATAAAGTTTGGCGGAACGTCAAATATGCTAATATACTGAAAAATTCCGGAGTGGGCGAACGGAACGGCACATGTCCAGTTGCTAAACGTTTTCAGAAATGGCAAAAAACTGTTTATGTCTTTGAACTAACCACAGGAATATCTCCTCAATTTTTCATTCTTTTAATATCAGCTTTATTAAATTAATTGTAGGGAAATTCTTATCAGAAACAGCAACGCTGCGGTCTGCGTCAGGTAGCATGACATAGGGTTGCATAACAATTATGCAATTCACAGTTCATTGTAAATTGGGCTGGTGAATTTACAATGTTGTAATTTTACAATACTTTACGAGGTTGTAACTTGTGTTGTTATTGTTTCCCATATAAATGCTAATTACAACTAGTCGATAAATTTGAACATGCCTTTCAGCATGTTTTTGAAAGTTGTAATCGATTTCAATTTTGGTGAGAGAATCGTATGGGAAAAGAGAGTGGCAAAAACATAATTTGTAAACAATAAATTTATGAGCTCACAGTTTTATGATTTGACACATTGTACTTTTGTCAACATACAAAAGGGAATCAATAAAATTTATACATTATTAAGAAATAATAGTTTATTCTTAACAGTAATTATAAAAGGTCAACTGTTCTATTTGCTTTAATGGATTTGGTAAGAATATATTTCCTTCGGAAGTTTTTTGGGTATATTCTGTTCCTTCGATATTTATTGTACAGTTATTGAACTCCAATAAATAAGTACCAGTTACTGTGAGGTTATTTTCATGGCAATTATTTGGGATATTGGTTTCTTTGGAATTTACTAGAACTAATGTGTTATAACTTAGATTCAATAGTTCAATAGTATTGTGTAGTATTATGTCTATAAAAGCGAATAAATTTGAGCGAATAAATTTGATACATATACAACCTTCGGTTACTTTGACAAGGTTTTTTTTGAATTCGTTTATGTAGAATACTTGGTTGATTTTTGTTAGATAAGTATTTACAGGTATGGATAATTCTTTATTATTGCAATTAGGTTTTGGTACTATTTTTATCTGTGCGTATGAGTCTTCTGAGAATATATGTAGGTATCTTTATTAAAAATATAATGATTTCTTCTTTTGCATTATAACCATTTTTTTTAAGGCTTCAAATAAAAAGTTGTTCTCGGCTATTTCTCTATCTGTTAGCATATTTCTAGTAAGCATCCCTGATCTTGCCGTCATTATGACTTCCTTAATTTTATCGATACTAAATTCTTAAGTTTTCATAAACTGCATTTTCCCATAATAGTATTCTTTTTAACTCTACTTCGCTCGTTAATGTTTTTAGATTTTTATTGGTCTTAACAAGGTAATCATCTAATTCCAATTAAGATTGTCTTGGAATTGAGCGTTTATTTTTATTTGATTATTTATTTATTTATTTGAGCCAATTGAAACAGAGTTCTACAGGAAAGATATAAAATAATATTATTTACAAAACTGAAATTAAAAATAAGAATTATTAATTATTCTTTTAAATATTTCCTTAGGCCAACAAAAATCAATTTCATTTACTAATGCTAATTCATTTAATTCAATAAGTGATCTTATAATAGGTTGATTTAATGCATAATTAGTCTTATGACATTTTATAAAAAATAACTTATTCTGGCGAGTAGTTCTGATTGGGACAAAAAATTAATATTACTTAACAAGCAAGAACAATCAATATTACCACAAATGATATCATAGATTATCATAATCGAGTTTATCATACGTCTATTTTCAAGTGATTTTAAATCGATAAGCATACATCGAGACCTATATGAAGGAATAGGTTCAGTGAAATTTAACGAAAAAAGGGCAAATTTCAGAAACATCTTTTGGACTCTTTCAAGACGATTAATATGAATAGCATAAAAAGGGTTCCAAATGAACGCAGCATATTCCAACCTGGACCTTACAAATGATACATATAAGAGCTTATACGTATATGGGTCCCGAAATTCGGAACTATTACAAAAGCCAACATGGCATATGCTTTTGGTATTATATAATTGAAATGATTTGCAAATGTTAATTTGGAATCAAGTAAAACACCCAAATCCTAGTACACACTATTTAAGCTTGTACTAGCGATAGAAAATTTAAAAATAATATTACTGCTTAGTTTAGAAAAAGTAATATGAAAACATTTGTTTACATTTAAAGCTAGGTGGTTATTAACACACCAAGTATTAAGTCTATTTAAGTCAGATTGAATATCCATTAAATCATTGATATTACTAACTCTGAGATATATTTTTAAATCGTCAGCGTATAACAAATAATTAGTTTTCAAAACGCAAGAACCAATATCATTTATGAAGAGTATGAAAATTAGCGGCCCAAGGATACTTCCTTGGGGAACACCAGAGGTAGGAATAAATGATTTCGATTTAATGCCATCCACAACTACATGGCAAAGTCTATCGCATAAATATGACTTTATCCATTTCAAAATAGTAGAGTGAAAGCCAAGTTTCTCCAATTTCTTCAGAAGGATCCGATGTGAGACTTTGTCAAAAGCTTTTGAGAAATCAGTATAGATAGTGTCCACCTGACATCTTTCCTCAAAAGCTGAAAAGCAATAATCAATAAAAACTGCCAAATTAGTAACTGTAGAGCGACCAGAAACAAAACCGTGTTGGAAAGTCGATATAATTCGCGAGAGCGGAAAGATCAAGTTATCTTTTACAATTAATTCCAAAAGTTTTGAAACAGTTGAAAGCTTGGATATTGGGCGATAGTTCGAAATATCATTTTTACTACCACTCTTGTGGTAGTCTTCAATAAAATTACCAGATGACAAAGACAAATTAAAAATATGACACAAGAAGAAGAAACAGTGTCAATATCAGAGTTATCCACTAAATCAGTGTCAGATTCGAAATTGGACATGAAAAAATTTGCAAAAAGATTGGTAATGCCAGCCACAGAGGTAGACGAATTTCCATTGTAGGTCATTAAAGATGGAATATCAGATTGTGATTTTTTTGAATGTATAAACTGCCAAAAGGACTTTAGATTTGATTTTATACTTTTTTCAAAGTTTAAGATGTAGTTATTCTACAAAAATTTTTCAAGAACAGTGAACTCATTCAAGTAATGCAAGTATTTATTTCTATCTATGGGATCGTTTGTGGTTTTAAATTTATTAAAAAACTTATTTCTTAAGTTTTTTAACTTCTTTAAGTCTTTTGTATACCAAGGTATTTTATATATTCTTGGCTTTATTAAAGGCACAATTTCTCTACAAATATTATTGATTTCAACACAAAAAATATTAAAGGAAACGGCAGTATCATTGTTTAAAAATTTACTACCCCAATCAATGCACTCTATAATAGAATAAGTGTGTCAAAATTACAAGCATTAAAGTTAAAATTTAGCGCATTAATCATCTTAGGCAATTTTAAATACTCATAGAACTCAATATGAAGCACGAGCGGGACATGATGCATATCTGGCGGGGAGATCGGAAACATGCTTTCTTCCAGCTTATATTTAATTGAATTGCTTATAAAAATTAAGTCTAAAATGCGATTTAATTTATTAGAAAAATTATTAATTTGAACTAGATCAAAACAAAAAAAACAATCAAGCAAATATATTTCATGATTAGCTTTCACATTTGTTGGAAGTAAATTTTTTTCATTAGCAATAAAAAACCAAGAGAGTGCATTGAGATTAAAATCGCCTAGAACACAAAAATGCGTATTAAGTAGTTTTATCTAAGTCCGATAAATTTAAAACATTATCCACATGAGAAAAATACAGTGAATCTGAGCTATTGGGAGGAATATAGGAAACACAAAAAACAATCTGTTCCTTTGATCCAAAAATAGATACACATAGCTGATCGAGTAAGGTATCTGAATTCTAAAGTTTATATACAGATGAGCGCACCGTGCGTTTTACAGCAATAAGCACTCCTCCTCCTCTTTGGCATCCAGTTATGACAGCATCTCTATCCTTACGGTAGACTTGATAAAGGGACGGGTCGAAAAATTCACCATCACCAAAATTATTATTGAGCCACGTTTCTACAAGTATTATAACATCATAATCCATTTGTGATGTAGCCAGTAAGACAGCAGTAGATTTTGTCCTAAGACCAGAAATATTTTGGTAGTAGATCTTAAGAGACTGCAGTTGAGTTTTGTTGGTAACTATTTCGGAGTCTCTTGGTTCCCTTGTGTTGGAAAAAATTGAAAAGGACGTACTTTCACAGAAGTTTGCCAAAGCGATGGTTTAAGAATATCATCATAATAACAATATGAGACACCCAGTTTGAAGTTAACGCTTCTTAAAGATTCCAGTGTAGCATCTTTTTTCACTAATTTGTAGCATTGGATGTGTTCTTTTGGTATATTAGCATGTTTTTCCACATAGGCAATAATATTATCTACGCTTACTGTAGGTTTAAATGAAGATAAATGCACCCACTTCTTTTTGATAATAACATCTAACTCTGCAGATTTACCTTGACCAATAACAACATCGTTTTTATTAATTTTTCGTTTTCTAACATCCACCCAAAGGGTGTTTGGCGAAAAAACATCATTATTAGCGGCGGCAACTGAGCGGGAACAATTATCAGCATTAACCACGACCTTAGAGGTAGAGGCATATTGCGGCACACGATCAGCAACAACATCAGAGAATTTAAAAGAAACATCGTCAGTAGTGGCGGCAGAAGAAGCGCGAGGAGCTAGAGCAGCAGACGAAAAGTGTTGACGTTACCAACCAACGAAGAAGAAGTTGGTTCAAGAACAGCAGTAGAAGAGGCAGCAAATGACAGGAGAGAGCGAGTGTCGGAGACAACAGCGAGATTTGTATTTATATTAGGCATGGATGTAATTTTTTGCACTTCAAAGTTCAGGTTTTCATTATGGGCATTATTTAAAGATTTATGTTTAGCGTTTAAAACGTTATTAACAATGCCTTTAATTTCTTTAATTTCATTGGCAATAAAAAAATTTTAAGGGGATGCATCAATATCAATTAATTTTTGCTTCACAAAAAGTAGATCACTTTCAATATTTTCAATTTTTTGAAATAAATGCTTTTTTTCATCTCGCAGAGAGCTTATGATTGTGAGCACAAGGCCATTTTCTGATCTAAGAGACACAAATTCATTAAAAAGAGTTTGAAGCGTTATTTGTTGTTTATTGTCATTAGGAATTATTTTTTCACTAGGTTGTTGGGAATAAACCGGTGTAGGCTCTTGTTGTTGTTGAGCATGAATTTTTGTCACATTACTCGGCACTTGTTGCTTAGATTGAGTGTCTTTAGCTATTGAAGAGGTCAAAGCAATTGCATTGTTATTATTGTTGACAACTTTATGGGCTAAATTAGCTGCTGGAGGGGGTGTACGTAAGGAGTTTCGCCGCGCAGCCGAACAGAACTTGCAGACGAATGGGCTGCCTGAGTTTTGCATAAACTCAAGTTCGGCTTGCAATACATCAACACAAGTAAGATGAAAGAGTTCATTGCACTTTGCGCACTACACTTTGGCTTGTCCACGATCAACCTTTTGGGTACAAACGCAAGGCATTATTATAAATTTTTATATTATTATTTCTAACAACTGCACAAAATGAAAAATTACATTTAGTGTCCAAGCAACCGATTACAGTCGAAACGAAATCGCGTCACTCTCGCACTCAAATTCAATTCTAGTAAGAACAGAGACTAATTGCTAGTTGGTAAAAAACACGTCAGCTCGCGACAAAGACTAGATTTTGTGCCCATTTATTAGTTCATGATTATTGGCTTCATTGATTCGTAGTCTTTCTTCAATAATTTCTCTGTCCTGGTTGTCCATTATGCCGTAAATATACTTCAGGCCTGTTCCTATGAAATTAAAGAGTCCTCCTTTTTGTATCGTATGGGGTATCAGAGTATTCAATTCTAGTTGCAAATGATATAGTTCTCCTTTTAATTTCGAATTGTCTGACTGATCTATTTGGTATGCTATATTTGTTATTTACTCCTGAATTTGAGTGGCATTTATTATGTGTATGATGTGAAAGTAATTGCTGATTAATTTAATATATTTCTCTTTTTGGAACATGTATCCGTTACCGTGATTCAGGTCGGTTAGCCTGATCCGTTGTCCTTGCATCAGTGTTATGTATGCTACTAATATGCCTGAAATGAGAATGGAAATGTTTCTTTCTCATGAATTGGTCTTTATTGAATTGGTATTTATTGTTTTTAATTATAAATTGGTGTCTTAAGTTTTGTCATCATGGCGTATTTCGAAAATTTGTCGATTATTGATAAGTAGGGTTGGGATTTACCTTTATACCATATGTCCATATGGTAATGTATTCGGGGTCCTGTAGGGGTTTCTGTCTTTTCAACAGGGTCTTTTATAAGATTTCTTTCGGCTTTATTGAGACATTGATTGCAGTTATTTATTTTTTGCGAAATTTTGTTCTTCAGGTTTGGGTGGTAATATTTCTTACATAATATTCCTTACTATGGAATTTTAAAATTTTTTCACTAATTTCGATATCATGGTAAAATTTTGTCACATTTGAAAGTTTCTTGGGCCCTTTATTTCCTGCTATCTCTTGCATTATCATAAAATCTTCCAGGTCTTCAAAATAGATTCCTGTCCTCAGGTGATTAGGGATGTCATTATAAATGTATTCAGTTGTTCTCGTGTGTAATTATCTTGTCGTAGTATTTCTATATATTAGGAGTTATTACCGTTTCTGTGCGTAAGATTGCTATTTTATGTTTGAACATGTTTAAAGGTTTTTCACTGGATTTTATTAAGTTTGTTGAATCTTCTTCTGCACTGTGTAAAGTCTCTGTCATGTTTACTTCTTGTGGTGGTCTGGATAGGGCATCTGCCACTTTATTAACTTTTCCTGGCATATACTTAATGTCAAAATCATATTCTGCTAGTCTAATTTTCCATCTCATCAATTTTGAGTTGGTTTCCTTCAAGCTGTTTAGCCAAACAAGGGGTCTATAATCTGTCTTGATTTCCAATTTTATTCCGTATAGATATTGTCTGAATTGTTTAGTAGCCCATACTATGGCTAGGAGTTATTTTCCTATTGTCGAGTAGTTAATCTCATGTGCGTTTAGGGTTCGTGACGCAAATGCAATGGGTCCTTGTTCTTGACTTAGGATAGCTCCTATTGCATAATAAGATGCGTCAGTAGTGAGTTTGAATATTTTTTCAAAATTGGGGTGTATCAATAGTGTTTCTGCTAAATGTATCTGTTAAATGTATTGAATGCTTCTACATACTCAGTCGTTTCAAAATTGACTTTTTTGTCCTTTTTTAGTTGGGTGGTCATGGGTTTTGCGATATTTGCGTAGTTTTTTATGAATTTGCGATAATATCCTGTGATTCATGAAATCGGATTTGTTGAGTGATACTATAACACAGTCCTCTTGAAGCACCGGCAAGTTTTATAAAAATGTGCCCGAAAACTAATTATGTGGAAATCTTCTAAATGTTTTCAGAATTAAGTCCTGCTAAACCTTGAAATCGTACCAGATCCTGTTCTTGAATAATATATGTTTATATGCATATTTGTGCATTAGGCTGGTTTAAAATCGTATGGAAAAATTAAATGCAGTCAAAATTCTGGTGCTCAGGCCTGAAAATATGCCTTGAGCCTATGAAGCCCTTGTGCCAAAATTTCACTCGAATCGGACCATGAGAAGGCGTGTCAGCGGGCCGATTTGTGTGACTATTTCTTTTACTTATAAAAAATATCAACTTTGAGGTATATTCGTAGTTGTCATTTTTTACGGACTCAGTATGATGTGAAATATGTGTGAAAATTATAAATCAGAAAATCATCGCAAATTTGAGTATTGATTCATTGATACGAATGTGAAAAATGCAAAAAAATCTGACATATGTCCACTTTGCTAGTCCGAAACCATACCTATTTGATATTTTTCAGCCACGGCACTATGAGCAATTGATTGGGAATCCTCTTTTACACAGAAAACGATGTGTATACAATTTTTGGTACCAACGATGCTACCTGGAGAAATTTTTGATTAATAAAAGCGAGCATTTTCGTCATTAGAAAATAAAGTTTTTAGTTTATTTTTGTTCAAGAAACACTAATATTTCGCATTTGTCCATTTTGTAGATTTTATTCGGTTTTCGGTAGCCACTTTAAGTAAATGTAAAAAATCTACAAAATGGACAAATGCGAAATATTAGCGTTTCTTGAACAAAAATAAACTAAAAATTTTTATTTTCTTATGACGAAATTGCTGCCTTTTATTAATTAAATTGTTCTCCAGATCGCATTGTTGGTACAAACAATTTTTGATAAATCGTTTTCTGTGTAAAAAAAGATTCCCAATCGATTGCGCATAGTGCCGTGCCCGAAAAATATAAAGTAGTTATGGTTTCGGACGGGCAAAGTGGACGTATTTCGGTTTTTTAGCATTTTTACATTCGTATCAATGTATCAATACTCAAATTTGCGATGATTTTCTGATCTATAATTTTCACACATATTTCACATCATACTGAGTCCGTAAAAAATGATAACCACGAATATACCTCGAAGTTGATATTTTTTATAAGTAAAAGAAATAATCACACAAATCGGCCCGCTGACACGCCTTCTCATGGTCCGATTCGAGTGAAATTTTGGCACAAGGGCTTCATAGGCTCAAGGTATATTTTCAGGCCTGAGCACCAGAATTTTGACTGCATTTAATTTTTCCATACGATTTTAAACCAGCCTAATGCACAGATATGCATATATACGTATATTACTCAAGAACAGGATCTGGTACGATTTCAAGGTTTAGCAGGACTTAATTCTGAAAACATTTAGAAGATTTCCACATAATTAGTTTTCGGGCACATTTTTATAAAACTTGCCGGTGCTTCAAGAGGACTGTGTTAAGGTTTGCATCTTGGAGTGTTTGGAGAACTTTGGTAAGGTCACTCTTCTAGTGAAGAAGAGAAGATTATTATGTTGGGGTTTTTCTATGTAATCGAGTTTCTCTAATTTATTTATTTCTAACTCATAATTTTTTTCTTCTTCTCTATTGAAGAATAATGGAAATATTGTATCCTTTATTTGTAAGGTTTTGTCTCTGTAATTGATTAAACAATTTTCGTTTGCTAATATGGTATTTCCTATTAATCCGTCGAAATAATTATGAAAATCGTAAATTAAAAATGTCACCTTAGCATTTACTGGTAGTGCAAAGTTTTTTGGTTCTAAGGTTAGTTTTTTGGTTATTTTTATTGATCCCGATGTCGTTTTTATTGTAACTCCCGGAATGTCAATTATTTTGTCAGGTGGTCAGGAGACTGTCTGTGGAAACTGAATCTATCAGTAGTCTCGTAATCATATTGCTCTTTTCTAGTTTGATATAGGGTAGGGTGTTTGTTCTGTTTGATCCGAAGCTGGTACATGAAAATTTTATGTTTCTTGTTCGGTCTCCTGTCTTTGTAAATGGTCTACTTCCATTGGTGCTACTCCATTGCGAGGATTGAAATTATGGCTAAAGGGTCTTCTTAATTGTCCAGAATTGGTTATATGATTTTGGTTTTGTGGTGAATTTTGTGGTTTGACATTGTTCTGTGGATTTTGGTTAGTGTTATTGATAACTTGTTTGCGTCTAAAGTTATTGTTGTGATTGTCATTATGTCGAAAATTTCCTCTCTCTTGGTCTAACTTCATAAAGTCGTTTTTCATTTTTGTTTTGTGTATTGTCATGTAAAAATCCTGCATCTGTAAGCTGATGTAAAGCTAACTCTAATGTGTTTGGGCTTAGTGAATATAATATTGTACGCATATGGACTGGCAAACGTTCTTTAAAGGTCCTAAGGGCTGTTTGCATGTTTGCTTCTATTTCACTAAGCCTATTTTCTGCCTTACACTTTTGATTTAGTATCGACAACTTAGTTTGAATATGTGTATAAAAGTCATAGAAGTTTCCTCTAAATTGGGAACATCTCAGATCTTCATATAGTTGTGCAATAGATTTAAAACTAGTAAAATTTTGTTTCAACATTGTTTTGACTTCTTCCCATAAATATAAGTGTCCATGGATTTCAATTGCTTGACGGGCTTTTCCCGTGAGTTTGGATTTAATTACATTTATACAAATACGTTGACTTTGCTCATCATATCTATTAAGAGTCGGAATTAAACCATCTATACTTTTCAGGAATATTGGTAAATCTTCTTTATTTCCATCAAAAGATCTTATTGTTTCTAAGTATTTTAAAGGATTTAATTTTAATCTAAGAGGTTGTGGCTGTTGATTTCCATTACCTAATGCTGCCGGAGAAAACACGTTTCCGTTTAATGCCATGTTGTTTCTCCTGTTGTCTGCTGCGGAGTTTCTTCTTTGACGTCTGTCCAGATTGTACTGGTTCTCGAAATGTTCTTCTACAGAATGCGAAATATTGGACTGCACGGTCTGGATTTTTCACTTTGATTTGTATAGGCAGTTTATCTATTTTTTCAGATTCTTCCTGCTTGTAGTTGTCCTATTATTTCAGGATCTTCCTACCATCGATGCTTTTTAAATTATTCGATGGTAATTTAATTATAGTTTAGTTTTTAGGATGAACGATTACGATTCGTGTTACGGATTCACGGACTTTTCTCGTTGCTTATTTATTTTCAAGAGGATTCACGAGAATCCTACCGACTGCCCCAGTGAAAATATTTATCCTTCAAAACATTAAAAAAACAAAAATTTCATTTGCTTTTAATATTCACTTTATTGGAATAGATTGGAATGCTCATTATTGCTGTTACAAATGCAACTTAAGAACTAACTTCTAATTTTGTATTTCATTTATAATTTGCTTAATTTAAGAGACCAAAGGCAAGCTTTTCGGTAAACGAATGTGCAGAGTAAACAAGCATTGGATTACGTCTGGGTGCATGCATGGGAAACATCATGTAGTTATATGATTCTTTTAAAATATTTTACCGTACTGAGAAATGTCTTGTGAAACTCGACCGTGGTGCATCACTGGTACTCGTACGACCCATTTTAAAATCAGCAAACCATCAGTAAACAGTTGTTTTCGACGGAGCAGATATACTGTGATGTTTTTAGAGCCATTCCAATTGCTTCTCGTTTTTTCAGCGTTTTATCAAAATGCTAAATTCACTTTTTTCCATTGTTCATGAAATACCAAAAGTAGCGTCACTCATACATCGATAACTTCAAAACTACTAGATGAAATGTCGTCAAAATTTGAGTGGTGGTGCCATTCCATCAAAATTCCTGGGACTTTTTGAACCATGTAGTACATAGAATATGCTGACTCTGTGCACTCCGTTTCAATCCAAAGCATTATGGTTTGGCATTGGTTCTCAGCATTTTCGATGTGAGTAATGCGATCCTCGCGGTCTGCGCATAGTGTGCAGTGAGTTAACTTCCAGTATGTATCATAATTGAGTTTTTGAAATCCATTTATTTCTGTTTTTCGAATAAAATTTAATCCTATCAATAGATCAGCTTCTAAGCTATTTATTTTATAAAATCTCTATGTAACGTTAAAAAGCGTCAATTCAGAGTAATGAGTAATAATTGTATACCCATTTATTATTTTCACTCGTTTAAATATACTTATTCGAATTTATTTATTAATGTATTAGGTCTACAGTAGCAACTGGTAGCACCTGCATCAATTAAAATTTTTAGTTGTTTTCGCTGTTGTTCGCTTGTCCCGACGTTGTTTCGTCTAAAAAATTTTATTGTTTAATGTTATTAATTCTTTATACCTTTGGTACATTTACTTGGTTACTATCATGTGTCAGACTTTTCTGTGGGAGTAAGGGTAAATTTCGGGTTCCCCTAAATTGTGGTCTAAAAGGTTGTTGTATCTATACTGGTCTAATAAACGGTCTGTTAAATTGATTTATGGTCTCATCGATCTATGTTTAAACATTCCAATTTTGTTGGTCCATATTGCAATTCTGTGTGTGCCCTGGTGACCATGATTTTTCATTATTTGTTATAATATAATTATTTGGATCATAAGGACCTGTTTTATTTTCCTTATATCATTCATCGTCATAACTTCAGGGAAATTTTGTCCATACTCTCGAATGTTGATTATTATTATTATTGTTTTTACCGAATTGCATAGCGAAGTTCGTTATAACGTTATTAGATTATAATTCTTGCGCTTTTGCTAAATGATTTGGCAAATTGGAGGGTGACATTAAAAATAGAATATTATTTGAAGGATTATTCAATCCTGTAATAAAAACTCTTAATGCGTTTTGTCTATTCTTATGGTTTAGTTCTTTGGTTAATTGTTCGCCGTTACCGTGGGTTATTATTGTTTTATTTACTTATTATGTCAACTTTTCGTTAACTAACTTATAATACTTACTCTATTGCTGATAGTGATCCTTGTCGAAGGATACTCAACTCTTGTTCTATTGTGTGAATTGGACGTTTGTCCAAATAAGTGAAATCCAATGAGAAGTACGGCTTCACCTGTTATCTTATTTCTTAATATGTGTATGTAGTTAGTGCAGCAAAGTAACGTCTGCTACCCTTTGAATATAATTTTAAGGAATTAGTTGCTGCTTCACTCCAGCTTACATAAGGTTTACCTGAAAACTCAGGTAATGATTATATTGTTGGTAAAGGTTCGCCGCAAGTTATAGATTTATTTGATTGATATATATTTTTTAACTCACTCCAAGCTGAAGCTGCGGTTGTAATCTTTTTGATATAGGTCAGTTGGGACGGTTTCACGCTTAGCATTATTGTGGCAAGAGCCTTCTTGTTTTCTGCGTTCCATTTCGCTAGCTGTACCGCACCACTAGGTTTCTCGAAATCATCGCTGGTAACCGACCACAACTCCGAATGCACCAGAACACATTGCATTTGAATGCACCACGTTTCGTAATTTTCATTTAATTTTTAATTTGACATATTACATATTATTATTTTTTTAGTTGTGTGTTCAAACAGAAAACAGTTTCTATAGCTATTTTATTGAACTAATCAGTTCAATAACTTTTGTGTGTCAAAACGCCAAAAATATGTTTGTACGGTCGTTCAAAGTAATCTACTATTATATGATTTTACCAAGTTTTTACCTTTTGTTAATTTTAAAATTTACTTACACAGAAATAATGTTTATTCAATAAAAAAGTTATTTTCAGTCTATCAATTATATTTTTTCGAATATACATACATTATTTTTGTGTGTAACAATTAAAAATTTAAAAATTGGTAACATCATACAAAAGTAAGTAACTCTAAACGGGCGTATCTCAGCTAATTTTAATCAAAAATTCCTTCGCGGATCGCTATTTTGACGGAAACTACGTCATCTTTCTTATTTTGTGAACCAATGACCTAAATCCACTCAGTAAAAGTTATACATAAAAATTTTAAAAAAATTCAATAAATATACATTTTTTTTGGTTTTTTAAATAGTTTTTTTTAACTTATTTTGTTGGAAAAATAATCATTTTAACTTTACAAAGTGCCATTTTGATAGGAAATCTGATTCTCTGCAAAAAGTTTGTCAAGATATTATTATTCATTAGATTCAGTTTAACTGCTGCAAGATTATTTTGAATATGTACTACATTGTCGTGAAGAATTTTAATTTTTTATAAAAATGTCTAAGAAAATTAACGCTTTTGAAAATAAGAGCCACCTTAATGTATATATATCTGATAGATTCTTTTAAGTTAGTTTGTTTTTTTTTATAAAATTGGTTCCTAAGTTGTCCACCGACACCATCAAGTGAATTTTCAAATTTTTCTTAATTAATCTTGATAATCTTTACTAAAGAAGAATAGTATAATGTGAACTACGTATAAATTAACATATGTTCAAAATGTGGCTTTTGAAAAGTGACGAGTAAAGGTTAAAGGACGCAATTTTTTAAAAAAATAGTATCATATACATTCATAAGTTGACGAAAAAATATTTAAGCTCAAGTTGCTGACACCGGTTTCTACACGAATCCACTACATTTTTGAAATTCGTGGGAATGCCAATGTCAGCAACTTAATTCTCACACTATTCGACCATAACAACAAAACAAAAATATGACAACTGAAGGCAGCAGCTCAGTTTAGGCTTAATGTTAAGTTAATAAATGTATGTTCAGTATGTACTGATATTCCAAAATAAAATTTATATTTTAAAGCATAAATGAAAGCGATAAAATAAGAATACTAAATAGTATTCATATATTAGATTTGCCATTTCGAGAGTGTTATATCGCAGTTATAGTGTTATAATTATATATGTATATACCAAAATTGTAAATATTTAATTGTTTTTCATTTATACGTAGTATTGTGCTAATTTGAGCACTAATGTATGTAAATGTTAATTTTGTTTATATAATAAAATTTGCTTATTGTTAAAACACATTGCAAATAAACGACAGAATTGAAAAAAAAAATGAAATATATTTTCTAACTTATGCATCAAAATTTACTGACAAGAGTAACCTTACATAGGCAGTCCCTATGTCTTTGATGCGCTGAATCCGAATCCGAGCTCAGAATTGCTCTTTAAAATGAGTTTTGAAGGGAAAGTACTAACTTTATGATGCCGCAATCAGATTTGGAAAAAAAAAATTTATTCGCGATGTAAAATAACCTTAAATATTGTCAAAAACCATGTTTTTTCACTTTTAGGTTAGGATATCTCGAAAACTTGACGTATAGGAGCAATTCTGAGGTCGGATTCAGCGCTTAAAGACCATCGTATGCTAGGTCTGGTCTCTGGTATAAAAATTTGTCGGCCTGTGTTATCGATGTTAAGCATTGATAGGCACTAAATTCGTTTCCATGTAGTAGTACAACAAACATATTGAGTTCTACTTCTGCTGAAGTAAAACTGATTTGTTGATGTATGCTCACATTTGTATACGTATACACAAATGCTCTCTCTTTACTCTCAATTGCGCTCTGGTTAGAACTTGCAGAAGAACTTGTGCCCATCCATGATGTTAAGCTACGGGGCAGAAAGTTCCACAACCTAATAGAATTTTCGAAGAATAGTCTAGACTAGTGATGTCCAGCTCTACTGCTCAAAACGGTACTTAGGAGCCAAACAGTGTATGACGAGTGGTATTTTCAAATAATACGTGAAAGGGGTTGCTTTCATAGTGCACTTACACAACACATACAAAGAATTAAGCATGTGAACTTAATATGAGAGAAGAAACCTTTATATGTTTGGCAAATTTATTTATCAAAGAAAGAGATTATTTTTAAATTAATAATAAACAGAGATCCCCAATGTCATCGAATGTCACCTAAGCTTCAGTATGGTCCTCGGTCAAGCTTTATTTGAATTCGTTGTCATCGAACAATTTCCTGGCCTGCGGATCCGCGAATATCCCCGCTTTGATTAGACAATATTGGAAACTTTTTCTTCGAATATTCAAACGCGTCAATATTTCAACCTTTAAACAGCGCTCTCACAAAATTTTTCATTAGCCCAAGTTTCACATGCAATGCTGAGAAAAGTGCGTCATCTTTGTAAACAAGTGGTTCATTAACGATGTTGGCTTCTCCAATGGCATGACTGACACATGACATCCAATCGGGTTGACTGAAATGATTTTCATCCCCAGTGGCACGCGGGGTCGACTTGTAACACTGTCTCACAAGTTCGCTATTATTCAGGCATTTACACGCAGATACGTAAACGTTGAAATGTTGTTGTTGTCAAAACATAAAAAAAATAGATTGCTATGACGTGGTCTTATTTTCGTTATACATATACTTTTATTTTAAAATTTATTTATTATTATTATTAACATTAATTTTAGCTAAATGCTAATTTAAACATTTATTTTACTTAAATATAAACTTAAGTATTTTTGACATTTTGAACGGGGGGGGGGGGGGAGTTGTGAGAATCTTACGAAATCTTACTCGGGGGAGAGGGGGGTCAAAAATGTCATGAAATTGTCTTACGTAATTTATGAACGACCCCTAAGTATTTAGTTTTTCAACGAATGCTAAACGATAGGGAGGGAAGAAACTTATGGTTTGCATCTCGTAGGCACTACACTAAACGTAGGTACTCAACACCAGTGTACGAAAATAAACAGTACAATTCGTTTTGTACTAAGCCGAAGCGCAAAATCTTATTTATTTTCTTTAGTGTGCAATCCAATGCATAAAACCAAATCCATACAAAACAGAAATTTGTACTCGGTAAGGTACAATATAAGAATGGTTTCGTAATCTTCGTGGGTTTGAATTTGTTTTGCATTTGGGTTAACACCGTAGCTCGTACATTATAAATAAAAATAAACAGTCGTGTTTTGGCTCGGTATGATTCGCAATTGTTTCGTTTATTTTACTCATCAGCAAATTGAATTAGTGATGCCACCGGCTTGCAAAAAAATGTATTATATAAAAACTGAAAAATGTTTCATCTTATGAGAAAAATTGTAACGAAAATGGTTGGATGAAATTTACTGCATCCATCCTTGGGAAAATTAAAAAAAAATGTATATACGTGAGTTGTTTTTCAATAAATTCAAATGTTAGAAGCTGTAAAGCTTAAATAAATTATTACGATTTTTAAACATATGTAGGTTGGCACACGATTATTGGGGAATTTGAAATCTGCCATTCATTTAAGAATTAATTAAAAAAAGTAGTTAATTTTTATTAAAAATTATTTGAAAAATTAAGTTTTTTCAAAAAATATTTGTAAAAATTTCAGAAAAATCAATACATCTCCAAAACTATAGGTTAAATTTAAAATATTATCTCATTAATACTGTAAATTTATGCGTTAAATAGAATTCCGGCGGTTGACGTAAGTACCGCCAGCGGTGATACGCTGTCAAAATTGCAACACACTTGACTGAATGAAATTGAACAGACGGTTAGATATAATTTTAATTTTATGGTCGCGGCAGACTTATTAGTGTTACATTTCTAATCACCTTGTGTCAATTTATTAATTAAGTTTGTAGTGTCAATTTGAAATGAGTGAAAAGTCGTCGTACGTTGCAATTCTCTTCATTCGAACGGATTTTACGACGATTTTGCCGTTTAAAGTATTTTACGTTGGCGATATTTACGTCAACCGTCGGAATTCTATTTAACGCATTAGCTATGTATTTTCACAGTACACATGACGATTGCAGACAACAGACAAAATGCGAATGAAGAGTGAAAGCAAGCATAAAAACGTGCGACTTGCCCTCATACGCTCAGATTTTTTTTTTTAATTCCAATACATTGTATTTAGAATTATTATTAAATGTGCCCTATACTCTTACAGTGGGTATTATACTCTTCTAGTGTAGTGCTGTGTTCACTCTCCGTCAAACTTTATTAGGACCCTCGTGATAATATAATATGGTTTTAGTTTCGTTGCAAAAAATTACGTCTCCTTAATACCCCATTGACCCTGCAGTACAAGAGTAGAATACCCAATGTGAAGTGTACTCTTATAATAGGAAGGCGTTGGTGAATTGAGAGTATTTACCGATATCATGACGAAGGAGCTTTATCTTAACACTCTTCAAAAAGAATTGAAAAAAAATGCTCAGAGTTTCGGCTATACTGACACTCAAAAGGCCGAAAAGTTAAGATGAAAATCGTTTCAGGACATTGATCCTAAGCCCAAATCACTCTTCCGCAGGTCCTGGGTGCTGTATAATTGCAGTAAAGTGATAAGCATATTAGCCCAAGGCCCCGATATGATGAACCCAATTGAAATTTAACGGACACACTTAAAAAAACGGTCCAAAAAGGGCTCCAACAAGCGAAAACGCTCAAAGAAGAGTTATTAAGGAGGAGTGGACAAAAAAATACCGGTAAGACATGATTTACAAAAACTTATTGCGCCTATTCCAAGAAAGCTACAAGCCGTGATTGGTATTCGTGGTGGAAATAGCAATTATTGAACTTTTTCTTATTAGTTTTTTAGTTTATTCATATGTTCCTTGCATTTTGCCAACAATTATTTGACACCATGAAATGGCTATTGTTTTCATTTATTTTCCATAAACTTTTTTTTTGTTTTTAAAAAATAATTATTTTGTTGTTTTCTAATGAGAAATGAGTAAAAGATTTGAATAAAAAAAAATTTTTTCAAAAATTATATGTATTTCTTATTTTAATTCAATATTAAAGTGAAAATTGTATTGCATTATTTATTTTGCCAACAATTACTTAATAGACTGTACAAAGATTCCCATGTTACAAATAGACCTATTTCCAATGAGCAACTGGCAAATATGATGCAAACTACCACAAAAATGCTTGACGGTTTTAATAAACTCACTTTAGAAGTTGAGTCTATCAGACCTGAACGTGATAATCGTTCTTTTTTACGATCGTTTTCAAGACCCAGACGTAGATCGAATTCTAGACACACATCTCGTCCACGTCCGTCTAATTAGTTATGCAGATACCATTACAAATTTGGCAAAGATGCACGAAGATGTGAACAACCATGCTCATATGTTCAAAACGACAACAACTCATTAAACTAAATGAATCCATTATCGCGACGACTGACAATGGGCCCATTACTCTACACGTCGTCTCTTTATTTATGATCCTACTAATAAACTAAATTTTCTTATCGACAGTGGAGCCGAAGTATCAGTACTTCCTTCCTCTAAATTCAAAAATAATAACGAAAAATCTGTCATAACTTTGACAGCTGCGAATGGCACAAATATTTCGACCTTTGGAAAGAAATTACTTACACTTAACTTAAAATTAAGACGTGATCTACCATTTTCATTTATCATAGCTGACATTTCAAGACCAATCATAGGTGCAGATTTCTTAACAAGATATGGACTCCTTATCGACCTTAAACATAAATGCCTCATTGATCCACTTACAAACATTTCAGTAAATGCATTTTCTGGATTTACTGAAACTACTCTTCCAAAATTATTCACACTAGATAACAAATACACTCAGTTACTTAAAAAATTTCCATCATTAATATCAGAACCCGATTACACTGCACCTGTCAAACATAAAACTGTACATCACATTATCACTGAAGGGCAATTACCTTGTACAAGACCTAGACGTTTAGATTTACAAAAATTAAAGATTGCTAAACATAAGTTCGACTTCCTAGTTAAAGTTGGAATTTGTAGACCTTCTGATTCTCAAACAGCTTCACCATTACATCTTGTACCAAAATCAGAACCCAATGACTGGAGACCATGTGGTGACTATAGAAGACTAAACGCAATTACTGTACTGGACCGCAATCCATTACCACACATACACGACCTCTCAATCAATTTACACAATACAAACATTTACTCAAAACTTGATTTAGTGCGGGAATACCATCAAATACCAATAGCCCCAACTGACATGCACAAGACTGCAATCACTACACCTTTTTGAATGTTCGAGTTCCTTCGAATGCCCTTCGGTTTAAGGAACTCAGCGCAAACATTCCAAGGGTTCATAAATTAAGTTCTACAATGACTAGACTTCATTTTTGTTTACTTAGACGAGATTTTAATAGCAAGTGAAACAGAGGAACAACACATTGAACACCTTACACAAGTTTTTCAACGACTAAGTAGTTATGTCTAAATATTAAACCAAACAAATATGTTTTCGGAGTCAACAATATTACTTTTCTCAGTTATAATATTTCCCAGCAAGGTATACGACCTTCTGAATAACGAGTAAAATGCATTCAAAACTATCCCCAACCAACCACTCATCGAACTCATGTTTAGCAATCTTTGATTTTTGTAAATCTAAACGTCTAGGTCTTGAACAAGGTAATTGCCCTTCAGTGATAATGTGATGTACAGTTTTATGTTTGACATGTGCAGTGTAATCGGGTTCTGATATTAATGATGGAAATTTTTTAAGTAATTGAGTGTATTTGTTAAGCAAATTCAAAAGTTTATTTGAATGAAAAATTATTATCATAGATGCATACCTAAATAAGCACACATGATAGGCCCCATTTACGACATGGTTACCAATGCCTCTAAAACAAAACACAAGAAACTTGAATGGACAGATAACACTTTACATGCATTCGCAATAATTAAAGAAAGTTTTGCTAAGCAAACACTAATTAATCACATTAATAGTAAAGCTAAACTTTCAATTGCCGTAGATGCATCCAATACAGCTGTCGGTGGAGTTTTACAACAGGAATACAATAAAATAACTTGTACCTTCAGACATCACATAGAAGGAAATATATTCACAATCTACACTGATCACAGACCGTTAACACAGCATTGCACTCCAAAACAGAACGTAGTCCCAGACAAACACAAACAGCACAATTCGTACACATAAAAGGAACATATGACACAGTAGCTGATGCTCTTTATAGATGCGAAATCGAAGAGCATAAATCACCTGATATTGATTTTAAACAATTACACAGAGAACAAGAAATAGATGCAGAACTACAAAACACAATTAACAAAAACATGTATAAATTCGAGCAGATTGACATTCCATTTTTAAACATTAAAATTTGGTGCGAACACTCTACAGATATCACACGTCAATACATTCCACAGACTTTATGAAAGTAGATATTTGAACAACTACATAACATTTCACATCCTGGAACACGAGCTTGCAGACGACTGATTACACAACGCTACTTTTGGCCCAATATGAATAGCCAAATTAACAAATGGTCTCAAGAATGCATTAATTGCCAAAAGACAAAAGTACATCCACACACTAAAACACTACCTAACAAAATTAACATTCCACATGGTCGTTTTGAGCATATACACATCGATCTGGTCGGCCCACTACCCATATCAAATGGATATAAATACCTACTCACTGCCATAGATAGATACACACGTTGGCCTGAGGTGTATCCGCATAAAAATACAGAAACTGCTACGATTATTGATACGTTTAATAGAGAATTCGTTTCACGTTTCGGTGTTCCACTTGAAATTACTTCAGATCGTGGACCTCAATTCACTTCTCATACTTTCAAGCAATTTATTAAAAATATTGGTAGTCATCACATAATAACTTCAGCTTATCATCGTCAAGCACTCAACGTAACTATACACGGAAAAAACGAAACTCGAAATTATTGTAAATATTAATCAAAATTTAAGAAAAATTAGTAGGTAATTTAGTAATTTAGAAACGGTTCGAGTGTCTATTAAAAATTACTAAGCGTAATTTTTCGAATGCAAGTTTTTAATTTTTACAAAGTAAATTTTAAAATTTCTGCAATAATTTATTATATTTTAAAAGGACTGTACTATTTTTTAAAAAGTACATTATAAAGTTTTTATGATGAAATAATAATAACTGAAATTTATTTTTAAAATTTTTTGTGTGTTGAACAAAATTGGGACGGCCAGCGAGTTTCCGTTGCCGCTTTCCCGACACCGTCCCAATTCTGTTCAACACATACTTCAAAGCCAATTAGTAAGAGTTTGGCAAGCCTTATATATTTATTTTTTTGCATGAACATGTTGAGAACTCAAACAGAGTACAAATTATAAATAAATAATAATTAATTCAATATAATAAAAATTAATAATCTTGAAATAATTTTTCTATAACTACTTTTTAAAAATTATAAAGCGGGAATCATATATTACAATATGAAATATATAAAAATTCTAATGTGGCAATTTATTAAAATTTAATAAATTCTTTGTAAAATTTCAAAGTTTTTAGGTGATAATTAAAATGAAGAAAATAATTTTTAACATGCACTTATTAAAAAATGTAAAATGAAAATATTTACAAAGTAGAATAGAATTTTTAATAAGGATTTTCTATTTATTACGATAAAAAAGTAATATTTGTTTTCAGATTTTAATTTTTATAATCTCCTATTAATTTTTAATAAAATTTGAGTTGGTGTTTTTTCCGTGTAGAACGATTTCACAGACAGTTAAAAACTTCGTTAACGGCAAGTAACACTCAGTTGAACTGGTATACAGAATTACCACTAGTTCTTTTAGGTCTTAAATCAACTGTTAAAGAAGATATAAAGGCATCTACTGCTGAAATGGTTTTTGGTCAAAACTTTTAATTGCCTCATCAACTTGTAGTTCGTAACAGTCAATCTTTCAATCCGTCAGATACTTTGTTTAAACTTAAAGAGAAAATAAAGAATACTCAATCAAATATTTCACATCACAATACCTCTTGTCATGTATATGGGACGGTCTTTTACAAACTGAACACTTTTCGGACGACGAATTTTTGATTTGGCTGAAAATTATTTTATGGGTTCTGTATCGAAAAGAGAGAGATTTTTTCAAAATCCTCGAATAGAGCGAATTCAAATTTTGAGAATTTCGTGATTTTTGGCTTGGAAGCTCACTTTAAAAAATTCATAACTTCGGTTCTGTTAAAGAAAGAAAATTGATTTTAATGTCATTTTTTTTTAAATGGTTAACAAATTAATATTGTTATAAGCAATTAAATTGTTTAAATTGATTTTTAAGAATTTACCCCCCCCCCCCTGTATCTAAATTTTTAATATGACCATCGCATTCTACGTCAAATTTCCTATCGAAAACGTATTTTTTTTAATGGGCAAACTATTTTTTCTCTTAAATTTTGAGAATATTTCGATTTTTGGCTTGGAGACTCACTTTCAAAAATTCATAGCTAACGTTGTGTTAAAGCTATAAAATTGAAATTAATTTCATTGTAAAGGTAAAAATATGAACTTAAATAATTTTTTAAAAAATTACTGACAAATTAATATTGTCATAAACAATTTAAATGTTTAAATCAATTTTTAACAATTGCTCCCACCCTGTATCAAATATTTAATGTCAGAATCGTATTCTACGTCAAATTTCCTATCGAAAACGTTTTTTTTTTAATGGGAAAACTATTGTTACTATTAGAAAAAAATTAGTTTATGTAGTGCGGCACATCTTATCGGCGCGCGGATTCTATTGCACGCCACATTTTCTTGTTCCATAGTATTTAAGTCCATATTTTTACCTTTACAATGAAATTAATTCAAATTTTATAGCTTTAACACAACGTTAGCTATGAATTTTTGAAAGTGAGTCTCCAATCCAAAAATTGCGAAATTCTCAAAATTTAAGAGAAATATTAGTTTGCCCATTAAAGAAAAATACGTTTTCGATAGGAAATTTGACGTAGAATACGATGGTTACATTAAAAATTTGATACAGGGTGGGGGAAATTCTGAAAAATCAATTTAAATCATTTAATTGTTTATATCAATATTAATTTGTTAGCTTTAAAATGACACTTATATCAATTTTAACAGAACCGGAGTTATGAATATTTGAAAGTCAGCTTCCAAGCCAAAAATCACGAAATTCTCAAAATTTGAAAAAAAATACTGAATTTTCAAACAACGCGTTACGCTGCGAGTTAAAAATCTCTTATTTTATTTATTATTATCGCAAACGCAACTAAAACATAACAGAATTCGCTGAAATCACTTTCCGGTACATTGCCCAACATAATTGTGACTTTTAGGTAAACACGGTTACTTGGGTGATACCGTAACATTTATGGAGCGGGGGGAGGGGGTGTCAAATATCCACAAAAATTGCGTTACATAATACTTGAACGGCCCCTTACCAGGTTAGTGCAAGAAAATAACTTTATTTGATAGCTTTCTTTGTTAAACTTAATTGTTTTCACAGCTTATCCATGCCATTCTCAAAACACAGAGCGTTTTGTTCAAGTAGTACATGAATCTGCAATGGCGGTCACCGGTAAACAGCGCATGGGCCATATTTTATCTAAGCTCGAGAGCAGCCAGAAATACAGCCAACTTGAATAACGTCGAAATATGGTCGATTTAAATTCTATGGTTCTATGGTGATCTTCTTCGAGAAGCTGGGCAACGGCTCCAATACACTTTATTTGATTTTACTTTAAATTTTTTAATTCATGTTGTAGATCTGGTGGGACTTTAAAGTCAATGACCTTTGGAGCAAAACAAAAATTGGTCTCCTCGGGACAAAAACATCATGTTTTAGTATCCGACTCTAAATACCGAAGATATGACGAAAAATTTAATAAGGGGACCCCTACGTTCCGTAAAAAGCTTTAAAAACATTTTTAAATATAGTTCTAATGGAATAATCGAAATACTTCTGTTGGAAAAATTTAATGATTTTTTGCAAGCTTTAATTTTCTGACATTACGGTGGTACATTAGGATGGTAGGAACTGAGATCTGGTGGGTAGGTTCAAGAACGGGGTACTTGATGTTAAGGATCATTGAATCAAAAGTTCGTCTACTTAAGAAAAAAACATTGATATATCATACTTTAAGAGCGGACTGTAAATGCCAAAAATATGATGAAAAACTCAAATGCGCGACCTCTATTTTCAGCCAAAAAAAAAATTTTTTTTCGAAATTACCTTGCAAAAATACTTTGAATTTGCTGGTGTACCGTGAACTTTTTTTTTGAGGTATGGACTAATGTACATAGGTACATATTATATACGGTAGTGCATAAAAATATAGAAATTACCTTTTTTCGTTGACTCACACTTAAAATATTTGTAAAAGAATGGTCTTTCATTTTAAATCTTAAAAACATGAACATGAAGCGATTGAAATTTATCACTTTAAAAAATGGCCAAAAAAAAAATCACTTTTTCTGGACTTTGATCGCTTTTAACTCCATCAAATCTTATTCGAATGACATAAACGCCATATTGCTGGAAAAGGAACAAAAATAGCTTATGAATGGTAAGAAAAAAATTGATGGAGCAAATAAATGAAAAAAGTGTAAAAAGGGGGTTTTTGGAGATATCTCGAAGACGATTCTTAAGAAAAATAAATAGTTGGAATTTTTGGAATCTATGACCTAAAATACATACAAAAAAATTTAGGAAAAACCATATCTTTTTTTTGTAAACTAGTGTTATCATATGCGGCGGCGGAAAGTGCCTTGCGCCACCAACAAATATTTTGAGGGGCATTGCACCCCCAATTTTTTAATATTTTAAGCTTAAAATTTAATTTTAGTAAATTACAAGAAATTAATGATTTTTTTAAAAATCATTCAAAGTAATATTCTTCTTTTGCGACTGCAAAAGCGAAAAAAATTCTCAAAGAAGAAGAAGAAACCATTTCATTTTGGTAATGTTAAAATACTGATAGTAAATACGGCGGCGGAAAGTGCCTTGCGCCACCAACAAATATTTTGAGGGGCATTGCACCCCCAATTTTTTAATATTTTAAGCTTAAAATTTAATTTTAGTAAATTACAAGAAATTAATGATTTTTTTAAAAATCATTCAAAGTAATATTCTTCTTTTGCGACTGCAAAAGCGAAAAAAATTCTCAAAGAAGAAGAAGAAACCATTTCATTTTGGTAATGTTAAAATACTGATAGTAAATAAGTATAAGCGAAACTGCTTGAAAGCTGAATTCGCAGTGACATGAATTTGATTCCATACAAAGGGTTGCAACCCAACAATATTAACCAACGGGTTTCAAATTCATGTCACTTGGAAATGGCTATAGATATAACTTTGCAAGTAAATATCACAGATCACCACTTGAAAGCTCATTTTAAAGGGAAATGACGGTACTAATTGATGTTTTTGTTAAAAATAAGCTGATCAACTTTCTTTGAATCCTATACATGGCCTCGAAAGTAGACAAAAAAACATCATGTTTGAGGTGCTTAACCTCAAATATTTCAGAATTCTGACATAATGGGTCAATTCTAAGCTCAGATTCGGATTCAGCGCAAAAACTTACTTCGAAAAACGACACTCTTTACCCCAACAAAGTTAATTACCTATTCAATCAGATACCTTTTTAGTAAAAAATAATTTTTCCATACAATTTACATGTAAAACGAGAAAACGCCCAAATGGTGCGCACAACTGTGCGTGTGTGCTTGAATGCATATATTTGTGGGTGTAGATTAGGGATGTTATGGATATGAAGTTTCGGATTCGGTTACGGATACGGATATTTAAATATTTTTGTATCGGTTTCGGATACGGATAAGGATATAATTTTATTTCGGTTTCGGAACCGGATACGGATATTTTGGTGGACTTAAGGGAAGTGGTAGTGGTCCCATTATTGAACTGGTCCCGCAACCTTTACGTGAAAATTTTTTTTCACACTGCTTGCACTTTGCTAAATCACTATAAATTTCAGTGAAATATTTCCAAACTTTGCTCGTTTTATTTATGAAATAATTGGATACGAATAAGGCATCTATCTTAACACTTTTAGATCACTCGAAAGCGTTCGATTCTGTCAATCATGCTATTCTATTTTCTAAGCTTAAAAATCAATTAAATTTTTCAAAAACAGCAATAGATCTCTTAAAATCATATCTTACACACAGGACGGATGCAGTAAGTGTAGAAGGTTTCATTTCTGATTTCCTGTCAGTACCTAAAGGCGTTCCTCAAGGGTCTGTGCTAGGGCCTTTGATTTTTGTAATGTATGTCAAAGACCTACCAAATGTCTTAAAAAGTTGTGAAATCCACTTATATGCGGATGACGTTCAGCTCTACTTAGGTAGTGAACTCAAATGCCTTAATACCTGCGTTGCTGAGCTCAACGAGGACTTAAGTCGCATTCAGATTTGGGCAGAAACAAATTATCTCACCCTAAATCCCAGTAAATCAAAAAGTTAACGGTTCTGAACTTCAGCTCGTACGTTACGCTAATAATCTTGGTATAGTTTTCAATATAATGCTAACTTGGAACGATCATATACTCAAAACTATCGGTAAGGTATATAGCATGCTACGGGTATTATGGGTTACGCAGTATTACACGCCATTTAAAATACGTCTATTGTTAGCGAAAAGTTACCTCATTCCAACATTGCTTTATGGCTGTGAATTGATCGCCAACTGTGGCAGTCATTGCAGACAAAAACTAAACGTTATCTTTAACAATATAGCAAGGTATATTTATGGCTTAAAGCGTTCAAATCGAATATCTGCTTATTCCAAAAAAATCTTCGGTGTCTCTTTTGATGATTTATTGAATATTCGAACTCTGCTGCAGTTGCATAAAATTATTTTTACTAAAGAGCCGGAATATCTTTATTCGCGTCTCAAGTTTTCTCATTCTGCTCGATCGAGACAAATGGGTCAGTGTTAACATAGGTTTTTAATATCGGATCGACAATTTTATGTTCATGCAATTCATCTATGGAATGCGTTACCAACATGATTACTTAATTTAAGTTACGCAAAAAAGTTCAAGTTTTATATTTTCAAACATTTTTGCGAAGGAACTTACTAAAATATTTTTATTGTTAACTTCTCTTGAGAAGTTATTAAATATAATAGGTCCGAAAATCGAAATAGGTAATTTTGTGTTTTCTTTACGTTTCAAGACCTCGACAATCGTTTACAAGTATTTTTAGAGTGATGTCTGTGATCGGCGGGGGTTCTGACTACCGGGAAAAGTTATATCGGTCAAAAAAAAGTTATACGTGTCCCGGCGCTTCGCTGTCTAGGAATCGAGATATATCGATTCGAAGTTAGTAAGTATCATATAGGGGCATTTTGTTTGAAATAGCTCGAGAACGACTAGTCCAATTTTTCTGCAACAAACTTAGAAAAATTAAGAATTATAATTGCTTCAATCTATTGATAAACTGTTTCTCTCCATAATCAACAGTTTTGCAGTTATAAATAAATTTATGAAGAAAATAAATCAATAAAATTGAATTGAATTGAAGAAAAAAAATAACACTTTTTCCTGTATTTGGTATTTTCATGATTTTTAAAAATAAAAAATTGTAATTTAATTTTAATTTTTTCTTCATAAATTTATTTATAACTGCAAAACTGTTGATTATGGAGAGAAACAGGTCATCAATACCTGCCACCCTAAACACTTTTTCGCGATCCCATACATACCTACACTTACAGACGACATAACTCTTAAACATCTTAAAAGAGATGACACAGCTTTTGCCTTCAAATCAAACCAAACGATTACAGCGTTATTTACAAAAACAAAAGACAAAACGGAAAAATCTCAACAACACAACGTAGTGTACAAAATAGAATGTAAAGGCAAAGAAGGAGAAACATGTAACAGAGTTTATATAGGAACAACAAAACGAACATTAGGAACACGAATAGGAGAACATAAAGCCGATGTAAACCATTACAGACATACGACAGCACTAGCTAAACATATGGATGAAAACGAACACACAGCTGATTTTTGCGCATATAAGAACCTTGGAAGATTACCGTTGATCATTTTTGTTTGAAAATTTGAGAGAACTTATACTCATTCATCGTAACCGTTTCCATGACTTTCTTGAGCGTTAATAAAATAAATTAAAGAAAATCGGTTCGGCAGCAAGTACCGTACAAGCAACTTCTCTTGAGAACAATTCTTTTTTTTTAATGTTTCGATACTTCGAAAATCATTTGAGAATATCTTATGATTACAATATGGCACTATTTATCTAGATTAAACAAATACATAGGCATTCTGATGAATATCTATTTCAACTCTACGAATCCATACTTTTATATGAAATTTATATTGCGTGCATAAAAAAGTCAGTTTTTTATGAATAAAAACGAACCGCTGGACCGATTTTTTCCAGACTCCTTTCAGATCTAAGTCATGACGTGGCGTATCGATTGATATGGTCATCAAAAAATTCTGTCCGGTAGTTATTGAGGAAACGAAAGCCAAAATATGTCTACATACGTACACACACACACACAGACATCACTCTAAAAATACTTGTAAACGATTGTCGAGGTCTTGAAACGTAAAGAAAACACAAAATTACTGAATACTTCAATCCCACGTCGGAATCGTTGGATTCACCCGTTTTTGGAATGCCTACAATTACTTTGAATTTTGACAAGCCCAGTATTTTATTCGACAACATAATTGAATTTCCTGAGGAATTGATTCAAATGTTTCCAAAACATCAGTGAGAGATTCGCCCTTTGTCTTTGTTTTGCTTTGTGATTGTTAAAGAAATGGTCGCGAAAAACTATTTTTAGATCGCGAATTCATTTTTTAAATTCGGTAAATTATTTGTCTTTCGAGCTTTGTCAATACATTTTGCTTAATTTTCATCAAGAGTACACAGAAAATATATCTTTGAAATGACTTGCGAAATAAACAGCTGCATGGACCCAGGCACCTCAGCGAGTTGTTATCGGTTGTGGAGGCAATGGTCTTTGAGGAAATATCGATTTGAGTGGCTATCTTCGAAAAGGAGCTTACAATTATATTAAAAAAAAAGAGTTCGATAAAATTTAAACCTTGCAATGTCTCGTTTCGTCGTTGTCGAAATATTTGTCCGAGAATTGAAACGAGAAAATATTGATTTTGAAGCTTGACTTTTTCTGAACAAGCTCTAGATTTTTAATTGAAATCAGTTTACATGTGTCAGTTTTCAGTATGGTCTGGTTATGGAACGTCGCCAATGGATAGTGGTCGGAGGTCAGTACTCAAGTACTTGACAAATTGATAGCAAGTATGCCTCATCATTACAGCCAAAAGCGCCCTGGTAGAAATCAAAAGCATTAAAAATGTCCACTGGCCAAGAAATGGCCATTAAAACTGGCCAGTTTTATGGCTTTTATGAAACGGTTTTTCTAACCTTTTTCGATATTTAATGACCAGTTTTAGAGCATTTTTCCGGCATTTATTGGGCATTAAATGGCCATTTCCTATTTTCGTTTTACTGGCCATTAAATGCTCGAAAATGGTTAAAAAAACCGTTTCATAAATGCCATAAAACTGGCCAGTTTTAATGGCCATTTCTTGGCCAGTGGACATTTTTAATGCACAGTTTTTTGCCAATAAATGCTTATGATTTCTACCAGGTCGGCCACATAAATTATTTAAAATGTTTTAAGTAGTTTAAGTCACAAAAGTGTTCACTATAAAATAAGTATAAAAAGAACTTCCCAAGTTACTGAATCTATGAAATAATTTAGTTTTGATTTCTTTAGCTAGAATAAAGGATTTTCAAGTTTTCTGCAAACGATTTATTTATAAATTTTTGTTGGAAAAAAATACAACCTTAAAACCAGAAACATGTTTTTTTATAAACGAACTAACTGTATATGTACATATCGCTCACTTACTTCAAGACTGGTGTAACTCAAAAAAAGTGATTTTTGATTTACTGATGCAGAAATATCCATTTCATGTTTTATTTTATGTGAAAAAATCAGAAAGATATCTTGTAATCTTATCTTGTAAGAAGAGTTTACGTATGTATGTAGGCCAGTGATTGCATTTTCGGTACATTTGTACTTTTTTCGGTACATTTGCGTCCTGAAAAATCGTAGTCAGTACATTCGACAAGTTTTCAGTACATTCGTTAAATTTGGGGCATTTTCAGTACATTCGCCAAATTTTTAGCACATTTTCAGTACATTTGGACAATTTATAATTTTTACCTTTTTTTTTTGTTTTTTAAAAAATGAAAATAACCACAATGAGTAGATTTATAGTAATTACCTGTATATAATATAATTACCCTATTATATTAATTACTTTTTTTTTGTTTTTTTTAATAAATGAAAATAATCGCGCAATGTCTAGATTTTGTTATTAATATAATGTGAAATATATCTAATTTTGCTATGGTTTTTGAGATGGGAAAAGTGAGGACCTTTTTTTTTTTGATAGTAAATTTTAGAAGAATTTTGTGTATTCGGGATCTAAAAAGTACATTTGAAGTCTCGATTCAGTACATTTTCACAAAACCCAAATGCCATCACTGATGTAGACATACTTTTCATCATTTTCATATAAAAAGTAACTTATTGAAAAGTTTAAAAGAGTTTTTCTCCCACTTTAGGTTTTTTGAGTTATGTCAGTCTTGAAGTATGTCGGTGTGCGTCAGGACCGTAAAGACAATTTTGGGCTTGAAATTCGCGGTAAAAATTAGTAAAAACAGGCACTGGAGAGTCGTTCCCAAACTTCATACTTCTCAACCCATTTCGGGGTCAAAAAACACAAATTTTAAGCCATGTTGCGTTCAAAAAAATTGAAGTAGAACGGAGATATATCCAGTTGAAAATGTAAAACGCGAATTTCAAAAAAATTGCCATTTTAAAATTGCTGTATCTCGGGTTCCGTGACAAATTTTTGAACTTTATAGGTCGCGTTTTGAAAGCCTGAAAAAGACGCCGGAGTATTCTGCACTTTTTTTTTTATCAAAAAGTTGAATAAATACCAAAAAAATATGAGACCTATAAAAGGTGCGTTTTATTCGTCAAGTCGCTATCTATGTACGAATAAAACGACAAGTTGCTAAGTAGCCTTAGAGCTGACTTGGTAGCACTTGCTACGTCAGATATGTCATTTATTTGTGTTTTTGTTTTGAAAAATTAATTGAATGAATTTGTGTTATTTGTGTTTTTGCTGCTTTGAAAAATTATTTGAATTGAATTTAAAAAAAGAAAAAGAAAGTGAATGTTTTCCGTTAAATTCAAATTTTTTTTCCGTAAAATTCAATATTTTTTTTAATTTCAAACTTCATAATTGACAAAATACAAAATCACAATAGACAAAACACAAATTCTCTGGGTAGCACTGGCATTTAAGAAACTTGCTTGTATACTTAGCAACTATAATTTTAGTCGCTAAGTCTACGATTTTGTTTTTGTTTTCCCATACAATTATCGTTGCTAGCTAAAGATATCTAGCAGAGGATGGCGAATAAAACGCAGCTAAAGTTGAATTTGGAACTAAAGTTCCCGAGATACAGAAATTCGAATATAAGGCACGAAACGTCAATTTTTGAACTTTAACAATTCATATCTTTGAAGGGCAAACAATTTGGGAATCGTAGCTTTATATGAAGTACTTCAATATCACAAAGTTTAAACCAAATCGGAGAATCCACTGCGAACGGTTTTCACGAAAAGTAATGGAACTACTCATATCTACATCAGCGATGGCATTTTCGGTACATTTGTACTTTTTTCGGTACATTTGCGTCCTGAAAAACCGTTGTCAGTACATTCGACAAGTTTTCAGTACATTCGGTACATTTAGGGCATTTTGAGTACATTCGCCAAATTTTTAACACATTTTCAAGTACATTTTCGGTACATTTGGACAATTTATAATATTTACCTTTTTTTTTTGTTTTTTACTTACTTACTTACTTGGGTGGCCATAACAACCCGTTACCGGGTTACGGCCGACCTCAAAAGCTCTCTCCAGGCGCCTCTGCTTCGCGCGCGCCTTCTCCAATCAGGCACACCAAGCGTGGATAGGGTTTCTTCGGCTTGGTCTTTCCATCGGAGGCATGGTCTTCCTCTCCGTCGTCGCCCAGCGGCTTCCGCATCAAACACCTTTTTCGCCGGAGCTTCTTCGTCCATACGCACAACATGTCCCAGCCAGCGCAGACGTAGGATAGTGATGCGCTTGACTATGTCGATGTCATTGTAGAGCTCGTACAGTTCATGGTTCATTCGAATACGGTAGTCGTCGCCGACGCGAACAGGACCGAAGATTTTGCGAAGAATTTTTCTCTCAAACACCCCAAGTGTGGCTGCATCGGTCTGCGACACAACCCATGCTTCTGCACCGTAGAGTAGCACGGGTAAGATGAGCGTCTTGTAGAGTGTCAGTTTTGTCGGGCGAGAGAGGTCTCTACTACTCAATTGCTTACTGAGACCGTAGTAACACCTATTAGCAAGAGTGAGTCTTCGCTTTATCTCCAAGCTGATATCGTTTTGAGTATTCACGGCGGTGCCAAGGTAGGTGAATTCCTTGACAACTTGGAAAGTATAGCTGTTCGCAGCAATGTTGGATCCAATGCGCCGCGTCTCCCTGCTTGTGGACAGCATATACTTTGTTTTGCCCTCGTTCACCGGCAAACCCACCTTCGCTGATTCTTTTTCGATAGCAGAAAATGCAGCAGTAACATCTCGCTTACAACGTCCAATGATATCAATATCATCGGCATATGCAAGGAGCTGGACACTTTTGTAGAAAATAGTGCCATTACGATGAACACTGGCTTTTCGCAACACCCCTTCTATCAAAAAGTTGAAGAGGTTGCAGGATAGTGGATCGCCTTGTCTGAAACCTCGTTCGGTATCAAATGGTTCGGAGAGGTCCGTTCCTACCCTGACGGAGCTGGATGTGTTGCTCAACGTCATTCTGCAAAGCCGCACTAGCTTCGCAGGTATACCGAACTCAGACATGGTGGCATACAGGCAATCCCGTATCGGGCTATCGAAAGCAGCCTTAAAATCGATAAAAAGATGATGGGTATCGATCTGTTTTTCGTGGGTTTTTTCCAGGATTTGACGTAGTGTGAAGATCTGGTCTATGGTGGACTTACCAGGTCTAAAGCCGCACTGATAAGGCCCAATCAGTGTGTTGGCGAACGGCTTAAGTCTTTCACACAGTACGGTCGACAGGACCTTGTATGAGATGGCAAGAAGACTGATTCCCCGGTAGTTTGCGCAAATTGTAGGGTCACCTTTCTTCAGTATAGGACAAAGGACACTGAGAGTTAGTTAGTTAGTTAATGAAAATAACCACAATATAATAATATATAATAATAAATAAATAAATAATAATAATATAATTACCCTATTATTTTAGTTACGTTTTTTTTTGTTTTTTTTAGTTAATGAAAATAATCGCACAATGTGTAGATTTTGTAATTAATTTAATGTGAAATATATCTAATTTTGCTAGGGTTTTTGAGATGGGAAAAGTAAAGACTGTTTTTTTTTTTTTTTTTTGATAGTAAATTTTAGAACAATTTTGTGCATTTTAGGAAAATTGGGTGTTCAAGACAAAAAAGTACATTCGGGCTCAAAAAAGTACATTTGAAGTCTCGATTCAGTACATTTTCACAAAACCCAAATGCCATCACTGATCTACATTTGTTTATATAAATATTAAAATATTTTGTTTTAACTAATTTAAATAGCTATAATTAGAAAATGCAAATACAAAATTCATATGAAGCTGCAGAGGAAGCTTTATTTATTGAATAAGCTCCAAAGAATTGCTGTTTTTTTAAATTGCTGAAAGAATTTTATTTACTCAATGCCGCAAAGGGTAATAGTAAGGGTATAAGTAAGCAACAGAACATCATAACCAATTCTACTGATTCTTTTGACCGTAGGATATACTTTTTTGCACAGGAAGCTTAATAATCCAATACGTTCCAAAATGGGAATTACGTTCTTTTATCAACTTTTTTGCTCCCTTTGCGTGCACTTGGTGACCTCATATTTTCCATGTTCATTCTTATAGGTTAAAAACGTATGATATTCAATTTAACTAACAAAACTTTTTTTTTATTAGTTTCAGAAATACAAGAAAAATTTTTAGTACGCCTTATCTTTGTACGGAACTTAAATTATCACAAATTAAAAAACCTAGAAACGAAGTTCAGATCATTGTAATCGGCGCTGGTTTAGCAGGACTTTCAGCAGCTAGTCACTTAATAAAAAATGGCTTTAAGAATACAATAATTTTAGAGGCTACAGATCGTTTTGGTGGACGTGTAAATTCTAAACATTTTGGAGATGCTTTTTGCGAGCTAGGTGCTAGATGGATAACTTTAGATGGCTCAAAGTATTCTACATATGAATTAGTAAGACAGGCAACGGGTCTGCAAAAAAAATTTCATCAAAAAAATGAGAAAATTTTCATCAACTCAAAAGGGGAAAAAATAAACCAAAGACTTCCAGAATTAGTTGATGTGCTCTTTAAAAAACTTTGCAGTGGCATTGAACTGGAACAAAGATACAAAGCAGGTGATCTTCATGACCTTAACAATGTTAATACATATTTTCAGGCAGAATCTGACAAACTCATAAAAACAGTGTTTCGAACTCCTGAACAAAATTTAGCTAGCGATATTTTTTCAACTTTTATAAAAGAATTCAGTAGTTTGATGGGATGTTGTTTGGAATATGTTAATATTGAGCACATAACGAAAATGCCACTGTCTATTTCAAATAGAATATACATTCCAACTGGCATGGACAACATACTAAGCCATATTACTAACAATATCGATAGAAGATACGTTAAAGTTGGGAAACCTGTCGGTCTTATTCAATGGCTTGAGTTTTCCGAACCTGACAAAAAAATGGTTGGGTGCATGGATGGCAGTACTTTTTCGGCCGACCATATAATATGTACCTTACCCTTAGGTGTTTTAAAGAACTTTTCCAAATTCATGTTCAAGCCAATGCTGCCAAAAGATAAGCTGAAATCGATTAAAAATTTAGGATTTGGTAATCCATTAAAAGTCTATTTCGAGTACGAAGAAAATGTTGGATCGTGGTTTTCAACAAATATGCGCCCCGTGTGGTCTTTACAAGAGCGTACCAGTGATTTGAAGTGGACAAAGCAAATAATTGAAATTTCAAAAATCCCAACTAGCAAAAGAGTCTTGGAGATTATTATTGGTGGATCATTTTATGAACATATTGAGAAATTGCCCGATAGAGAACTTTTGCAGGAAGTAACAGAAGTGCTCAAAAAATGTTTGAAAAATAATTTGATTCCATATCCAGCTTGTGTTCTCCGTTCAAATTGGAGCTCAAGTGCATGTTTTTTGGGTGGAAAACCTTATTTTTCCACTGGAAGTAGTATGACAGACGTGAACACACTGGCCACACCTCTTGGAGAAACTCCAGTTCTCTTATTTGCGGGTGATGCTACAATTTTGAAAGGATTTGGATCAATTGATGGTGCGCGAAGAAGTGGTATACGAGAAGCACAGAGAATAATAAATTTCTACAACACTCAACAGTCATAAGAAGCCAAAATTAAAATAAGAGTTGATTTATTCAAATTATTTATTAAACACTTATTATTCATAATTTATTTGTATACATATGAGAGTTGTAAAACGATATATTTTATTATGTAAATACGATAATAATAAATTATAGATGCATGCATATGTTTGACTTTAAGCATCTTTTTAACATTTGTAACATGGAACATTACACTGTAACTTGTATTATTTGAAAACTGTTACAAGTAAAGCTTTTTAATTTATTTATTGCATATATTATTTACTAAGACAACTTTAAAGTTGCGCAATTACAACAATTATATTAAATTTATTTCGTAGAGTTAACAAATTTCAGTATGCATATATCGCTCATTTACTTCAACTCAGTTAATGATATATCCGCCATTTCATGTTTTATTTTGTGTCAAAAACTCAGAAAGGTATCTTATAAACTCGCCTTTTGAGAACAGTTTATGTAAACATACTTTTTTGAATTCTCATATTCAAAATTTTAAATGCGTTTTTCTCCCACTTTGTATTTTTTGAGTTATGCCAGTCTTGAAGTAAATGAGCGATATGAAGATGTACTATCTTAAACATATAAATATTTTTAAATTTAATAAGGAAATGTTTTCATAACTTAAAACTATGTGCCTATGATTGAAAGTAAAAACGTTAATGAAGATCCAAAAAAGGTTGAAGGGAATTGTTAATTAAATTTACTATATTTTTTGAACTTTTATAAATAATACAGTCATATAAAGTACTCTTCGAATTAAAACTCAAAGATAAAACCATTATGAGGATACTCAGATATTGAACTAATCTTAAAAACAACATAAGTAACTTTTTTTTAAATTAATTGTAATGGAATTGCAGTTTCAAAATATCACTTATTTCGCTTTGTCGTGAAATCCGCATCACAATCCGAATTGGTGATCAGGATTAATAAAATAAATCGAGTATTATAGTAAGTAGCTCCGATCACAAATAAATCGTGGCGTATTGTGTGTTGGCAAGTTCTACATAAAACTAGCTAGTACATTAAGTTACTCTCTTATTGATGCTAACTGACCTTGTAATTTCGCTTGTAACGCATAGAAAGAGATTTGGATGATTATTAAATTACGAAGCTCGCGGAAGTAAAATCCTATGTGGTTTTCTCTGTAATTGGTGACAATTTAAAATGGTGAAAATAGGATCTTTAGACAAAGGATTTGAGCTATTACAAAAGAAAAACCAAAGCAATAGGGTCTATTCGGTAATGCAGTGATACTGCTGTAATGCTGCAGTAATAAAATTCAATGCTCCAAAGTTGGCATAAGCAGTGTAGAAAAGCAGGAATTCGGCAAAGCCTATGCAATATCTTGCTAATACTGAACAGACCCAACAGAATTGACTTTTGAAACGTTGTCAGAACTTTTCATAAAACGCAATTCTGCAGCATTACTGCATTACCGAATAGACCCTTACTTGCACAGAGATGATGTATTTTTTGCTTATAACGGGGGACCTTTTTGCTATTTGTTTTTTCAGTGTAAATTTTTTTACACCTCACGCATAATTCGTAACATGTGTTAACGCCAAAAATGCTCAGTAAGGTTTGCCATTTTATCATGAATAGACTAACAAACGAACAGCTCTTGCAAATCATTGGTTTTTACTATCAAAATTAATGCTTTGTGAGAAATGTGTTTCGCAAATTACGTCCATTTTATGGTCGTCATAATCAACCAACCGAACTGGCTATTCAAGCTATTGTGACCAAATTTCACACCAGTTTCACTTTATTGGACATTAATCCACCAACCCGTATGCGGAGAGTGCGTACAGAGCAGAATATTGCTGCTGTATCGGCCAGTGTCAATGAAGATCGTGATATGGCAATTGGTCCCCGTTGTCAACCATTGGGCTTGTGTTATTCGACCACCTGAAAGATTTTGCGTAAGGACCTGAGTATGAAACCATACAAAATACAGCTGGTGCAAGAACTGAAGCCCGGTGACCTACCACAACGTCGTTTGTTTGGTGAATGGGCTTTAGAAAAGTTGGATGAAGATTCAATTTTTCTTCAGTGACGAAACTCATTTTTAGCACAATGGGTACGTCAACAAACAGAATTGCCGAATTTGGTCTGAAGAGCAGCCAGAGGCAGCTCAAAAGCTGCTAATGCACCCTTAAAAATGCTCTGTTTGGTGCGGTTTGTGGGCCAGCGGCATCAGTACTTTTTCAAAAATAATATAAATCGCAGCTTTACAGTCTATGGAGCAAGGCACCGTGCAATGAGTTCCGACTTTTTTTGTCCAAAACGGAAGAATTGGACTTGGTTGGCATGTGGTTTAATTAATCTCAAGTTTTGGCAAGCAGTTCATTGGCCGCCAAGATCATGCGATCTGACCCCACTAGACTATTTTTTGTGGGGCTACATGAAGTCTCTCGTGTACAAAGAGGCACAACTCAAAATTTTTAATTTTCGAATTTACTCGTTAAAATTGTTCATCATACACATATCTACCAGCACAAAAGAGATAAGTTAATTTTTTGCTGTACTTTGCTGTCAAAAAACAGTTATGTCTCTTAAGGTTGTTATGGAAATTAGACTGCAATATGCCTATTTGTGTCCTATTTTTAGTTGTGTCGGACTGTTAGTACCTTCTTCTAAATAATCCACACTTTATATCTAAAAAATAGTTCACAAGTTCTAAAACAGTTTTTGCGTTTTCTGAAAATTCAAAAATTTTTAGTTGTGCCTCTTAAGTAGAATGTGTGCGATATGTAGATATGAGCATATCTTGTTTCGCATTATTTCCACCAAAAAGTGATATCTTTAATTGAAATACAAAAACTAAATATTAATGCCGTTGACTGTAATATTTTTTGTTATTGCATTTGTTTTTTCAAAATTGAAAATTAAAGCAAGGTAATAAAATAACAGATAAACTCTATAAAGTCCAAGAATAAAACTTGTTGAAAATGTTTGAATTAGAGAATGTCCGATGAGATTGCACATGGATCTGAGAGAGTGGCCGGGTAAAAAGAGGTAAGCGTTCGCAAAGTATGAACAAATCGAAAATATATGAAATGTGACGAAAAACAAAACACATCAATGTCATGGACGAAATATCTCTGTGTGATAAGATTTGACCGAATTATGTCGTTTCTAATAATTCGCATTAACCGATTTTTGTTTACCAAAATCACTATTAGTAAAGCAATATATGGGACCCAAAACTGCATAAATGATAATGTCGTATATATTTTTGGTTAAAAAGGCCTCTGCACGATATAATATGACTGCAGTATATTTTAATATGTGATTTCATAGTTTTGAAAATATAAGTTACTAAAAGTATACCATCGACAACATACCAGCTTTAAAGCATGGTACATATGTAACTTTTTCAAAACTAATCGCAGATAGTCTTTTTGAACAAAAATCAAAAAAGTTTTTGTGTGTATGCTTTTTTTGTACAACTTAGTCAATATTTTTTCAATTTAAGGGGTTATATCAGAGTAAGTTATCAAATATCTCTTTCAAATATTTTAAATGCCTTCAAGTAAGAACTGTTACAAGGTATAGAGGTACTAATTCAAAAGTTTGCAATGAGTTTCGAAATAGAACTAGTTTTTTGAGTGAACGTGAGTAATAATAATTTTTAAATTTGTAACCCTATATTATTTGTCTTGGTCTTTTTCCCTAAAATGTCAATTATGTGGATTGCATAAGTACTAGCCTACTGTAATACCTTGTTTGCTTCTAATTCAGTAGCTGAAGCGCTTACTTCTTTCCAAGTATACTCCATATCTTCAGATTTTGTAAATCGTGAACACACAGCCATTCTTATAAAGTAAACATCATTAATTTTTGCCGGTACCATGTGGACATGCCCTCGACCATTAATCCTTTTTAGTAACGCTTCATTCTTCTCATTTGAACCCTTAAGTCTAAAGCATACCAAACCCATGTTAACTTCTCCAAAAATTTCAAATCTTTCATCTGCTAAACAAAGTTCTTTAAACTGCATGGCAAAACCGCAATGCCGTCTTACGTGAGCCTGAATATTTTCTATTCCATACAAACGCAAAACAAACCAAATTTTGAGAGCTCGAAAACGGCGGCCTAGAGGAATTTGCCAGTGTCTATAATCCGGAGCAGATCCCTGCATGTCATGCTTTAAATACAGTGGATCGACATTAAACGCATTTACTACCCAGCTAGGATCTTTCAGCCACATAGCACTGCAGTCAAAGTTAACTAACATCCATTTGTGTGGGTTAAAGTTGAACGAGTCAGCAGTTTCAATTCCTTTCATTAAATGTCTGTATTCGGGGCATATGAATGCCGAGCCTGCATAAGCCGCGTCCACATGAATCCAAACGTTGTACTTGTTACCAATGGGTCCGCATTCTTCCAAAGAGTCAAACGCACATGAATTAGTCGTGCCAAGTGTAACAACTGCCTGTAAATAAATAAATTATAGTTTTCTTAAATATACTACAAATAAGATCAAATCAAATTTTTATTTTCAATAGCAGATATGGCGTATCGAGAAAAACAGCATGTTTCAAACTTTAGAATTGGACGCCTTTTGAAAATAAGGTCCAAGAGATCAAAATCGGATAAGCAATTGCAATTTCAACGTGTCATTGTTTGGTGCGGATTTTGGCCTGGAGACATCATCGGACCATTCTTCTTCGAAAATGCTGCTGTTCAGGCATTAACAGTTAATGGTACATTCTATAGCGACATTATAGTCCAGTTTATTGTATCTAACGATAAATAGCAAGATATGGGTGTGGACAACATGTGGTATCAACAAGACGGTGCTACGTGTCATAAAACCCGAGAAATAATTCAATTACTACATGTGTGTAATTTAATGTTTTGGTGAACAATTTTGGCCGCCCAAATCATGCGATTTAGCGTCATCGGACTTTTTTCTTTGGAGTTTTTGGGCTAATGGCAAAAAGCCCACGACCAACCACGCTTTAAAAAAGGAAATTGAGCGATGTATGCATCAAATAAATTCAGCCAAATTTATGCAAAATGGTCAGGGAAAGAAACTTCCGACAAAATAGTGACATTATTCGGTTTGCCATTTATAACCCTTGATTTAGTACTAGTTAAATAAGAAAATATAAATCTGGCAGTATTGGCGTGGTCGCGAAGGTACACCCTAAGCGTTTCAAAATGCAAAATATTTTTGAAAAAACCATTAAAAGTGGGGAACGCTATATTTGTTCACAAAATTTTGAAATATTCTACACGCTTTTCGAGTTATAACAACTTTTCTGAAAGTTCAATGAATCGCATCGATTGTTGTAACCAAATTTTTTTGGTTTCGGTTCAAAACATCTCCAGGTGACTTCCGAAATTCATTTTTGAACTCTTATCATGAATTGGCTCATAACAATTTTTTTTCAATCAATGAGCTTAAGACACTTGCTAACGAGTCTCGGTAACATCCCAATTTTTCAAAAAAAAATTAAACAAAAGACGTTTTAGGGGACTCAAGGACTCCTCTTGTGACTTCCCAAATCAATTTTCAAGCTTTTTCCATCTATTGGTACTGTACATTTTTTTCATGCTTGATTTTATATGTAGGAAAAACGAAAAATTTCAGATGTGGTGACTGAAAATTGTCGAGATTGGTGGATTCATAGGAACACTTACTCAGATGGAAACCGACGAGATATAGGTCAGTTTATTTCCAAGTTAAAAAATACCATTGGAAAGGACTGTACCGAATTTGAACGATGTAATATGCCAATTCAAAATAAAAGCAAAACAATAGAATTTCTAAAAATTTTAAACATGTGCTAATTCTTTTCATTTTACCTGAAATTACTTATATGCTTAAATAAAAATATGTGCTGAATTATGTGAACGAATTAACACTTACATAAAACGGTATTAGTCCTTCTGCTAAATCTTTGATAATAGCTTCCTTAAGGATATCTCCCCGAAGCCTATGATTTTCATCTGCAGGCAACGACCTTAGCTTAATTCCTCCCAAAAGTCCAGCTCTTTCAACGGAGGAATGTGCTTGAGCCGAACTATAACCAACAAGTTTCGAAACAATTGTATTATCATCCCAGCTAGGGTGCTCCTTTCGCACTTCTTGAATTTTCTTGGCTTTTGCTCCCAAAAGTGCTACAAGAGTAGCTTCGCTTGCAGTGCCTTGAATTACTCCTCCACCTTTACCTCCAGAGCAAGCCAAAAACTCATCTGGAAGATCAAGCATTTTTCCTAGCCAATCGAGCATAACAACTTCAAGCTCAGTACAAGCTGGACTGGCAATCTAAAAAATATATAAAATGTGTGTTAATACAATATTAAATATACAGTAAATATAAAAAAACACATCTAGGTCACTGTGTTCTGACAAATATGTACATCAAAACCTGTACCAAATACTGCACGGTGAGTAATACCTGAGGTTCACCTACAACAAAAACTTGAATAGGGAGTTATTTGGGATGTAATTAAGAATCGATATTCATCAAAAAGAAAAAATCCCTTAACTTTTTTTTAAATTCCATATTTATTGTTTTTTAATCATATTACTCAATTTTATAGCGAAAAAGAAAATTTTACTGCAAATATATTTGTATTTAGAGTTGTCCCGAGTGGCCATGGAAATGGTTCAATAAAGGTTCTTCCATGGTCCAGGGACACTCAAAGTGATGGCCAAAGTCATTTTTAAACCTAACTCTATCGATTGGAATTTAAAAAAATTACCAAAAATTAGTCTAAAACGGTCTCTTCCAGGGTGCAGAGCAGGCTATGTGATGTCCACAACCAATTATCGGCCTTTCTCTATCAATTGGTAAAAAAAGGTTTTTGCATAATATGAGTTAAAAACGGTAAATTCCAGGGTCCGGTATCACCATAAGTGATGTCCACTACTCTTTTTCGAACTTTCTCTACCGATTGGAACAAACAATATTTTTTTCGGAAATGGGTCAGAAACGGCCCATGGTCCGGGGACACTCCATGTGATGTCCAAAATCCTTTTTCGAGCTCTCTCTACCGATTGGAATTACCAACTTTGGAACAAAAAATTTTTTCCCAAACATAGGTCAAAAACTGTCCCTATAGGGGTTCGAAGCCACCCAAAGTGATTTCAAAATCCATTTTCAATTGAAGTTAAAGTGCATAAAAAATCGTTAAAAGCATACAAAAAACTTATAGGTTTTTGTGCTGACTACACTTTTTCAATGTTTTTGTTTGTTTGAGATATGCAAATATTTCTTTTATGGGGATTCTCTTCGTAGATTGAAAATAACGCCAATATGTAAAAGTATGCAGAACGCAAGAACGATTTGCAATGTTGCTTTTGTAATTTAATTTGAAAATTTCGATTTTGAAATAAAGTTCTGCGTACTTCAAAATTCGTACAGTACAAATCCACTCAAAATATATAGTGAAAAAAAGGTGGGGTTTTTGAGAAAATCATCTTTTTTTATTTGCTTAAAAAACGCTACAACTCCCTCAATTTTCAACTATTTTCCAAATTTTTTAAAGAATATACCACAAAAAGTTGTATTAAGTAGAATCAAAAGAGAAAAATTAATTTTAATTTTGTTTAGGATGAAAAGCCACTATTTTGAAAAGTTTTTAGCGGCTTTTTAATTTTTGACACCTTATATTGAAATGCGCATAACTTCGAAAAAAATGTTTTGCAATCAAATCGAAGGATCAAACCAACGTTCAATTTAAGTACGACGGACGTATTTTCGATCGCCTCCGTGGTCATTTAATAATTCGAGTGGTAAAAAGTAATTTAAAAAAATCTAAGACCCCTGAAAACGGTTGCGGAAGTGAGTGCCAATACAATTAATGCACTTTGCATTGATTTCTTGTGCGTTTGCTGACTTTATTTTAAAAAGTAAATAGAAAGAACAAAGTTCTGCATAAAAAAATAAACAAAGCTAGCAAGACGGTGGGTTATGCCGGTGGAGCGCTCTCTGCCTATGCAGCGACGTCTTTCTCTTTCCAATGAGTGCATTTTTACATTCTCGAGCGCTTCCAACAACAATTCAACAACAACTAATAATATTCTTCCCGCGCATTCTATTCCAAGCGCTCATGCGAGTAATGCGCATGTGTTGTTTTATCAAAACTCTTCTCTGAGTACATGTAATAATCCAAAGCCGCTAAATTTGATATCTGCAGAACAGGTGCTGTCCTTTTCTCTCTCATGGGGAGCTCAATGTTCAACTCCGAACATCTCACCAGCACCTACAAGCGCAACTGTCTCTTTGCCAGCAACAACTCTGGCAACAACTAGTACATGTGTAATTACTACATCGTCATCTGCTTCATTTACACCAATAATGTCTGTTGGCACAAACTCACATGTATTGAGCAACAGCTTAGCAACATTACCTATGCAACATGAATCCAGGGTAGAGCACCAATGTTCGGAATTACATCAACATTAGCAGCAGAAGCAGCAGAAACCACAACATAATCAGCAGTTGCTATTACAAAAACAAAAACAACAACTTCGTCAAATTCAACAAACTCAACAACAACCAAAGTCAAACACACAAAATAAAGGTAAAAATATTTTGTTTCCAAAAAATTGTGAAGTTCAAACTGGGCTAGACCGCTACATCCAAGTAAAGAGAAAACTAAGCCCACAAAAAAACGGAGGCAATGTACAAGCGGCGAAAGTCATTAAATCCACCTCTACAGGTACAATCAACGCCAATAATAATAGATTTGCAATATTAGCAAAAAATGCTGATGATGAAGCTGGTGGTAGCGGTAGGCAAAGTATTAAATAGCGTGAGCGTAACTTTAATGTCCTTATAAATTATATTACTAGTCTAATAGGGAAAGAGTCATATCATGTAGTTTCACTTACAAGAGGAAATATAAATGAAACAAAAATGGAAATTTATGCGGAATGTAATTACCGTACTTTAGCACGTGATCTAGAAGCCAAAAAAAAGAATTATTACACTTACCAGCAGAAAAGCAGTAAAGGTATTTCTGTAGTACTTAAAGGTATTGAATCTAATTTAGACGTAATTGAAATAAAAAATGCTCTCGGAGAAAAAGGTTTCCATGTCAGAGCAGTTATTAACATTGTAAATAAAGATAGGGTTCCGCAACCTATGTTTAAGGTAGGCCTACTCCCAGATGCTGCCAAGCTCAAAAAAAATTAAATGCATCCAATATACATATATATATATATGACCATACTAATACTTATTGTAATCTCCGTACAGTATGTGTCGCATGTGGTGAACTCCACCACAGCTCCTTATGCTCCAAAAAAGCGGAAAATAGTACAAGCTCCAAAAACTGTAGCAATTGTAATGGAAACCATACTGCTAACTATAGAGGCTGTGCTGTATATCAAAGCCTAAAACCGAGGGTAACTTTACTTAAACAAGCTGATCGCAATCCAACTAAAAATGTATTTACCTCTGCCGCTTCTGCCCCCCAGCAGTTCTCTGCTGCTTCTGCCCCCCAGCAGTCCTCTGCCAACCCTTATTCACCAGCAATTTCTTATGCTAATGTTGTAAAATCAGGCTCTCAAATGCAACACCTAACACCACAAGAACCAAACAATAATCTTGAGCTAATAGTTTCTAATTTTACTCAAAGCCTATCACACTTCATGATAGCCATGCAAAAATCTTTAGATCGTATCGTTGAAATGCAAACCTAATTAATGACTGCTCTCCTAGCTAAGCTATAGGCCTTAGAAAGATTTGCGCATGGAATGCAAACAGCGTAAGCCAACATAAACTAGAGATTTCAAACTTCTTGTCTCGGGAAGATGTAGATGTAATGCTTCTATCCGAAAGCCACTTAACAAATAAATATAGCTTCACTATTCCAGGCTATATATTCCATAAAACCAATCACCCAGACGGAAAAGCCCATGGCGGTACTGGTATACTAATTCGAAGAAGGCTTAAACATTCTTGCTTATGGGCTTATGCCCAAAACTATCTACAAGCTACTTCAATTATCTTGCAAAGTAATGGCAAAGACCTTTCTTTATCTGCAGTTTACTGTCCTCCCCGCTTTGCTGTATCAGAGGCGCAGTTTATGGACTATTTTAAAACTTTTGGTAATAAATTTGTAGCATTAATAATCCCAAAGGTAATCAGCTGTATAACGCAATAAATAAAAATAGCAATCAGGATGTTGCTTCTCCCGGAAAACCTACATATTGGCCAGCGGACCGCAACAAAATTCCTGACCTAATCGATTTTGCCGTCACCAAGAGTATTCGCAGAGATTTAATTTCTGTCAGTACAAGTTTTGAGTTATCATCTGATCATTCCTCTGTTATCATACAAATTTTTGAAAAACCCAAGCATAGAGAGGTACCACTTACCCTTACAACTCCTTATACAAACTGGATTAATTACAAAAAATACATAAGCACACATATCCACACAAATTATACAATAGGATGTAAAGAGCATGTTGATGATGCTGTTGAGGTCATAAAATCAATTTTAACTACAGCAGCAAATAACTCTTCGCCTAAAAATTCAATTAGTAGAAGAAAAGATAGATTTTCTACTAATGCTGAAATAGAAAAATTAGTTTCGGATAAGAGAAGGCTTGGACGGGAATGGCAGAAATATAGGTCCCCAGCATCAAAAATAAAACTTAGGGAAGCCGAAGAGAAGATAAGAGCTGCTCTTTCTAGAGAACAGAATAATCACCATTATAGTTTTATTCAAAACCTTTCTCCAAACAAAACTAATAAATCGTCTCTATGGAAGTCTAGCCGCGTATTTAGAAATCCTTTTGAGACCGAGCCTCCTATAAGGGATAGTAATGGCGATTGGGCACGAAGTGATGAGGAAAAGGCATATGTTTTTGCACAACATCTTAGCCTAGTGTTTCAACCCAATTGTGTTTCAAACAATACTGATCTGCCTCCGCAAATAATTAACACTCAAAATATTGACATGCATATTACTCCAACTGAAGTCGCTAAAGTCATAAAAAATAAACTTATTTGTAGAAAACATCTGGCCAAGACTCCATTACCCCCATAATGCTCAAAAATTTACCCCAAACAGCTGTAGTTTTCATCACCAGGCTCTTCAATGCTATAATTAATTTTGGCCACTATCCCGGTGACTGGAAAAAATCAATAATTAAAATGATTTCGAAGCCCGGCAAAGATTCCACCTTACCATCTTCATACAGGCCTATTAGCTTGCTTCCCTGCCTCTCAAAACTTTTTGAAAAAGTGTTCTTAGAAAAGGTTATGCCTTACCTTCAAGATTATCATCTCATTCCTTCACACCAGTTTGGTTTTAGGGAAAAACATGGAACCATTGAGCAAGTGAATAGAATAACAAACGAAATAAGAAATGCTTTTGAACACAGAGAATACTGTTCCGCCATATTTCTTGACGTTAAGCAAGCTTTTGATAAAGTATGGCATGAGGGCCTAGTTTACAAAATCAGACAACTCCTACCACAAAATATCCACGCAGTCCTAGTGTCATATTTGGCAAACAGGTGCTATAGTGTTAAATATCAAAGTTTTAATACAACTGAGTTCTCGATTGGCGCTGGAGTTCCACAGGGTAGTATTCTTGGCCCGTTTTTATATATCTTATTCACTTCTGATATTCCAATAAATGACCAGCTGGATACCTCCACTTTCGCGGATGATACGGCTATTTTAAGTCGTCACAAAACTGCTGTGGTTGCCACCAACCAGCTTCAAAATCATCTAGTTCTTATTGAAAATTGGTTATAAGAATGGCGTATCAAGGTGAACGAGCAAAAATGCCGAAATGTTACATTTACATTAAATAGAAACCCAACACCAACCATAACATTAAATGACATTCGAGTTCCAGAAGCAAATGAAGTATGTAACTTATCTTGACATTCACATAGATAAACGCTTAACTTGGCGTAAACACATCGAAGCCAAAAAGATGCAAATCAAACTCAAAGCTGCTAGCTTGCACTGGTTAATAAACAGTCACTCTCCTCTAAAATTGGAATATAAAGTTCTCCTATATAATAGTGTTATTAAGCCTATATGGACCTATGGGATACAACTATATGGATTCGCTAGTTCAACAAATATTGAAATTCTTCAAAGGGCTCAAGCAAAGATACTAAGGACAATAACAGGAGCACCGTGGTTCATTAGAAATGAGCTTATCTATAGCGATCTCCATATACCCATAGTAAACGCAGAATTTGAAAGACTGAAAAGAAAATACCTCCTAATACTGCAAAATCATATCAATCCATTAGCTACTCCACTAGCTACCACTTCAACACGTTCGCGTCTAAAGAGGACTGACCGCCCAGCTACTACAAATGGTTCTGCATAATGAACTCCGTAATAAATATCCATATCCATACATATATCCAAATATTATATCCATAATACAATTTCAGACCAGCAAAAAAATACTTATTTTTATTAATTTTTGAGTCCCGCAGAGCTTTAAATTACTTATTATAATAAATAGTACCTGGAAACCGATCATTGATCGGTCAATAATTTGAATTAAAACTTATGCTAAAGTTCTTTATTTACTATAAAAAAATATTTATTTTTTTCTACATTTCGTTACATTCTATTGGCATTATTCTATTTTCACTCACCTCGGTGACTCCAAGTCACCCAAAGTGACTCAGGGTGAACCGCCTCGATGAGTAGTTAGTTATGGAGTAATTACCTCCGGGATAGTCCGAAGAACAAGGAAAATATCCTTCAGCAATAAAATCCAAAAAATCGCACGCACGGCAAAACGTTATTAGGTGCGCAAAGTTTTTACACCAACGTGGCCAATTGGTGTTATAGGGCAATTCTACAAAAATCGCACGCAAACCGCAATATCGCGATTTTCACTCATCTCGGTGACTCCAAGTAACCCAAAGTGACTCGGAGTGAACCACCTCGATGAGTAGTCACTTATGGAGTGATTACCTCCGGGATAATCCGAAGAACAAGGAAAATATCCTTACAGTAATAAAATCAAAATCTCGCACGCACCGCAAAACATAATTAGATGCGCTAAGAGTTTGTACCAACGTGGCCCATAGGTGTTATAGACCAATTCTACAAAAATCGCACGCAAACCACAAAATCGCGACTTTCACTCACCTCGGTGACTCCAAGTGACCCAAAGTGACTCGGAGTGAACCGCCTCGATAAGTAGTCCTTATGGAGTGACTACTTCCGGGATACTCCAAAGAACAAGGAAAATATCCTTACAGCAATAATATCCAAAAAATCGCACGCATCGCAAAACATAATTAAGTGCGATAAGAGTTTGCACCAACGTGGCCTAAAGGTGTTATAGACCAATTCTAAAAAAATCGAACGCAAACCACAAAATCGCGATTTTTTCTCATTCGGTGACTCCAAGTGACCCAAAGTGACTCGGAGTGAACCGCCTCGATGAGTAGTCACTTATGGAGTGACTACTTCCGGGATACTCCAAAGGACAAGGAAAATTTCCTTACAGCCACAAATTCCGCAAATCGCTCAGGACGCACTAAGTGGTCAAATATTAAAATTGACCACTACAATATTAACACTACACCACTGTAATTAAAAGTCTATTGGAGCAAAAAATTTTTTTTATTTTTCGTGCTTTCTCTATCGATTGGAACAAAAAATTTAAAAAAATTACTCCCATAGTACACTAAATAACATTTAACGTTTTTCGTACGTATGGGAGGTGCCACGCCCACTTACGCAATCCCGTTGAAATCCATATAATTTCAAAGCTTATAGTAATCGACACCTCAACACCAAATTTAAAGAAAATACCTCCCATAGTGCACTAAATACAACATTCAACGATTTTCGTATATATGGGACGTGCCACGCCCACTAACGAAATCTCGTCGAAATCCATTTAACTTAAAAATTTTTGGTAACCGACATCTCTGTACCAAATTTTATTGAGATTACTCCCATAGTGCACTTAATGTAACATTTAACGGTTTTTGTTTGTATGGGAGGTGCCACGCCCACTGAAGCAATCCCGTCGAAATGCATTTAATTTCGAAGCTTATAGTAACCGACAACTCCTCACCAAATTTTAAGAAGATTACTCTCATAGTACAATAAATATAACATTTAACTTGTTTTGCTTGTATGGGAGGTACCACGCCCACTGGTACTATTGCACCCGTCTTGAGGTACCTTTTAGCAAGTATATCCACCATATGAAATTTCAGAACGAATGTGTTGTTAATTCTCTTATTATAATGTTTATAAATATTGTGGGCTGTGCCACGCCCTTCAACGAATTTTGCCAGTATAGTGACATAGCATGTTATGATGACTGCTTTTAGTGGTATTATCTATAAAATTTTTATGAAAATCGTCAGTACCGTTTTTGAGTAATATTGAATCAAAATTTTCAATTATTGAATAGTGCCACGCCCACTTTTCCGATTTCGCCCACTTTTGGCAAAATTTAAGACATTTACGATCTGCATCTGTGTACCAAATTTCATCACAATATCTTAAATAGTTTTCGAGATATGACGTTATGAAAATAAAAGTTTAGGGCTGTGCCACGCCCCTCCAGGAGTCTTTGATATGTTAAAACCCAGCCCAATCCTAATTTTGTTCACATATGTACCTAACCCCCAAGTTTCATCAAAATCGCTGCACCCGTTTTGGAAATAAAGTCTGAAAATATATATATAAATAAATAGTACCTGGAGACCGACCACTGTTCGGTTTTTCGTTTTGAGGTTGAAAAAATCGAAAAAATATGGAATTTGTTAAAAAAAGTTGACTTTTCACTTTCACGCTTCAACTTCTCTTTACTTTTTTCTGCTCCATTTTTTTCAACAATTTTGCTTCGTTTTTAGTTTCGTCAAATTGTTGTCTGATGCAAAAGTGTTTATAAAAAGAGTGGATTGGGACCAAGAGTGAATAGAACTGAAAAGGATAATGCAAAATGGCTCGATTTCATTTAAATTGGACACTAAATCGACTGAGATATCGCAGCATTTATATAAAAGAGCACCTTATTACGTTTTGCGGTTGGTGCTATTTTTTATATTTTATTGCTGTAAGGATATTTTCCTTGTTCTTCGGCTTATCCCGGAGGTAATCACTCCATAAGTGACAACTCATTGAGGCGGTTTACCTCGAGTAACGTTGGGTCACTTAAAGTCACTTTGGTTCACAAAATTCGTAAAAATCAAAAAAAAAAAAAAATTCCACGCACCGTAAAAGGTAATAAGGTGCGCAACGTTTTTGCAACAAGGTGGCCTAAAGGTGTTATAGTGCAATTCTACAAAAATCGCACGCAAACCACAAAATCGCGATTAACACTCACCTCGGTGACTCCAAGTGACCCAAAGTGACTCGGGGTGAACCGCCTCGATGAGTAGTTAGTTATGGAGTAATTACCTCCGGGATAGTCCGAAGAACAAGGAAAATATCCTTCAGCAATAAAATCCAAAAAATCGCACGCACCGCAAAACGTTATTAGGTGCACAAAGTTTTTACACCAACGTGGCTAATAGGTGTTATAGAGCAATTCTACAAAAATAGCACGCAAACCGCAATATCACGATTTTCACTCATCTCGGTGACTCCAAGTGACCCAAAGTGACTCGGGCTGAACCACCTCGATGAGTAATCACTTATGGAGTGATTACCTCCGGGATAATCCGAAGAACAAGGAAAATATCCTTACAGTAATAAAATCAAAAAATCGCACGCACCGCAAAACATAATTAGATGCGCTAAGAGTTTGTACCAACGTGGCCCATAGGTGTTATAGACCAATTCTACAAAAATCGCACGCAAACCACAAAATCGCGACTTTCACTCACCTCGGTGACTCCAAGTGACCCAAAGTGACTCGGAGTGAACCGCCTCGATTAGTAGTCACTTATGGAGTGACTATCTCCGGGATACTCCAAAGAACAAGGAAAATATACTTGCAGCAATAATTATCAAAAAATCGCACGCATCGCAAAACATAATTAGGTGCGATAAGAGTTTGCACCAACGTGGCCTATAGGTGTTATAGACCAATTCCACCAAAATCGCACGCAAACCACAAAATTGCGATTTTCACTCACCTCGGTGACTCCAAGTGACCCATAGTGACTCGGAGTGAACCGCCTCGATAAGTAGTCACTTATGGAGTGACTACTTCCGGGATACTCCAAAGGACAAGGAAAATATCCCTACAGCAATAATATCCAAAAAATCGCATGCATCGCAAAACATAATTAGGTGCGATAAGAGTTTGCACCAACGTGGCCTATAGGTGTTATAGACCAATTCTACAAAAATTGCACGCAAACCACAAAATTGCAATTTTCTCTCATCTCGGTGACTCCAAGTGACCCAAAGTGACTCGGAGTGAACCGCCTCGATAAGTAGTCCTTATGGAGTGACTACTTCCGGGATACTCCAAAGAACAAGGAAAATATCCTTACAGCAATAATATCCAAAAAATCGCACGCATCGCAAAACATAATTAAGTGCGATAAGAGTTTGCACCAACGTGGCCTAAAGGTGTTATAGACCAATTCTAAAAAAATCGAACGCAAACCACAAAATTGCAATTTTCTCTCATCTCGGTGACTCCAAGTGACCCAAAGTGACTCGGAGTGAACCGCCTCGATGAGTAGTCACTTATGGAGTGACTACTTCCGGGATACTCCAAAGAACAAGGAAAATATCCCTACAGCAATAATATCCAAAAAATCGCATGCATCGCAAAACATAATTAGGTGCGATAAGAGTTTGCACCAACGTGGCCTATAGGTGTTATAGACCAATTCTACAAAAATTGCACGCAAACCACAAAATTGCAATTTTCTCTCATCTCGGTGACTCCAAGTGACCCAAAGTGACTCGGAGTGAACCGCCTCGATGAGTAGTCACTTATGGAGTGACTACTTCCGGGATACTCCAAAGGACAAGGAAAATATCCTTACAGCAACAAATTCCGTAAATCGCTCAGGACGCATTAAGTGGTCAAATATTAAAAATGACCACTACAATATTAACACTACACCACTGTCATTAAAGGTCTATTGGAGCAAAAAATTTTTTTTATTTTTCGTGCTTTCTCTATCGATTGGAACAAAAAATTTAAAAAAATTACTCCCATAGTACACTAAATAACATTTAACGTTTTTCGTACGTATGGGAGGTGCCACGCCCACTTACGCAATCCCGTTGAAATCCATATAATTTCAAAGCTTATAGTAATCGACACCTCAACACCAAATTTAAAGAAAATACCTCCCATAGTGCACTAAATACAACATTCAACGATTTTCGTATATATGGGACGTGCCACGCCCACTAACGAAATCTCGTCGAAATCCATTTAACTTAAAAATCTTTGGTAACCGACATCTCTGTACCAAATTTTATTGAGATTGCTACCATAGTGCACTTAATATAACATTTAACGGTTTATGTTTGTATGGGAGGTGCCACGCCCACTGAAGCAATCCCGTCGAAATGCATTTAATTTCAAAGCTTATAGTAACCGACAACTCTTCACCAAATTTTAAGAAGATTACTCTCATAGTACAATAAATATAACATTTAACTTGTTTTGCTTGTATGGGAGGTGCCACGCCCACTGGTACTATTGCACCCATTTTTCGTCTTGAGGTACCTTATAGCAAGTATATCCACCATATGAAATTTTAGAACGATTGTGTTGTTAATTCTCTTATTATAATGTTTATAAATATTGTGGGCTGTGCCACGCCCTTCAACGAATTTTGCCAGTACAGTGACATAGCATGTTATGATGGCTGCTTTTAGTGGTATTATCTATAAAATTTTTATGAAAATCGTCAGTGCCGTTTTTGAGTAATATTGAATCAAAATTTTCAATTATAGAAAAGTGCCACGCCCACTTTTCCGATCCCGCCCACTTTTGGCAAAATTTAAGACATTTATGATCTGCATCTGTGTACCAAATTTCATCACAATATCTTGAATAGTTTTCGAGATATGACGTTATGAAAATAAAAGTTTAGGGCTGTGCCACGCCTCTCTTGGAGTCTTTGATAAGTTAAAACTCAGCCCAATCCTAATTTTGTTCACATATGTACCTAACCCCCAAGTTTCATCAAAATCGCTGCACCCGTTTTGGAAATAAAGTCTGAAAATATATATATATATATAAATATATACAATTATTGCTCGTTTAATAATAGTAGATATACATATATATAAATATATAAATACATACAATTATTGATCGTTTAATAATAGTAGATAGATATCACTTTATATATAATTTATAATTTGTAATAGTGTTAATTAGAATTAAAAGCTTACAACTTATTGTTAGTCTATACAATGTAAAGAGATCCAATAAATAAAAGAATGAAAAAAAAAATCGAAGGAATACGTGTCCTCTTATTTCCTCAGAAAAACAACATATTTCACCGGCAAACAATTCCGCAATTTGATGTCAGTCGCCGGCATGATTTGAAATGGATTTGGTCTGACATTAAATCAATATTTCACAACAAAAAAAGGATAATTTTTTATATTTTTTTGCACTTTAAAACAGATTTTTGTTAATCTCTCAGCACCATGGCAAAAGTGTATTCCTCGTACCTTACTATTTTTAGACTTACCCAAGTAAATCCAATGCATGCGATGGCGCCACTAAGCATGTCAGCAACAATAGCTGGATAAGAGTTTGCAGTTGGAAAGTAAGCATGAAATTTTGGGCTATGCCAATGAGTTACACCAGGCATTATAACTCTTTCAATATCTTTCATCACATCTTCCCACGAGTCGGGTTTCAATGGAGCTGTATCTGGTATAAGTGGGCGTAAGTATCCAGGTTTAACGTCAGGAAGAACTTTCCTAAAAAAATAAGAAAAGAAAATATTTTTTTTAATAACTTTGGAACCACTTGATATTTTATTTTATATCGAAGGTATTGCTCTAAACGCATTTTGCCTCAAAAACAGTGTGAACGTCGTAAAGTAAGAACTAAATTGACGATTTTGGACCACCTAAAAAACGACCACTGACAACAATGGACATAAAGCGTTAAACAGAATTGGGACGGAAAACGGGAAATTGTCAACAATACAATAAAATTACACTTTATCGGATGAAATAGCACAGAATTGCGGCGGACGACTGGTAATCAACCCATCGATTTAGATCTGATTCTATTTTCACCGTCGGCGAGCGACAACAACAAATTGCTAATAAGAGAAGTACTTATGTACATTAGACCTGTTCACAAATTAACGAAATATGAATTTTTTAATGGGCTGAAAGCATATCTGAAATTCATAGAGCTTTATTTTTGTGTGCAAAAATTAAAACTAACCAAAGGTAAAAATTGATAAAATCATACAAAAGTAACTAACTTTGAACGACCGTATCTCAGCCAATTTTCATCAAAAATTCTTTTTTAGATCATTATTTTGACGGAAACTACGCCACCTTTCTTTTCTGTGATCCAATGACTATACCAAAACCCACTCAGACAAAAGTTATAATCAAAACTTTAAATAAGGGCAACAAATTGAAAATTTTCGGTTTTTTTAAATAGTCTTTTTTACATAACTTATTTAAAAAATAAGCTTTTTGACTTTGCAAAGTGCCATTTCGATAGGAAATCTAATGCTCTACAAAAAGTTGTATGATGTGTTGATATTAAAAATGCATAACTTTTGAGTTATAGTTAAAAAAATAAAAAATGAACAAACTTGCAACGTCCTCAAAAGTCCAAGCCGAAGCTTAATTGCACTTTTGGATTTATCATTTATAGGGTATAATTGAACATATAAGACAATGAAATACCTTTAAAGAGTTAGTTCATTATTAAGATACATAGTCAATAGCCTATTAGTAGAGCAAGTAAAAATAAAATCAAAAATATAGAAAATCAACAATTTGTACATTTTCTTTTGAATGAAGCAATTTAAAGACGGTCCAAAATAACTGGCTTACTTTAGTTAAGTAAAAAGGTAGTAGGCTATACAACAAAAAAAAATATTTTGGAAATTTTCGAAAATTTTTTTCTCAGAAATATTTAAGGTAAAAGTTGGAATTTCAGAAAAAAAATTTAAAATTACATGTTTTAAGTGTTGTAAAATAGATTTGAAACAATTTTAAAATTTTCTGACCTTAAGAACTGGTTAATTAGACTAAACATAGAAAAACTGCAATATTTTTATTTTGAAATATTTTCTAAAATAAAAGTTACTTATGTGTTTCTGAGAGAACCTTTTAAAATTCAGATTAACACCCGAATTCGACATTCTGGCGAAAAGCGCAATATCTAACAAAAATATTTTAAAATTTTTTTTTTTTGCAAATCTTATTTAAATTCATAGAGCTTTCAGTTCATTAAAAAATTCATATTTCGTAAATTTCTGAACAGGTCTAATGTACATATATACTCACAAAAAAAACTTAACTTTGTCAAAATATTTCGATACAAATTTTATTTTGATATGAACACAAAATAACAGCTGAATTTTAATGTCCGTCGTCTGTCGCGAATGTGTTTACTCAAATGATTTTCCGACGGGTTTTACTTTGACAGCAGGTAATCGATGCTGGTTTCCCGTCGTCCGTCCCAATTCTGCTTAACGTTTAGCTCTAATTGGTGTTATGACTTTTTTTGTTTTGCTTGGAAATACAAAAGAAAATTTATATGTATGTTTTCTAAAAATTAATTTATTTTTGTTAAATGCAAAAAATTATTCCGAAAACATCACACGTCACTGATGACCTTGGCCTTGAAATATGTTATTTTTGATCTAATTCATATTTTAATACACATATTTTTTTATTTTTACATATGTATGTATATTTATTTTTTATTTGACATTATTAATTCATATTCATTTTACGAAATAGCATCACATCTCTCACAATTGTATTGGGGATCACCCTAGTATATACAGAAGTTTTCAACCAATTACAGTGAAATCCCAATAATCCGTACCCCGTTAATTCGAAAATTTCAAGAATTCATAACAAAGTTTTGGGTCCTTGAAAAAATCGTTTTAATTCGTAAAAACTGCATACATTTTGGTCCCATCGCTAATTCGTATTTTTTTCAATTTAAGGTCTGTTTAACCTCTTATAAATCGTAATTGGATTTGACAACCTCTGATAATTCGTAATAGTCCGGGAGGCAGCGTTGCATTTTTCAAGGTCATTTACTCCCGCTTCATTTTTTTGCTATTGATACATAGTTTAAGTAAAGCTGATAATGGAAATAAGCGTCAGTCGCCAGTATCGTGGTGGATCTGGTTGTGAGAGGCCGACGAAAAAAGTTTTGCTCAATAACTAGGAAAGTAAGCTAGAATAAGAGAATTATGTTAGGACCAATGTGATAGAGTAAATAAAAACACATCGATTTCACGTCCGGAAAATCTCCTTACGATAAGATTCGACCCACCTTTCACCGTTTTAAAGTTTCCAATATATACATTAGGGTGTTTATTTTCATAGTTGCCTCAATATTTGAGCTTCCTATCACAAACCTGTAAACGGTGCGGACAGAGTTTATGTCCGATTTCGTTGAAGTTTTACGAAAAAAGCGACTTGCTAAAACGTAGAAAAATTCTGCCTTAAGTGTGAAGATGAAGGGTTTTAGGTATTTTATTTGTAAGGGAGATGCCACCCACTGTTGTCAAACTACATCCACATTTTTCATGTAGCTGAAAATGCGGACAGCATACACCCAAAGGAGAGTTTTCGTAAGAAATTATTGGTCCCTTGCGATTACGGATTATCGGGACTCTACTGTATTACCTTATTGCTACTAAATACTACATACATATGTAGTTCTAAGACAAAATTTATATATGAACGGATTTTTTCTGTCTTCCTTCGAAAAAGCTTTGCATGTTAAACACTCTAATACACGACTTTAATAATCTAAATCCACAAAGTAAAAGTCAAATTTATTAATTTTATTTAACAAGGCCGATAAATAAATGTAGCTTTTGTATTTGAAATCTAAGGCAAAACCAGTCAAGCAGACATATTAACATTTAACATTGAAGACTGCCAATGACTAATCGCTTGACGCACTGAGTGTCTGTTTAGCACAATTTATTTTTTTTTTAAATATCCGGTTTAACTTAACATAAAATCCACACACAAAAAGTATTAAACCAATTAAAGGAACATTAAACCTATAAGTAAATATAAGTAAAACTTGTGCAACAGGTATTAAAATAAAAAATCTAATTAATGTTATTTTTTTTAAGGTACGTACCTGTCTCGAATATTTTCCAAATAATCACCAATATAGTCAACCATTGACTTGGCGAATTCCTTGAACTCGGGGGCTTCCATGTCAATCTGGTTTAAATATAAATAAATCATTAGAAAATGACTGCACCGGTTGACAAATTCAAAAAGATTTGTCTTTAGTGATTTCGTAAACATTTTTTATATAAATGGCGTGCTGGTTCTGAAAATAAGGTCCGACGTACGGTTTAAAAAATAAATTGATGAAATTGTGTCTTGTTTTTTCTGAAAGAAGAACGCATTCTACTAAATCAATTGTTACAAATAGCTTACTACAATTCTTATGAGGCATTTGTTGCTATTAACAAATAATACTTAACCGTTCTTACTAATGAACATTGGCATAACTAGAGATTTCTTCTGGTTAGGACCTAGCCTAGCATATCGTATGAGTAACTTATAATTGGACATAAATTAAAAATTCATTGCATTCCATTTGAGTTCAGAATGCAAAACATTCTATGTTACCAAAAATGCAAATATAACTTTTTGAGATCTTTTTGTGAAATTATTTAACATAAATAAATTAGTTGAGTACCACATATCCGCCCTCATATATTAGAAAGCCCTATCTTCAAAAAACAAAACTTTACAGAAAACAAGGAAAACAAATTTCTTTACCTGGTACAAAAAGGCAATTAGAAAAAAGTTGGAATAAGGGCCTTTTAATTTATCAGGGCAGATACATATATAGTATGTAAGTATATTAAAAAAAATTGGATTACCGCACCGTTGGCGAAAAATTAAAATTTTTTTTAATAAAAATTTTTAAAGCTTTAATTCAATTTGGAAATTTTTTCCGATGTAAAAATTTTCAAGATTATCATATTTGATTAGGAAAAAAATAATTATTAACGCAACAAGGAAGAATTTTCAGATCTTCGGTTTCTTTTAAAATTTGTATTACTTAGTTTTTATAGTTGGCTGTCCGATTCTAAGTAGCCATCTCTGAAATTCGATTCTCTGGTTTGATGTATGCAATAACTGTATTGGAGGTGTGTTTGAAGAAGTTTCTTTAGAGTAGTACTTACATATACATAAAGGTAGTTCAATAACTTTATAAGTTGTAGAGCTACATAGAGCAATAAAATGAATGAGTTTCATTAGATAAGTACATAACTCAAGGCGGCGATTACATTGAACCAGGAAATCGAATATTAAAATATCGAGCAGCCATATATCTAATGTGGAAAATTACATAAGCTGCACCATACTCGAAAATTTATAATAGCGCAAATTTTATAAAAATATTTAAAGTTTTAAATCGAATCGTGCCATTTATTATGAAAGTATCAATAACTTTAACTGTTCCACGTTTCAAATTAATACAATACATATGTACATTTCTAATAATTTAGGGGCGTTTATTACATTTATGTTTCCAGTTTTTTTCAGCTCTTCTCAATTTTGAGGAAACGTGACTTTAATTTTTAATTCAATTCGCATATTTAAGATATTACATATTAAAGTTTAAGTTCAAAGCTATGATAATTTTAAAAAATATTTTTAAAAAAATTATTCTATCTTTTAAGTTAAGACGGGGCTGATCTCCTCCATCTACCGCTAGTTACGCCAATGAAAATAAACTTCAAGAAATCATAACTTCTTATACTAATTAAACATTTGCTCGGCATGAAAATAAATTTTTTTTTTCAAAACTTTCAAGATGGCAAAGTAATAAGTTCCTCAAAGTATTTAAATAAAAAGAAAACATATTGACATCTTGTGATGCCACAAAACAAAAAATTTTTCGAAAAGCTGAACAAAATATATTATTAACATGAATTATGGGGTCGTTGAATTCAAATCTGAGCCCAGTTCTTACCCAGAATAACGAATAATGAACTCAAAATGTAGCAAGACCCGTAGTAACATAGTATAGCGATTTTTCGAGCTCATTTGAATTCAGGATAACGAAATCCATGTAAAAAATATAGCTTGATTCGTTCGAAATTTTAGATGAATTGGTGGTAGCATAAAAATGGCAATATTTTTTTATTTCTAAACTTATAAGATCTCACCATTTTCACACAGCGAAAAAGAATTTTTGATTTGATTTTTTTTTAACTTAAAAAAAATTGGTCATTTTCAGAATTTAATTGAAAAAATGTGAAAATATCATCGATGTCTTCAAGAAACTTTCCTACAAAAATTTTAGCATATATGATTAATTACAATTACATTAAACTAAATTTGAAAGTCCGTAGACGGCAGAAAGAGATTTAGAAATGAGTATATGGAACTTCATACTGCATTTGGATTTAGCTGAAAAAAATCCATAGGGTGGATATGGTTTGCTTAAATCAAATAAAAAGAAAAAAATTTGTTCATTGAGAGTGAATTTATCCGTTTTATACAATCATTTTTCTTACATAAGCATGTGATAATTCAAATAATTTGAAGGTTCTTTCCATATTTTCTAAGCAATGATGCCTTTATGACACAACACAATACAACAATGATACATTTATTTGATTGTAAAAATCAGATTGAATATACACGTCAATTTTACGGTATGTGCAAAAACTCCAACTTCACTAATCTCATATTTCTGAAGTACTTATAGCAATGGATTTATCAGAATTTGTTACATTTTCATTTCAATTTGACCAATTTTTTAAAACCAAGTAAAAAATTTTATTAATATTATTTAAACGACATGTCATGCAATATTTTAAATATTTTTTTTTGTCAATGAATTTGATGTTTTGGCGACCTTTTTTTATTGGCTGACTCTAAGTGTGTATTATTATTATTATTATTATTATTATTATTATTATTATTATTATTATTATTATTATTATTATTATTATTATTATTATTATTATTATTATTATTATTATTATTATTATTATTATTATTATTATTATTATTATTATTATTATTATTATTATTATTATTATTATTATTATTATTATTATTATTATTATTATTATTATTATTATTATTATTATTATTTAGAAAACTTTAAGATTATGTTAAACGAAATTACTTAATGATCTCTAATACTTTCATATAGTCTACGGTTCAGAAAGATTTTAATTTTACGTATTGATTGATATTAACGCTGTCAATAAGTATTTTAAAATATTATAAGTATAAATCGTTTTTCAATAATAATAAAGATCCCGAGTCAGCTAACCAATTTTTTTTTTGTTTCTTACAATGGCTTGAAGTAAACTTAGTACATTTTGTGTATTAAAATACGAGAAGCATACACTTGAAGTGTAATAGTTGCATGTTTAAAATAATAATGGTTAACTATAAAATTCGAAAAAGCCACAAGATAATGAAACTGCAATATAGCAAAGAAAAAAAAATTGCAAGCACAAAAGTCGTGAATTATATAGTAGTACAGCAGCACTCACCGACGGCTCAACCTTGTAGTTCTTTTTTGAGCTAGATGTAGCAGTAACAGGTGCCAAATTGTTATTCATATTACTTCTGTATAATATGCTCAAGGTAAAATATTTCTTAATTACAACATGGATTTTGTTAGAATGAAAAATATGTGTTAGTATTTTTTTTATGAAATATTAAGATAAGATAAAGGTTATTAAGCTTTTTATGTTAATAATTTTTAATAGACTTTACTCACTAATTAAACAAATCACTTTAAGCACTTCAAATTAATTCAATTTCGATTTTCAGCTATATACATATGTAGGTATATCAACAAGCAACTCAGTGATTAGAGTGTGCAAATTTAATATTTAACTTGTTGCGTCTGTAGCAAACGAACGCCAACTAAAATCATATCTTCAACTCAAACTGAATTTAAGGCAATTGAATTGAATGAGTTTTATTGGCATAGTCGAAGCTTGCATACCCTATGCTCAGAATGTGATAAAAGCTTTTGTTGAAAGTTTAAAAAATTTCGTGACTTTGTGCTGGTTTCGCAATGTTCAGTTGAAATAGAACTTTTCATGAAAATTATTGTTTACCTGCCGGTTAAAGTATCTCTTAAGGTTCAATTGAACCGTTCCTAAATGCAGTACTTCTTTAACATTTAGATAAATTGTAGTATTTAAGTACAAAAAAGTTCATCGTAGCATGCATTCTTTGTAGATTATATGGAACTTTTCTTTCAAATAACTCTTCCTTTAAGTTCATGTATGTATGTATGTACACTATGTGCTATCAAAAAGCAATCGCATTCTCTCATTCAAATAGCCCACGGTGAAATAATCAGCATATCTCTTTTGCCATAAGCTTAGGAGCTCCTCCCCCTATTTTATTAAACCCTAAACGCGTTCACTTTTGGGCTAGTAAAGCTTTAATAGTTCTCGCATTAATGTTTTATACTCTTACCTTCAAAAGTATGCGCTGAAAAACTAAAACATTTTAATGAGTATAACAATTAGAACATACAAATTTTAATGGATAAATTTTTTTGCTATAACATATTTTACTTGCTAACTAATTTTACCAAATTTTTACTTTAGCTTTGTGATTCTTTCATTTCATTTGACACATTTGTAATCAAATTAATTCAGTGATTCCCCAAACATAGCTCTTCCACAAAATTTCAGATTCGTTATGGCAAATAAAACTTGGGGAAATATGTACATATATGTATGTTTAGTTAGAAGTAAAGCAACTTTACACTTGCAAGCGTATTTATACCTAATACTAAAAATGTTAAAATCGGTGCCTTTAGCACCTAAAACGGGAAAGCCTCGGAACCCAGTTACTTTGAATGTATTAATGTGAAACCTTCTGGATTACTTTTTATAGATGATATACTAAAATGTTTACCCATTTTTTTTGGGTGCTTTGCGGTGCCGCGCCCCCTACAGGAAAATACGTTCCCACGACTAAACTAATAGACTGATTTTGATGAAATTTGGTTTGCAGATAGATTGACCCTTAAAAATGGGTATGAGGTACTCTAAGTGCTTTAAGTGGGCGTGGCACCGTCTCTAATGAAAAAAAACGCTGTTGCGGCTGAATCGCTGAATTTATTTTGATAAAATTTGATATGGAGATAGACTGATTCCTAAGTAAAGAAATTTGATTTTAATGGGGCGCTGCCACGCCCCTTATAGGAAAAAACGTTTTTACTACAAAATTAATGAACCAATTTTGATGAAATTTGATACAAGGAAAGATTGAACTCTGAAAGATATACAGTGCAGTCGCGGTAACGTGAACTAATTAAAACCAAGGTTGTTCACGGTAGCCAAATTGTTCACGTTAGCGAATATGAAAATTTTAACCAAAATTTATGCAGCGCAGTCGCTGTAACGTATTTTGTATCAAATTTTTATTCTTCATAACATTTGTAACAACAAAAACTGTAAAAAACAAAGAACTTCTTCATAAACTAAAAATAAATGAAAATAAAATTACATAAACAGCCTTTTGCGTATTTTATCTTGCTACAAGGCAGTCAATGCAAAATTTATTTTGTTCACATTACCGCGTTGTTCACGTTAGACGGTGGTCACGTTACCGCGACTGCACTGTATTTGTTGTTGAATGGGCAATGCCACGCCTCTAAGTAGAAACATGCTTTAACACGTTGAGGACGAAGCTGATTTTGGCTATGTTTCCCCAGGGACCACGGAATTTTTTTTAAAGATATGTGTTCCCTTTGTAAATCCCTTTTTTGAAGAATATTCGTGTCGCACGTTTTCAGATGACATGGGCCTACAAGAAAAATTTTACTCTGGGAGCCCATGTCGCACGAAAACGTGCGACGCGACATGGCATGCTTTATTCTGTCGAATTTTGTTTTTTTTCATTCGCCATTATATTTATACAGATATTATTTGATTTTTATTGTTTACTTGCTACGTTTGAGCTATAAAAATAAAACATTCAGTTCGTAATTTTGCGTAGTACGGGTAAAATATTAATAGTGGTAGTGTTTTGAGTGTTAAAAATGAGTAAAAAAATATTTTTACAAAAATTAAACAGAAACGTCGGATATTTTTCGATATTTGCTATTTTTTACTATTTCTTTCAATTCTGATGTAAACAAACAAACATATAAACGTTTTACTTAATTTCATCTCATTACTTTTAACTTTGTGTAGTCAAATTTTAGGCTTAAAAGTTCTTCAAAAAAAAAATAAGGCTACTACGACATGTTATATACTAAAATGTAGGCAAAGTTTTTTACTTCATTCTCCAATATAAAAAAAGTATATAACGTAGCACATAAAGTTGTGATGAAAAAAAAAAAAACAAAAAGTACTAGCGTCGCACATTTTCGTGCGACATGGTCCCCCAGGAATATTAGGTGTCGCACGTTTTCGTGCGACATGGTCCCCCAGGCAAAGTAGGTGTCGCACGTTTATCTAATCAGATAAAATGGTACTAAACTGTTTTGCACATTTATAGTTTTTTTAGGACCGAATTTTCGATGCAACGTTATAGCTAAAGCAACATGTAGAGGTGATAAGAATGATCGTGGTCGTACTGCAGCTATAATCGCATGCGCAATTGATTTGCATTTGTTGTTATAATAGGACACATTTTTTGGTTTACTTTTTTTATCGTTTAAAATTATTTCTGTTAATAAAAACCTCAGTGATTTTGGAATGTATTCATGCTCATTTATCTGATTAGATGTCAATGCTCCGAAAAATGCAATCATGCTGTCCATTTCTTTTCTATCTCTTCCTTAGGGTTCAATCCATCTCCGTACCGAATTTCATGAAAAGTAGTCTATTAAGCAGTAGCTGTAAAAACATGTTATCTAGTTAGAGGCGTGACATTGCCCTTTCATAAACAAATATATCTTTCAGAGTTCAATCTTTCCTTGTATCAAATTTCATCAAAATTTGTTCATTAGTTTTGCAGTAAAAACGTTTCTCCCTGTAAGAGGCGTGGCGGCGCCCCAATAAAGTCAAATTTCTTTACTCAATAGTCAGTCAGTCAGTCTATCTCCATATCAAATTTCATCAAAATAAATTCAGCGATTCAGCCGCAACAGCGTTTTTTTTTTCATTAGAGACGGTGCCACGCCCACTTAAAGCACTTAGAGTTCCTCATACCCATTTTTAAGGGTCAATCTATCTCCAAACCAAATTTCATCAAAATCAGTTTATTAGTTTAGTCGTGGGAACGTATTTTCCTGTAGGGGGCGTGGCACCGCAAAGCACCCAAAAAAAATGGGTAAACATTTTAGTAAATCATCTATAAAAAGTAATTCAGTAGGTTTCACATTAATACATGCAAAGTAACTGGGTTCCGAGGTCAAACCCCCCAGGCACTCCACTAATTGTAGAATTTAAATTGCTTTGATTTTAAGTAATTTTATTTTTCAAAAAATAAAAAAATTAAAGGAAAAAAAGAAAATCTATGGAGAAGCAAAAACCTTGTTTTCTTTTAAGCAAAGAATTTGTAAAATAATTAGGAAGACACGACTTAGTGCCAGTATGGTTTTTATTAATACTAGCGGACCTTTCAATAGGTCACAAGTAAGGCAATAATACTCATGTTTTATTTAAGGGGAATGGAATAAACAAAACCTAGGACCTATTTTGCTTAAAAATGCTTAAGTTTTATGGAAATATATAAAAAATTATCATCATTGTCATCAGCAAAAAATTCGTAGTTTCCAAAGTTTTGGCGAGAATTTCGGTATGAAAGCACATGCGTTCTTAGAATTGATTGAGGAAGGTTCTTCCTCGATCTGGGATTATTTCTGCCTAAAAAAAACTACAAGTGTTTGGAATCCTATACTGTTCTTTAAAGTTGGTGTTAGAATTGAAAATACCAGCACCTACCCCTTCTTTTTATTTGGAACCATCTGTATATATGTTAATATAGTGTGGAAAATCCCCTTCCCTACTGAACCAGTAGCTTCTTGAAGGAAATTTGATTAAAAATTTTTGATCAAAAATAGTTCTGGGCTTAAGGTAATCCGTAGAAATATTTATTATATTGTCCATGTTACTATGCCCATAGTGCTTAATTTTAAAACAGTTAGCCTCTTTTAGTCTAAGCGCTGTTTTATAAACTACACTTCTGGTAAAAAGATCTATAAGAAGCAAGTTTAGTATGGTATTTAGTGACGCTGAAGATGTTGTTTTCAGGGCCTATGCATATTAGACGTTGGATCCTTTCTAACTTTAGCAGTAAAGGCTTACTTTTTAGAGCTTTCCACCAGATCACGACCCCATAGAGTAAAATTGGTCTTACTATAGCGGTATATATCCAGTATGTCACCTTGGGAGCTAGTACCCATTTGGCTCCAAACATTTTTTGGCATGCGTAGTATGCGTTATGTGCTCTTTTAATGCGTCCTTCTACATTGGATTTCCAGGATAATTTCTTATCCAAGATTATTCCTAGGAATTTAACTTCGTTTGAAACTAAGATAGTAGTGTTTTAAGCTTTATTTCCCTAAATTTAGGAATTTTGTATTTTCTTGAAAAGAGAACCAGTTCTGTTTTAAGTGGGCTTATGCTTAGCTCTTTTTTTGATGGCCATAGATTTATGGTTGAGAGAGCTCTTTCCTAAACATACTTTTCCTGACTTACCTAAATACACTCAGAAAAACGTTTTTTACACACAAAAATTTAAATAAGAACAAAAAATTGAAAGTTTTCGGTTTTTTTAAATAGTTTTTTTGACTTATTTTTTTTTTAAATAACCTTTTCGACTTTACAAAGTGCCATTTTGATAGAAACTCTGATTCTCTACAAAAAGTTGTAAGATGTGTTGTATTAAAAATGCATAACTTTTGAGTTATAGTTAAAAAAAAAATAAAAAATGGACAAAATTTGCACCGTCCTCAAAAGTCCAAGCCGAAGCTTAATTGCACTTTTGAATTTATCATTTTTAGGGTACAATTGAACATATAAGACAATGAAATACCCTTAACATTAATTTTAACCTTTAAAACTCACATGAGATTTCAGTACATTTTCAGTGAAATATTTAATACGAATACGAATAAATAGTAACATTTATTATTATATATTTTGGAAAAATCAACTATAAAAGTGAAATAAATTTACAATATCTGTTTTTATGCATTTTACCAAACATTTCTTCTCGCATTTAAAGTTTTCAATAAGTGACTTTTTATATGAAAATTAAAAGACTCTTCTCGCAAGGCGAGTTTATTAGATACATTTCTTATTTTTTCACACAAAATAAAATATGAAATGGCGGATATTTGTGCATAATTAACTCAAAAATAAATTTTTTTGAGTTCTTGCAGCAAACGCGTGGTCTTGCAGCAAACGCGCGATATGTAACATGCATGTGTGTAGAATTCTACACACAAGGGTCACCAACGTAACTTTTTGAATAAAATCTCCAAAAAAACTTTTATTTTAACGGAAAACCCATTTTTGTTTGTAAAATAATGTTGTTGAAAAAGTCATAAGTTTTGGTAAGTTTTTATCTGATGGTTTTAGAAAAAATCAAAATTAGATTCTCTTATGTGTAGTTTTCTACACAAGGAGCAGATGAAAGATAAAGAGTTAGTTTCTTGTTAAAATACAAAGTCATTAGCCTATTAGTAGAGCAAGTAAAAATTAATTCAAACATCAACAATTTGTACATTTCTTTTGAATGAAGCAATTTAAAGACGGTCAAAAATAAATGGCTTACTTTAGTTAAGCACAATGGTTATAGGCTATACAACAGTAAAAAAATAATTTATAAATTTTTGAAAATTTTTTTCTCGGAAATATTTAAGGTTAAAATTGGAATTTCGGAATTCGACCTTCCGGCGAAAAGCGCAATATCTAGCAAAAATGTTTTTCAATTTTTTTTTTATGCAAATCTTTTTTAAATGCATAGATAAGCTTTCAGCTCATTAAAAAATTCATATATGTATGTATCGTAAATTTCTGGACAGGTCTAATGTACATACATACATTATATGGTTACATTTTATGGTTAACGTGTTACTGTCCGGGAGTGAGTGCTAAATTTAGACTTCATACTGTAGACACCTCGTTCATCAAAAGATCAAAGGATATCGAGTCCAGAACAAAACTCCGGTCATTTGGAACAGAGTATTTGCTTTCTGTAGCTATTGATGATAAAAGATGTTGAAGTAATTCATCATTTTGAGTTAAAATTTTGCTCGCTTTCAAGTTATTACAAAAAAAAAATTAAAAATTAGTTCTTTATTTCACGCAAATCTTCAACCCGTCCGTCAGGGTGTAAAATATCAAAAATCAAGACACCATCATCGCTATGTTTCTGAGTCATCCTATGAAAGCGAAACAATTTTTTTTATTTTATCAATATCCATGCAGTAGCGTACCTAGGGGGAGGGAAAGGATATTTAGGAAATTAAAATGTGTAGGGGAAAATTTTCGCGAAATTAAAGTGAAAGATATCTAATTTTGCTATAGTTTTTAAATGTGAAAAGTGAGGACCTTTTTTATGCTCAACAAAATTTTTCGATAATGAACAAAGTACTTTTTTGGTAGATAGGGGTTCGGTATTGTAACTGCACGATCCGGGCGCTAAATGTCCACGGTACGCCACTGTATCCATGAGGCTTACATATATAGAGCTAACCGTAACTCAATTCATACCAACGTATGTACACATAAATATATACATTAGATATGTTCAAAATATAGTCATGAATTCTTCGGAAACTATTACAATTTTAAAATTTACTTCTTTTTGAGTACATCCTCAAAAAAAAAACAAAAAAAAAAAACATCGGTGCTGCTACCAGCGCTGCAAAATTTTCCTTTTTCGAAATTTGAGTAACAAAAATTTAAAAAATTGCACATTTTTCATACTTAATTTTTTTATTTTTAATTTTTTTTTTTTTTGCTTTTTCCTATTTTTTAAGCCTATATATATAAGAAAAAAATCCATGATACCTGCGCAAGTAGAGTTTTTGTTTTCCTTGTTTAAATAGCTCAAATCCTATCGCTTAAAAAAATGAATGAAAAAATAAAATTTAGTTTTTGTTGGTAAGATGAAGAAGTATTGTTGAGTTGGAATATTAGTAACGTTATTTTAACATTCAGACTTTTTGGACGAATTTGAAGAGTTAGAATATACAAATGCATAAATTACTTAATTTGGCTCTGGAAGTTTTCATAAATAGGTTACTTAAAGGTTACTTCAAATAGGACATATTAATGTTTTTGTTATTTCCTAGAACTATAGAAAGGGATTAGAAAATTTTGCCTAGATATGTGTGATATGTGGCAAAGAACGCTCTCAATGGTAGTTTCATATATAGGGTGTATTTTTTTAAACTGTCGTAGCGTATTAACTAGATAATCTTATGCCGTTGAGCATTTTTGTATTACCTTGGAAATATGATCGTCGCAACTGACCAATATTTAGCACAATCTAAAGGTCAAATATTCTATCACTTTTTTGAGCAATTGAGTAGTTATTTGCGAAATAGCACAAGCTATGTAGATTTTCAAACCGTCAGTTATTGCTGGTTTAGCAGCCTAAGCCAGAAACTACACACATAGCCTCAATACATAATTCAGTGGTGTCAAGTCACGCGATCTTGGCGGCCAAGTGACTTCACTATTGCAAACAATCATGTGATTTTTGAGTGAATTTGAAATTTTTTAATGAATTTTTTACAATTTACAGGCGTTGTTGCAATGTTAACTTTTTCATTAACAAATGGCAATATTTGCTGAGTATAAATGACACTAAGATTTGATGAAATTTTTGACGTTTCATCCATATTAGAATTGAGAATTCCTGCACAGATTTGAGCAACCATTTTGTTTTTTATTCAAAAAACTGTTTGTTCTAAGCAATATATTACACGGTGCTACAGTGAAAATGAACTTTTCAAACGACCTGGTGCAGATTGTAGGTCTGGTCGAGTACAATACGAAACCGTGTTTAAAAACTTTGTAAAACCCACAAATTTTCAATTTATGGTCAAAAAGCCGATTTTGGTGAGTTTTCGCACTAAACAATTTCTAACTCAGCAGTTTTTCAACAGTTTTCAAATTTTAAAACGGCTTTGAAAAGTCAAATGTCAATACTTTCAAAATATATGCACTGATTCTTCAGTATAACAAAAGTATTACGTGATTTTTTTGTGAAATCTAAAATTTGTTTCTTTTTTTTTAATATTATTTGCAATTTCAACGCAATTTTTTGCCACAATTTGCATAAAAAGAAATATTCAGATATAAATATTCTTAAAGTGCTATCGATTTTGGATAAAAATAGATTTCTTTTATTAAAATCTATTACAAATTGTCGAAGTTATAAAACTTTTTCTTGAGAAAGGCAATATGAAATGATACTGAAATCGATCACATAAGGTAAATAGGTATCTGCAGCAAGTACTTAGAACAAGAATTTTATTTCGTACTGGAGATCGAATTTCCTTCTCTAGAGAAAGCTCTATAACTTCGACAATTTGTAATCGATTTTAATAAAAAAACACTTTTTTCATCCGAAATCAATGACATTTTAAGAAAGAAATTTCAATGTTTCTGTTTTTGCAAATTGTGGCCAACGCTCAACGCTATTTGAAGTTGAAAATATTAGAAAAAAAGAAAAAATTTTTAGATGTTCACAAAAAAATCACTAATACTTTTGTTAAACTGAAGAACCAGTGCAGATATTTTGAAAGTATAGACATTTGATTTTCTAAATCCATTTCGAAATTTGAAATCGGTTGAAAAATTGCTGAGTTAGAAATTTTTAAGTGCGAAAAGTCACCAAAAAACGGTTTTTTGACCATAAATTGAAAATTTGGGGGTGTTACAAAATTTTCAAAAACGGTTTCGTGTTGTACTCGACCAGACCTGCTACTTGCACTAGGTCATTTGAAAAGTATATTAAATTTTTTTATATTTGTAGCACCGTTGTTATGTTTTTATTAAAAAAACTAAGAAACCTAATTCAATTAATTTTGTTCCTCTTGTTATTTTTATGTAAAAACCGAGGACTGCACCTTTAACAGGAAATCAGCTGACCAAAAAATGTTCTGTAAAAAGAATATCAGATTTTGGACATTCCTTTTTAAAAATATTACCTAAAACTTAATATCTCTTCTACTGAAGGTTTATTTTTGCACAATTTTTATTTTTTCTATGAAAATAATGGCTGCACGCGGGGTTATATTTATATGTAATATGTTATTTGCGGCAAAGTGTATATAATGTGGCATATCATTTTAAGTCCAATAAATTTACGATACATATTTTCGGAAAAATAACAGGTTTTTGCAAAAATATTGGTCTAAAATTAAAAAAAAAGTTATAACATAAAAGTTACTAACCGATTTTAGAGTTGCACTTGCCATATCTGAAAATTTTTCAACTTATCTTTCAATCAGTCAAAAATTTCCCACTTTATAGCGAATTTTGGAAAAGATATATCCGCAGTTTCCATTAGTTATATCTCCGCGAACTTCATATATATATGAACTTAATCGGGAGAGTGTCTTTAACAATATATTACAATACCTTAAATAAATCGAAGGTGATATCCAATTTTTGTATACATAAAAAATAAGTAGTTACAGTATATTTAATTTCTACTGCCCGGGTGTCATATTCGCCGGAATGTCTCCGCAGTCAAAGTTGTTTGAATACTCTATTTCCAAGGTATAGAATTTCTTATAACTTTAAAAATTGATTTATTGCAACATTGGGAGTTTTAAGTTAAACTGCTTAGTATGGTTAAGCTTTATATGAAATTCAAATGTCGTTATAAGTGAAACTAGCGCACCATCACATTCGACCAAACTGTTTGTATGTAACTTTTGAATGGATGCTGTATCGCTTTTGTATATGAATGGGAATATTGAAATAGGGTGGTAGAAAAAATATTACATTCACGTAAGTAAAACAGCTAAGTGTTCAATCTTTGTGTATTTCTTTTAATTGAAATCAATAACACTGTGCAACTAATGGTAGGAGTCAGTGATCGGCGGGGTTTCTGACTACCGGGAAAAGTTATATCGGTCAAAAAAAACTATACGTGTCCCAGCGTTCACGTCTAGAAATCGATTTGAAGTTAGTAATTATCATATAGGGAAATTTGTCACGTTTGGGGTTTTTTTGTTTCACATAACTCGAGAACGATTTGAAGGATTTTGCTGCAACAAACTTAGAAAAATTAAGAATTACAATTGCTTATCAACAGTTTTGTAGTTATAAATAAATTTATAAAGAAAAAATAATAATTTTTTTGCCTAAAAAATTAAAATTTTTTATTTTTCAAAATCATGAATTATCCAAAACGGGAAAAAGTGTCAAGTCTTATTACTTTCACGTAAAGTCACATAACCTATGAACAAAATGAGACATAAATCTTGACGAACAAGAAGGCGAATCATCACGCAAGAAAGTAGAGGGAGCAAACAAACGAAAATAAATTTATGTGTTCATCGATTTTTATGATCTACATATATCTCATTTTGTTTATAGGCTATGTGACTTTAGGTGAAAGTAATAAGACTTGACACTTTTTCTCGTTTTGGATTTTTCATGCTTTTTAAAAATAAAAAATTTTAATAAAAATTATTTTTTTTCTTCATAAATTTATTTTTTTTCTTCATAAATTTATTTATAACTGCAAAACTGTTGATTATGTAGAGAAATAGTATATGAATAGATTAAAGTAATTCTTAATTTTTCTAAGTTTGTTGCAGCAAAATCGACTAGTCGTTCTCGAGTTATGTCAAACAAAAGAGCCCCAAGCGTGACATATTCCCCTATATTATAACTACTAACTTCAAATCGATATATCTCGATTCCTAGACGTGAACCAGCGAATCGTCGGGACACGTATAACTTTTTTTTGATCGATAAAACTTTTCCCGGTTGTCAGAACCTCTGTCAATTTTGGCTGTCACACAGTATAATGAAAAACTTAAATATATTATTTAATAAAATAAGACTACTCCTAATTCTGTATTTACACGGTAATTGGTTCCAGGAAAACCCGTGCAAGAAAAAACCGTGTAAAAGAAGACATTGCAAAATAGGTGATTGGTTCCTTATCTCTAAAACCTATTGAAATTAGTGAAAAACAAGGATTTTTTTAAGAACAACTATTCAGGTTTATTTTATTAAATCATATATATAATGTGTTTTTACACAAGCATAGTTATTAAAGAAAAAAAAAAGATAAGCACTCTAAGCTTAAAAGTAATGCAAAAAAAATGTATGACAAGTTCAGGAACTAAAAACAATTATGTAAAACAGTTATGTTGTTAACAAAAAGAATAGGTTATTCAATTTTTAAGGTAAAAAATTTAAAAAAAAATTAAAATGATAATCATAAATACAGGAACATAAATTTAATTGCTGTCATCATCAGTTACTCGCATTCGCTTGCATCGAATGCGTATAAAATCAGTATCATTGCTGGAATAATTTTTCAACTGGACTTTCGTTCTTGCTCGTTCGGAATCGTTGGCGAAATTTGACACTTCTGCCTAACATTTATTAACATAAATTTTGCCATTAAACTTTTGTAGGTTCATTTCTAATTTTTGTCGCAACAAAGAAGGTTTATGTTCGTTTGTAACGAAATAAAGGACTCTTTTTAGAAACCCAATACGTGCATCAAGCATGCCACCCGTTTTAAAATTGTGGTTATTTTCCAAAATTTCCATATTTCATTCATATTCCCTGATTTTTGTACTGAAAGAACATTTTGAAATACATTTTTTCATATAAATTGTAATTATTTTTTTTATTTATGTGCACTTTTTCATTTTGGCGATAGCAAAATAGCTGTCTCCAAATTTTGACATTTCTGGATGCAACTATAAGAAACTGTCGCCAACCACATAGAGAAAAAGAGTGTGGGAGACATTGCCGCGGAGATACTTCGCCAATGTCGCCAACCGTAAGGCCAATTTTATCTCGGCGACTAAAAAGGCGAGATTGTAGCCAACCATGAAGGCGCTGTATATTTAACCAAAAAAAATTTAAGCCCAAAAGATTTTGAATCGTGCTAAATGGAATAAAATCGTGTAAAAAAGTTTAAATTTGTTTATTTTCAAACCGTGTTAAGTCAAAACCGTGTAAAAAAAGACCGTGTAAAAACAGAATTAGGTGTATTTGAATTCGAAGAAAGCTTCAAACGAGCGGATAGAATCAGTTATGCCTATTGCGTCGAAAAGAAAAACTTCACCAGCCAACTTGCAGAGAGTATCAGTGGCAGTGTTGGCATGTGACATGGATTTTTAGGTTTACGACAGTCACACGTCGTAAATGTCACAAATGCCGCAAACTCCAGATCAGCCTCGATTTCACAACACTGAAATTGTTTGTTAAGCAATTTGACCAACAAAACAATATACTATGGAACTTGAACATGTTTGACAAACAATTTTATGATCTGAACCCCCCTTACAGGTATGAAATGTCATTGAAAATTCAAATGCAAGAAATTCCGTTTATTTGTCGTAAATTCAATGTTTGTCACAAAGGCTCGAAGGTCGACCTACAGTCGTAAACGTCGTTAATGCCGCGCGACATTTGTGACATGCCAACACTAATCAGTGGTGATGTGGTGAAAGAAAGCACTAAACACCAAACTAAACACTTGATGGACTTAAAATTGCAAAATGTTGCTAAAAAGGGATACGTTACAAAATTATGTTCAGCAGCTGTGTGAGGAAAACGAAAAACTTCCGAGAGAGGAGAGTGCTGAAAAACAGATTGGAGTTTGTTAAAGAGTCTAGCAGATGTGCAAATATTGTAACTGGACTGCAAACAAAACAAGAAGGCCTTCGCAGAATTTACTGCCTTATGTACTCTTAATCTCTGCAGATGTAACTCGTACCTTTCGGTTCTCATCTGGCAAATCTTTTGTCTTCACACTCCAATTAGTACACGCAGAGACCGTTATTTCGTCCAGACAAAAACTAAAAATATCGAAGAATCATTCAAAAAGATTTTACTGCAGATAAACGTTATAATAGATTTCATCTGCGACAATTGTCCAACTGATGATTTTTCCATTTTTATTAATGACAAGGGCCGCCTTGCCAAAGCATGTTCCGATGCCCAAATTTTAGCCAATGTTGTTGTTTTAATTAAAAGTGTATAATATTTCAGTTCAAAATCTATGCCAAATGATAGAACTCGAAGAGGCCTAAATATAATCTTACTTACTTACTTACTTACTTGGGTGGTCATAACAACCCGTTACCGGGTTACGGCCGACCTCAAAAGCTCTCTCCAGGCGCCTCTGCTTCGCGCGCGCCTTCTCCAATCAGTCACACCAAGCGTGGATAGGGTTTCCTCGGCTTGGTCTTTCCATCGGAGGCATGGTCTTCCTCTCCGTCGTCGCCCAGCGGCTTCCGCATCAAACACCTTTTTCGCCGGAGCTTCTTCGTCCATACGCACAACATGTCCCAGCCAGCGCAGACGTTGGATAGTGATGCGCTTGACTATGTCGATGTCATCGTAGAGCTCGTACAGTTCATGGTTCATTCGAATACGGTAGTCGTCGCCGACGCGAACAGGACCGAAGATTTTGCGAAGAATTTTTCTCTCAAACACCCCAAGTGTGGCTGCATCGGTCTGCGACACAACCCATGCTTCTGCACCGTAGAGTAGCACGGGTAAGATGAGCGTCTTGTAGAGTGTCAGTTTTGTCGGGCGAGAGAGGTCTCTACTACTCAATTGCTTACTGAGACCGTAGTAACACCTATTAGCAAGAGTGAGTCTTCGCTTTATCTCCAAGCTGATATCGTTTTGAGTGTTCACGGCGGTGCCAAGATAGGTGAATTCCTTGACAACTTCGAAAGTATAGCTGTTCGCAGCAATGTTGGATCCAATGCGCCGCGTCTCCCTGCTTGTGGACAGCATATACTTTGTTTTGCCCTCGTTCACCGTCAAACCCACCTTCGCTGATTCTTTTTCGATAGCAGAAAACGCAGCAGTAACATCTCGCTTACATCGTCCAATGATATCAATATCATCGGCATATGCAAGGAGCTGGACACTTTTGTAGAAAATAGTGCCATTACGATGTACACTGGCTTTTCGCAACACCCCTTCTATCAAAAAGTTGAAGAGGTTGCAGGATAGTGGATCGCCTTGTCTGAAACCTCGTTCGGTAACAAATGGTTCGGAGAGGTCCGTTCCTACCCTGACGGAGCTGGATGTGTTGCTCAACGTCATTCTGCAAAGCCGCACTAGCTTCGCAGGTATACCGAACTCAGACATGGTGGCATACAGGCAATCCCGTATCGGGCTATCGAAAGCAGCCTTAAAATCGATAAAAAGATGATGGGTATCGATCTGTTTTTCGTGGGTTTTTTCCAGGATTTGACGTAGTGTGAAGATCTGGTCTATGGTGGACTTACCAGGTCTAAAGCCACACTGATAAGGCCCAATCAGTGTGTTGGCGAACGGCTTAAGTCTTTCACACAGTACGGTCGACAGGACCTTGTATGAGATGGCAAGAAGACTGATTCCCCGGTAGTTTGCGCAAATTGTAGGGTCACCTTTCTTCAGTATAGGACAAAGGACACTGAGATTCCAATCGTCGGGTATGCTTTCTGCTAGCCATATTTTGCAGATGAGTTGATGCATACACCCTATCAGCTCATCGCCACCGGTCTTGAACAATTCAGCAGGCAGGCCGTCAGCACCGGCCGCTTTGTTGTTCTTAAGTCGCTGTATCACAAATCGTACCGCGTCATGGCTAGGTGGTGGTACGTCCACACCATCGTCGTTGATTGGTGGCATCGGGTTAATTTCTCCAAAGGCGGGATTGGTGGAGTCATCGCCAGCAAGCAGCTTGGAAAAGTGTTCCCTCCATAATCTCAGTGTACCTTGCGTATCCGTAATCAGATTTCCGTGTTCATCTTTACAGGTAGAAGCTCCGGGCTTGAAACCTTGGGTCAGACGCTTGACTTGTTGGTAAAATTTTCGAGCATCATTCCTGCCTCGTAACACTTCGAGTTTCTCACGCTCACGCCTTTCCTGCTCTCGTTTCTTGCGTCTGAAAAAGCGCCTCTCTTCCTTTCTCTTTTTCCGGTAGTTTTCGCGTACGGCTCGCGTTGCGGCTGACTGCAGTGTTCTTTTGTATGCGGCATTTTTCACTGCAGTAGCTTCGCTACACTCCTGGTCATACCATTGATTTCGCGGAGGTGGGCGTCTGAAACCAATTACTTCCTCAGCGGCAGATCGCATGGAGCGGGAAATATGCGCCCAAAGTCCACCGGCATCTTCGGGTAGAGAGTCAGGTTGAAGGAGCAGTTCTGAGAGGTGAGCGGAATAGGCTTCGGCCGTCCGATGTGATTGCAGCTTAGCGACGTCCAGCTTTCGTTGCGTACCAGAGCGTACATCCTTTGCATTGCACAGCCGCATGCGTATCTTGGCTGCAACAAGATAGTGATCGGAGTCAATATTGACTCCACGGAACGTACGAACGTCTAGCACGCTGGAAGCATGCCTTCCGTCGATCACAACATGATCGATTTGGTTTTGTGTTTTCTGTTTAGGGGACAGCATAGTGGCCTTGTGGATATCGAGGTGTTGAAATCTGGTGCTACTTACTACCATGTTTCGCGCCGCGGCGAAGTCAATCAGCCGTAGACCGTTGTTTGAGGTGGTCTCATGGAGGCTGAACTGACCGACAGTGGGGCCAAATATACCTTCTCTTCCGACCTTTCCGTTGAAGTCCCCGAGTACAATCTTAACATCGTGGGCCGGGCAGCGGTCATATACTTCCTCGAGTCTCTAAATATAATCTATGGGGTTGCAATGTTGAATCCCAAACATGAGTTGCCACCGGGTTTTTGGGTAAATTTTCATTAATGAACATAACAGCTTGAAATGTGTGCCAAACGATAGAGCTCGAAGAACCTAAAAAGAATTTGTCGAATCCTGCTTTAAAGATCGGTTGACACCCGTTTTTATGGCCAATTTTCTTTAAATGGGTGGCAACCTATGTTTGGGACAGGATACGACAACACAACCCTATATATTTTATTCACGCTCGTCGAGCTCTATCATTTGGCACACATTTCAACCTTCATTAATGAAAATATACCAAAACAACAGGTGGCAACCCATGTTTGGGACAGGATTCAACATTGCAACCCCATAGATTATACAGTGAAATTATCCATTACGGACAGCCCCCATAACCGGACAGCTCCTATAACCGGACATATTTCGGCGACACTTACTTTTCATTTACTTTTCCATACAAAATCAATTCCGATAGCCGAACCCTCCAATAACCGGACGCGGACACTATATTCTGTGTCATTTTGATCAAAATATCCTTTTAAACGGACAAAATTAAATAAGAATTCTATTAAATTTGTACTACGTCCATTTTTCACAAATTCTAATTAATTTTGGTTTTGAAAGCAACGAATTTGGTGGTTCCCCTAATATGTAATGCTAATGTACCTACACATTTATGTCAGAAGTGTTGAGTAGAGTTGGACTTTTTCGTTCATTCTGGTTCGCTGGTTTTGATAAATTTTCGAAAATCGATCAAAGTTTATTAACTGAATATAACAATAATGAAGTACAATTTGAAAATCAAAGCGCCACTCCAGAGATAAGCGTAAATTTGTTCAACAAATTCAATAAAATTTTTTTGTTCCACTCCCATAATCGGACAAAAATACTGCGACGGTGGGTGTCCGGTTATGGGGAGTTTCACTGTACTTAGGCCTCTTCGAGTTCTTTCATTTGGCACACATTTTGAGCTGTAATATTGTACACTTCTAATAAAAACAACAAAATTGGCTAAAATTCGAGCTTTTTCGGGCATCGGAACTGGCTTTGGCAAGGCAGCCCTGGTTGATTAGTTTCACCAAAATGTCTCACTACCTTTTCTGCACACCCTACCCTGTAATCTTATACACTCGACTGTTCTACAGCGGGCTATCCGCCTAATACTTATATAGCTTCGATATTTTCTTTTTATTTGAAACTCATTTAATCTCAGATAAACGTAATCAATTTTCGTGTTATCTTCAAGACTACATATGACTTTTACTGCAAAAGTAAATAATGCTGGACATGATAGGGGGTGTTGTTTTGATAAGTTTAAATTTTTTAATATCAATGGAAATATTGTTATTTTTGCAAAGTTTAATGATATGTGTTACTATCTTATTCCGCGGTATCTTAATTGTACCAACTAGCACAACGACTTCGAAAAACTACCAGAGCTTTTAATTGTTATTTTATTGAGCTAACTTTTGTGAATCAAACACCAAAAAAAGTATATTTCACTAAGATAAATTAAATAAAAAAATGGAATAGTTATACAAGTTGCATCCCCTGCTAGGGGGGCTCATCAGTAATTTTTTAAGATCATTAGTAAGAATTCACAAGGCTATTATGTTTCCTTGTTTTGCATAGATCTGTTGAGACTTTAGTCTAATATTAAGTCTACTCCATTTTGTCTTATTGGCGACTTAAATCATCGCATGTCTACTGCACAATCTCTTGATTTAAGCCTGTAAGTTGATGATATAGTTTTGCTCTCAGAATCTATAACTAATCTGCAGCTTTGAAGTTGACTTCAAAAATAATGGTGTTTACAGAGTGAACACGATTGAGTAGCAAGTTATCTTCAAGGTATGGTAACGAACCTTTCAAAATTTATCTTAACTATAAATTAAGCTAAAACAAACATCTGGATATTAAGTTATCGGGTGCTAAAAATTCAATTAATACGACACGGTTGAGCTACATACGTAATCTAAAAATTAAAATTTCCAAGACTAAAATTTTCGATACCGCAACCAAGACTATATTGTATGGTTGTCAATTTGGGACTTTAAATGGTTTGACCAAGTACGGAAACTTGAAAGGTATTTTGTAGATAAATAGAATTAGGATAACTTACCCTAATTTACCAAACGTTGGCAGTGCGCATTAATTACATGAGAAAAGTTCTTAGGGTACCTGCCCATAGACTTTCACGTATTTTGGCTGAAAAAACAATTCCACTAAAAACAATTTTTTTTTTGGAAAAATTGCACAACAGATATATTGCACTTTTTTCTCTGTTTGGTCCCACTAACTAGTTCCTGAAATCAGAAATAAAAAAAAGATGCTTGTATTTCTTTACAGTACGCAGGACATGTAATTTCACAATTTTTTCTGAAATGCTAACTTTAATTTCAAATATTTCCAAAGAAAAATCAATGTATTTAAAATCAGTTTTTATTGTTATCTGGAGTACTTGCTACATATGTGTAAAATATGTTGGGATAGCATTTACCTGTCACAATACATTTTTCACAGTTGCGAATCCATTTAGAAACTAACTCTTGGCATCCAACCAAGAAAACCTCTTCTTTATATCCTCTGCTGTCTTAATCGCCCACAATTTTATTTATCATCAGGAGTATTTATATTTTTATATATTCACTTTCCCAATCACGATACAAATGCACATTTTGAAGCTGTAAGTTTGCTTTTATGATTGGACTATCGTTAGCTGTTTCTTGCCAATCTGGAAGAGTAACCTGCTCTTTATATCCAATAATCCTATCCATTTTTTAGGTCTAATGTTGAAATCCATTTACTTTGTGCAAGTCATAAATGTGCTTCTTGGTCACATCATTACCAACCCACATATCACATCTTCTTTTTGTTTCTTTACGAGCACAACTGGGCCTCAACCACTCCATGGACTCAACTCAGTTACTTGGGGAATTGACTTTGAATCAATCATTATAATGTTTCGCAATACGAATAGATGTAGTTACACCAGATTAAAAACTATCGCTTGCTGAGAGGAAATTGAAATATCAATTGAACAAAACAACAAAATTTTCAAGCCACCCTTATAAACATACAATATGAATTTTGTGTGTACATACCCAACGGGAAACGGAAGCATTTTCAAAGCGTTCGGATGTGCATCAAGGGAAGCAGAAGCTGCTTCCAATGCGCTTCTCACTGCTTATCTTTTTTTAACACACGATGTCATTTCGAGGATTCACATCTTTGGAAGCAAATGAAATGCGCTTAAGTAGAAGCACATCTTTGGAGGCATATTAAATACGCTTCCTTGGATGTTGAGAAGAAGCACATTGAGCAATTCACATTTCATTGTAAATTGGGCTGGTGAATTTACGATGTTGTAATTTTGCAATATTTTACGAGGTTATAACTTGTGTTGTTATTGTTTCCGATAGGTATAAATGCTAATTACAACTAGTCATAAATATGAATTTTTCCTTAACGCATGTTTTTTGAAAGTTGTATTCGTTTTCAATTTTGGTGAGAGAATCGTATGGGAAAAGAGAGTCACATAAAGCAAAATTTGTAAACAATAATTTTTTGCTATTTTGGTGAGAGAATCGTATGGGGAAAGATAGTGACAAAATCATAATTTGTAAACAATAAATTTATGAGCTCACAGCAGTATGATTTGACACATTGTAATTTTGTCACGTTTCAATTTTACTGCGAATTGCCGAAATATGTTTTTGTCAAAATAAAATTTTGAGTTTTTGATTTCTATTGTTGCCACTTGATAGTTCATATAATATACTTTTAGCAAGCCTAAATAAAATAAAAGGGTTAGCTGATGTCGCTAAACTGCATGTCACAGCACGGAATGCCTAGGTTCAAACCCCAGTGGATGCGCAATGAAATTAAATTAAATACAATTTTGAATTAAATGCTTCCGAAAAAGCACATCTGACGTGCTCCACTTGGAAGCTGCTTCCATATTTCCCGTTGGGTATGTACTTACAGATATATGTATGTATGGAGCTGTTAGTCAGCAAAGTGATACTTGCGACATTCGTCGCAGATTGTTGCAACCCCTATTTTGTTAAGGGAATTGAAGCTACTTAACTGAATGCCAAAGCCACGTTCTTCTGAATCACTTTTCCCACTCAACAGATTTTTATGTACATAAATGCCATCATGATAAATGGGGTTTGTGTCGATTATCATAAAAGCACTCATTTGATTTGACACTCACTAAAAAAGTCTGAAAATTTAGTATAGGTTTATAAAACAGTTAATAAATTCATTTCAGTTTTAAGCTTTTCTTCGCAAGTTAAGTGTTTTACCGTTTATTCATTTTATAGAATTATTTATAATAAAATTACTCTTAATTGTAAATAAATGTTATCAACTTTCCACTATTTACTACAAGAGGTATACTTTTAAAAGTATTTTTTTTATGGGGACAAAAACTTAAAAACACTACCGGAAATCATGAAATGAAAATAAGCTCGTGACAATAAAATATTTGTTATTCTTATTTACTTAATGTAAAAAAAAATCATAGTGAAGGAAAAGATGAAATGTGACTTCAGGTATACAGACTACTTTCCCTTAACATAAAGTACAGAAATATGGCATGATTTTTAGTCTGGTGATTGGTATTTTAAAAATCAATTCATAATCGTAGTTTTGGATTTAATTCTTTTTAACTTCTCTTGAGAAGTTATTATAATAGGTCCGAAAATCGAAATAGGTAATTTTGTGTTTTGTTTACGTTTCAAGACCTCGACAATCGTTTACAAGTATTTTTAGAGTGATGTCTGTGTGTGTGTGTGTACGTATGTATGTATGTACGTACGTATGTAGACATATTTTGGCTTTCGTTTCCTCAATAACTACCGGACAGAATTTTTTGATGACCATATCAATCGATACGCCACGTCATGACTTAGATCTGAAAGGAGTCTGGAAAAAATCGGTCCAGCGGTTCGTTAAATTTCAAGTATCGAGGGGGTAGATAGGGGTTTTCGAGGGTGCTATAATGATGATCTTTGATAAAATGAAATTATCGTTTGGAAAGGTGGACCTAAGTGCGCATTGAGCGGGTGTGCATGCTTGCGGTTCCTGGTCTAAGCTCGTCGACTAAGTCGGGGTTCGTGCTCTACACTCACTTGTCCCATTATCATTATCATTATCATAAAAAGAAATCATGCACAGATACAAAAAAAAATCAGACAGCAAAAAAAACAAAATCCTCTATAGGATCAAAATGCACAAGCTGCAGTCAAAAGCTCTATTAATTTTAAGACGAAGAAAAGGAAACCGAAATCGTTACAATACATAAAATCGTCTGTAGGTAAGGAAAAGTAAAATGCACGTCCATACTCAATTGAGTGTGAGGCAAAAGATGTTAATATTTGCCTCGAGTCTTAACCCTTGCCCAACCATAGTTCTGAGAGACTCATGTTCCCTCCCAAACCCATCCAATACTATTCAAACTAACGTATTCTCTCCATCATAGCAAGACTATATAAGTCTTTACACTTTATTCATTATAAATGACCTTCAAAATTCAAATATTATTCCAAACAGTAAAATAACCCATATAAATCCATTAAGGTTATATATAATAATATTATGGTTTCATATTTCAAATCACGAATTATGAGTTAACAGAAAATCATGACGTTGCTAACACTAAGAACTTTTTCATTAATTCATAATTTTGGTAAAACGATCAAAAATAAAAAAAAATTACGTTTTATTTTGTTAACATTGTTCAAGTTAAACAAGGAAAGAGAATATCATCGAAAACTGCAGGAGTTAAATGAGATTGACAAACTTTATTAAATCTTGCGGAACACAGTGAAAATGAAACAATGATCATTATTGATATTGAGAAAAAAATAGCTTTAAACTTAAAAAAAAACTTTTGTCAATTTCTTTTAAATGCTTATTATATTTTAATGTTATTTATCAATATTCAAAACAGAGAGAATAAAATAATTGAGTAAAAGCTTTACTTACATAGCTGCTGCATCCGCGACGGTGAGCTCAGCGTTGCGATGTTAGGCTGCTATGTTTTAGGTTTCTGTACGATTCTCTTTAGCTATTAAATTATCATTTTTAAATTAAACTATAAATTTTTCCTCTCACTTATTTTTCTCAGTTGAAATTTTTTTCTTCTTTTCTTCTTCTTATTAAAACTTAACTTTAATTGATAATCAAATACAAGAATCAAGATACATATTCGTTAACGAACGAGTATTTATCTATGATCTTTTAAATGCAAAATTTTTTCCTTTAATTATTTAAGATAATTTATAGCTTAAATAATTTAATGAATCTGAAGTTAATATTTGCTCATAACTATTGAGTTCAATGTAAAACTAAATTAAAGAAATTTTCTTTAGACTGAGTTGCAAACTAAGTTTAAATTCACGTCTTAAAGTTAGTTAATAAAGTTTTAATAAACAAAAAAAAAAGTTTAACTGAATGTTCTTAAGTTATTAGCTTAATAAATAATAATTCATGTAGTTTTAAAGTATTTTTAAGAAAAAATATTCGCGTATATCTAATGGTATTTTAAGTTAAGTGAATACATTTGCAAGTGTTACTTACATATAATAAAAGATTAATTGTAATTTTAAAGCATATTAAAAACATCGCGTATATCTAATGGTATTTTAAGTAGATAAATTTGTAAGTGTAAGTAATTAAATAGAATTAAATGTAGTTTTAAGTAGACTTATGAATTAACTTTTAATAATTAAATTTAAGAACTTTAGAAATTTATGATTATTTTTAAGTAGTTCAAATTAAATTTGTAACTTCATGAAATTAATATTTGATTAATTCGACGCCATTTTATAAGAAAACATAAAACCTCATATATTCCGTAAAAAATTAAAATTTGATTTCTTTGCAGATAATTCAAAAATCTGCGAACTTATTTAAACGCTGCCGTGCGTCTTAAAATTTCTGCGAAGACTGTGCAAGTTTTATGGTTGAAACTTCCTGATTTTTGAATTTGTGGTGGAATTAAAATTCTGCGCATTTCCAGACCACTATCTGAAAATACGCTACTCCTCAAAATTTTGGTCTTTGTTAGGTCGATAATTGCGTGTTTCTACAAAAAAAAATATTTTCTTTCTTATCTCATTATTTTTCACTTTAAAAATCAATTAATTTACCTTAGTAAAGCGCAAGCAAAATGTTGAATGATTTCCAGAAATTTAAATCACTTTTTCCCACACACTTTTATTTATAAAAAATTACACTTGAGTCAAATTTTGCTAAAAAAAAAATAAAATTAACTTTCAACTTCTAGTAGATGTTGACTTCTCGGCATACAAAATAGGAAAGTAAGAAAATTTAAGTTCTGCCTAGCAATTCAGGTCTGATGCAATACCGCGTTGCCCGAAATGAAGTGATTTTGGGTTAAACGGTACAGCATCAAAACTGGTTTCTAACAAAAAAAAATACTTTTGTTCGGCACAACCATCCTCTGCACACTCTATTAAATGCAACTATAATATAAACAAATCAATTCCTAATATATAGGACAAGTTTATGTTATTGCACTTTAGAACGAGTGTAGTGTGCCCATTTGCAAACCAGCGTACATACATCTGAACCGAAGTAAAATAAAAAAACTTGTTTAAGGAGTGGGCAACTTCGAAAATTTTTTTTTTTTATGCGTGCGCAAAACATAGAATTTCGTATAACAGTTTACAAAGGTATACTATTCGATTTTCATAGTGAACATTATTTTGCTCATTACAGTGCTTATTTCGAATCTTTTTTCAGTTTTTTAAAATTCAAGATGGCGCACCCAATATGACGTCATTTTTTTTGTAAAAGTTCTCTGAATTCTATAAAATTTAGTTTTGAGAGGGGTTTCAGGTACATGGTTATAAATTAATGTTTAATGTTAATTTTTTTTTTTTTTTTTTTTTCAATTTTCGTAGCGCCATATTGTAATCCTAAGATATTCTCAAATGATTTTAGAAGTATCGAAGCATTAAAAAAAAAGAATTGTTCTCAAGAGAAGTTGCTTGTACGGTACTTGCTGCCGAACCGATTTTTTTCAATATTAATTGTGATTTTGAATTTTCATAATTCTCGCACCAAAATAATCGATATTATGGACTTTTTTGATCAGAAGCAATCGTTATTTTGAACTTTTTTCGATCAGATATAATCGGCAGTTTAGTTTATTGCGTGGGTGTTTTGGACCCATTAAACGTTTTTTTTGCTCTAATACTTGAAGAATGGTCGCAAATGATTTTGGACTTGGCACTCTGCTCCACTTCAGACCATGTAAAATTAAACTTTTTCGAAAACTTTCGACTCTCACGATGTTTTATCGTCATTGAACGTCATTGAAGTTTTCCGATAATTCTAGATTTTTATGAAAAGTTTCGATATTTTTTTTAAGATTTCCGATATCTACTATTCGATACTTACGACTTTTTTCATAAGATGACAAAAGTTGATGAACATCAGAAACTATTGAAGCCAAGGTTAGAATAGCGTTGAAAAATATCTGAAAGTATCAAAAATCACCGTAGAAGTCAATAAGGTATTGAACAATATCGAAAGTCGGAACAGGTTCTCTTTAGGAGCCCCTCGCAATTTTTGGTTTTTCCTTAGAGTAAATAGTGTTCCGGAAGAAAATAATAAAAGTGTAATCCAAAGTTGGGGAGGCATCTAATTAACTACCATATAATAACACGGTCCGCCAAAATTAAACTTCTTGTTGTACACATGAGAAACTTCAATATATTCTGCAAGTAGACATGAAAAAAATATACGCGCCTCGTGGTTTTTCTCCAGCACGTCAAATTTTTTTTTTTGATCGATGCCACACCCCCCCATATGAAAGAAAATTAAAATTCATCATAACGAGCCGTAACCGCAAAAATAACTTTACCAACAAGAAGTAAATTTTAGAGGAGTAGGTTTTTTTTATTATCTTTGCATTTAATAAAGCTAACAACGTGAAATTTAGTTCATAATCATAATTTTGTGTAAATGTGCGATGCAACTACTTTTTTCATTTACGTATCTATATTATAACGGGTGTTTTTGACAGTTAAGTTATTTTCGCCGTCATAAAAAGCAAGCTATTGTGCAATGTTGTGTTGGTTAAGTTTTTTATACTTTTCACGAATACATATCTGATATTAAATCTGTGTACCACAAATATTCCTAAGGGAGTAAAAGGCTGAAATTTGGAGTTTTCGATCAAGGGCGCGTGGCACCTTATAATGATATAAAATAATATTTTAAAATTGAAGAATCTTCTATACAAAAGAGTATAAAAGTTGGACCTGAATTAGCATAGAGCGGGCGTGCATGCTAGTCGTTCCGGGTCTAAACTCGTCGGCTATGTCGGGGTTCGTGCTCTATACTAAAATCTTCCTATTATCATGTATATAAAAAAAATCATGCACAGGTATAAAAAAAATGAATCGCCAAATACCATCGTCAAATAAATGTATTTGTCTATAGGGTACAGATAAAGATATTTCAGAATTTGAGTGTGAGGCAAAAGATGTGACTGCCTCAGGTCTTAACCCTAACCCAACCATAGAATAAGAGACCTAAATTCTCTCCCAAACCCATCCATAAATGATAACTAGTGTGTGTGTGTCATTACCGCAAGACTTATAAAAGAGTCTACAATTTATTCATTTTACAGATTCAAAGAAAAATTTCAAGATACAAAATATATAAAAGGAACATGGAATTAGGTTAATTTGTATTAACAATAAGAGAAAAATGTTTAAATATTTAAAAAAAATAATATTAGGTATATCTTAAGTCATCGTTTTTATAAGTAAATCATGAAAATTGAAAACTAATATCCAAATAAATTGAAAACTAAAAACGTTCAATAATTCAAAATTTATGTTTATAGTTGCTAACACAGCTTGAGTTAACCAGTGCAAGAGAGTAAAACTTAAAAAAAAAACTATTAAACTGGCAATTTGTATGCTCAAAATTGCATTAAACTTCGCGAAACGAATGAAAATGAAACATAATAATCTGTGCCAAAATTAAGTGATTAATTACGAAAGCTTTTATCTATTGTTTCAATTTTTCATTCGAATTCTCTCTCAAATGCATTATTTATGATTAGCATGAATAGAGTTATATATAGCATTAAAATAATAATAATAAAGTTAAATTGAGAAAAAAGAAGTAAAACTTATGTTTGTATCTTCTGCATCAACGACGATGGGCCCATTGTTGTGATGTTACGCTGCTTTTGGAAGAATGTTAGCTCTCTTATTTGAGGAATTATTTGTATGCTTTATCTCTCTCTCTATTTTTAACTGATTCTGTTTTAACGCTTAATTATCTTATTTTTAATTTTAAATTTCAGAGCTTAAGATACTTGAGAAATCTTTTAGCTCATGCTCAACATTTTTAAGAGAAGATTAGAAGTTAATAAGATCTTTTTGTTTAATTGAATTATTTAAATAGTTCCATTTTTAAATAGTTCTAAGAATTACCGTTTACGTTTAGTCGAAAAAAAACATAGTAAAAATTAAATTGAATTTTTGAACAAATTCAGACTTTTGCTTGATGCATTTTTTTCCTCTAAATTATTTAATTAAGCGTTAATAGAAATAAAACAAAACAGTAATTAAATTTGAATTTTCAAATTAACTTTAGATTTAAGACTTACGAGTATAGGACTTAAGTAGCAGTAGTAGTATTAAATTTAAGTAATTCTTTTTAATTGATAGAATTCATTAAGTTTAAATAAATTTAAGAAGACAATTTAGGATTCAGATTTAAAGTATCAAATTTCAAAGGAAAACCGATATGCAAATTAAATGAAAAATGTTTGGTTAAACATTACAGCAAATGTTCTATGGAATTAAAGAAATGTGAAAAACGAATGACGCCATTTTATAACTCGTCCTATATATAAGAATTAGAATTTAGAAATAGTTTAGAACTTTTTTTTTCTTTAAATAATATTTAAACGCAGAACGTGGACATTTTTAAGAAAATTTATGATTGAAAGATGAATATTAATGAAGATCGATGTCCAATGCATTTATGTTGGTGAATTGAAAATGCCTATTTTATAGCTGACTTAAATTCCAATTTTCCAAAGCGACTCAAATTTGTCAAATTGGCGCTCGTGGATAATTAAATTTTTTCCTTCTTGTAGGTGAACTAAAACTGCTTTCGTATCGAAATTTAGTTTTGCTTTTCGTAGGTGGTTTAAATTTTGCACATCTTCAAGCCATAACCTGAAGATGCGCCCAGATTTGCAGATTTCTGCAACTTTGTATTGTTTTGATGATCAAATGGTTGTTTGTTGCAATTTTGAAATTAAAGTTGCTTAGACGGATCTAAAAAAAAATATTAACCTTTTTACGCAAAAACCCATATTAAAAATTTTCTTATATTACCTTCAATCAATTAGAACTAATGCTTCTAGATATAATTCTATTCAAATCCTTGCACTGTAATTCTGCTTCCTTTATAAATAGTATGTAAGTCCACAAATTTTAAATTTTAAGATCTTATGCACCAAAATTTGTCTTAAAAGCTTTTCACTTTATGTTATATTTTATTTCACTTTAGAACTGGTGTTTATTCCACTGGTTTTAAAATGCAAAAGAATGAGAAATCAATTGCAGCTTCCTAACAAAGGCTTGATGCAATACCGCGTTGCCCGAATCAAGCCAAGCGTACTACTTGTACTACCCAACCTTCAATTTGTACTACCGAAAATTTTCGCCAACCAATCCGCAATTTGTACTACCCCACCATTCTTTGATCTCTCATGATTCAATTACATTGGCATTATTTAAATCTTGAAGTGTCAAAATCATCGCTCGTTATTTTGGTTTACTTATTTTGACATTAACCTTTGTGTCTACAGCCAAAAAATTATACGTAAACATACACCCAACACACCCGGGTATCCCATACGTTTTGTATGTGCGTTTTCAATTTTTTATGTTGTTAACGGTTTTTTCTATTTATAGCGATTATATATTATGAAACTTGACAAGTGTATCTATACATTATACATATTTTTACATATTTTGTTCCTTTCTTTTTTTTCCTTATATTGCAATCGGTTTTTTTTTAAGTATAAGGATTTTTCGATGGTGTAGTTTCGTAGTAAATTCATTTGTTGCACTTAGGGGTATGATAAAACCGCTTGAAAGTCAAATAATTGAAGTAGCCATAACACTCTCTTAGTACTGTTATTCTTCAACCTTGATAACCGATCTATTACATAGCATCTCGAGAAATCCCCTTCACTCTTCCTACTTGTTATTACTTACTATAACACAGGTACAAAAGAAAGAAATATAAGCCCTTCAGAGTTAATTCATATGTACCAGGTAAAATCCTAAGCAAATATTGATTGAAAAATAAATATAAAACTACCTGGTGTTACACAAACTCCAACAGTGGAACTGAATGAAGTTATTTTTCTGACTCTATGATTCATATTTTAAAAAATTGGGAAATTTTTCAATAAAGGTCTGTGTAATAAAAACAAAACCCACTAATATCGATTGTTGTAATAAAATTAACCACAAACAGGTCAACGCCTTTCGGAGGATTTAAAATTGTTGAAGATATTTACAGGTAGTCCACATAAACAGAGGTTTACCTCTTTCTGTTAGTAAGTCATAAAGTTTCGTGAGGAAAAAAGACGCAGGTGCACCTAGATGAGAGCATTTTCGAGGAACAGTAAAAAAATCTCGGGAAAATATTTAAAAATAAATTTTAAAACGGTCAAATCCAAGAACTAATAAATTCAAAAATTCTGTGTGATTTCGCGCATAAAAATGGTATATAAATATACATGTTTTGCTAATAGTGTCGTCAGTTACTGTCAAGTTTTTTTCTGTACTGCATTTGAATAAAAAAGACGCTATTATTTTTCATGCAACGCATTTGATAAAAATATAATAATCATACAACAAATTATATAATGGCTGATGGCGAATGGCTAACTCCCCGGCAATTGTAAGGACTTATCTTTGAAGACAGAGAACTGTACATAAGCCAAAGATTGGAGGAGCTTTTGGAAGCAGACAGTGAAGATGAGCAAGATACGAATGAACGTCTATTGGCAGGTGAAGAGGGCGATGGCAATAATATGGTACAATTTGGTTAGATCAAGCAATGTGAAATTTTTCATCACGTAGTCGAATCGAAAGTATGTTGGGCCGCCCAGTTACACAAACCATTGAAAGCATTCCAGTAAGCGCTCAAGAGCAGCGTGACAATTCTGGCAGAATCAAGCAAAAGAGAAATTGCCTCTTATGTTCCAAAAAAAGAACAACAAAAAAAATCTGCAAAGAATGTCACAAGCCAGTTTGTGTTGAGCATTCAAAAGATATCACTCATTGTAATAGATGCAGGTCATAAATTATCACTTTTTTATAAAATTCATTTTTTTTAACAATACATATTATTAATAATATATTGCTATTCTTTTTTGTATACATACATAAACACAAAAAAATAATGTCAAATAAATAAAAATTATTTATAAAAAACCCCAAATGTTTTTCTTCATTTCTAACTTATAATTTACATACATTTTTCTATGCATACCCGGGTGTGTTGGCTGTAGATAGAAGGGGTAAATCGCAAAAACGACCTGTAAATTCGGTCCCCAACGACGAATTTTTTTTTGTTTTTCAAATATGATAGAAAACAATATTTTAGGAGGCTACCCAAAATTTCAAGTTGATACGGCATTCAGAACTCAAAATATATCAATTTGAAAATGAAAAACACACCCGGGTGTGTGGGTGTAGACACAAGGGTTAAAAAATTTTAACATCGCATCAACCATTAAAATTTAACTATGAAAGATTCATACTTTTTAAACGCGGCCAATTTCGTTTGTAATAACGCCGAAAGACCTGTTGCGTGTGTTGAGAACTCCACACGGGTGAGACTTTCCCATGTTGAATTCAACACGGGAAATTTAAATTCAAACCGCGAATTCTCAAGCGCATTGATTCCAATACAAAAGTAGGAAATCATATATTTCAGAATCCAGAAGGTTTGTATAGAAAAATTTATTATGATGTGTACGACCAAATTCTTTCGTCACTGAGAATCTGGTTTTGGACAGATTTAGCAAAGTTTCCCGATCCTTTGATGCTCTTGTACTTCGCAAAGATTGTGATGTTGATAAAATATTAATTTTTATAAGAACAATTTCAAAAAAGATAATTTACTTAGAGATCGAAACATTTTTGGTGAGCTGAAATGAAACTAAATTGAAAAGTTTAAGAGATATAGTAGATTTTTTACATAAACATCTATAGTATAAGGACCTCATTCCAGAATTCGTTTGATTCGTGAAATTGTTAATGACTATATCTGCATCATTTTGCTCTAATGAGAGGAGTTTTTCGACTCTTAAGAGGCGTTCAACGATGGGTTAAAAACGTTTATACATATCATGTTCGGATTTTACACATGTACCACAAGTTGGCTGATAAAATAGACAAGGAAAGAATGAAGAGTTTCTGACAAAATAAACATTTTTTTACTTACGCAATAATTAGTGAGAACTTTATTGTAGACATCCTACATTACTTCTTCATAATCATGATTCTGTAAGATTATCGTCAATTTAAAAATATCATCATTTTCGAACCTCCCCCTCACGCGTTTCAACGAATTCCACACTCGCTTTTAAAACGTTATGGTGCCCTTGCGTAGTTATGTATGCAAAACTAGTCATAGCATAATAAATGTTTTTCATGTAACAATATTCATACTATAATAAATGAATTTCAATAAATACTATGTATACTTTTATTAATACATAATTTATTTTTATCATATGAGTAAGTGTCAGTAATCATATATTAGTGTAGTACTACCCATTTTCACAAAAAAACACCCAAAAATTTAAAATTGAGCACTTAAATTTTTTTTAAAACGACAGCACTGGTGTGTATGCAAAAGAAATTAGTGTACAGCAGTGGTTTTCAACCTTTTTGAAGCCGCGACTCCAAAATGATTTTCAAAAAATCTGGCGACCCCTTAACGTTTTTGCTCTCAAAGTTTGCTCTCAAAATTCCATAAAAATAAAGCAAAAACATAAGACTGCTTGCCTGCTATTCATTCAGCAGAAACCTAACGGTATTTGATTCTTGCTTCTTTGTTACACATCGGTATGTTGCAATGCAAATATAAAAAAAAAATTATCTCTGATATGCGCATTAAATTTAAGATTTGCAATTAATTGTCGCTCATTTTCACTTAGTTGTGAACAGTGGACGAAACAAGGCGCATTTGAATTATAATAAAATTAATAAATGGATAAGTTTCTTAAAAGACCTGTGGAACCGTCTACCTCAGGCGCAAGTGAATTAAAAACAAAAAAAAACAGAAATTATGACAATGAATATTTAAAATACGGTTTCACTGCTATTGATAACAAACCACAGTGTGTTATTTGTGGTGTAGTTTTAGCACATGAAAGCATGAAACCAACAAAGTTAATACGTCATCTTACAACAAAACATGGAAACGATAAAGATAAACCGTTGGATTATTTCCAAAGAAAACTTGTTATGTTTGAACAGCAAAAAAACAGTTTAACTCAGGTATGAGCAATATTATATTTAGAAATTATTTAGTTTTGTAATGTATTTTGTCTTCATTAAAATACCAGCTAACTAAAATAAATGAAAAAGCTCTCTTAGCTAGTTTCAAAGTAGCGTATCTTGTGGGTAAAAATGGAAAACCTCACACCATCGCTGAAAATCTTATTTTACCGGCTGCCATAGACATGGTTGAGATAATGATAGGCGAAAAAGAAGCCGAGAAATTAAAATCAATTCCCCTGTCTGATAACACAATTCAACGCAGATTAAGTGATTTAGCTAATGACATTCGCGATCAAGTAATAGAAAAAATCAGAAACAGCTCATTCTTTTCTTTACAATTCGATGAATCAACAGATATATCTGGTTGTGCGCAGTTTGTGTGTTTTGTTCGGTTTGAAAATCATGATACTATTTCCGAAGATATATTGTTCTGCAAATCTTTACCGAAAAATACAACTGGCGAGTGTTTGTATGAAATGTTTTTGGAAAGCACCAAAGATTTTAACTTTGACTGGGAACTTTGTGTTGGTATTTGCACTGACGGTGCTAGGGCAATGACTGGCAATAAAAGTGGATTCGTAACAAGACTTAAAACAATGATGTCGAATGCGAAGTGGACGCATTGTTTTCTCCATCGTCAAGCCTTGGCAGCCAAGTTCTTACCGTCAAATTTAAACGATGTGCTTAATACTGCCATCAAAATTGTAAATTCCATTAAAAAGAAATCTTTACAGTCAAGGTTATTTCGAACAGTGTGTGAAGACATGGGCGCTCTTTATCAAAATCTTCTTTATCACACAGAGGTGAGGTGGTTATCCAAAGGAAATATGCTGACAAGAGTCATTGAATTGAGATCGGAATTGAACATGTTTTTCCAAGAAGGAGAATCCGAATATGAAAATTTGTTTACTAATCATAATTGGCTTTTGAAATTAGCATATATTGCAGACATTTTTCGTCATTTGAATATCTTAAACGCGAGTATGCAAGGGAGAGATGAAAACATTATATCAGCCAAAGACAAAATCAAAGCATTTATTTTAAAAATTGATATGTGGTCAAAATGTTTGCAACAACTACAATTTGATTCTTTCACCAACTTTGAAAGTGTTGCAACAGAAATTTCGTCCGATGAATTGGTGAGAGATTTTATTCCTACGATGATTGAAGCTCTGCAAAATTTAAAAAAGGAACTATACCGTTATTTTCCAAAAGAGCTTCAGGAAGATAATGGTGATGGCTGGGAATTAAATCCATTCACAACTAACTGCCTTGAGTTCGCCGATCTTACCAATAATTTGAAAGAAAATTTATGTGAACTGGCAGCGGACAGTATGCTCAAAATGGAATATTTATCTGAAAATAATTCTACATTTTGGCTAAAGCGAAAATCCGAGTATCCTGAGCTAGCTAAAAAAGCACTTGAAATATTAATTAAATTTTCAACATCTTATCTGTGCCAAATGACATTTTCACAAATGGTGAACATCAAAACAAAAAAAAGGAATAAACTAAATTTAGAAAATGATTTAATTGTTTGCGTGTCACAATTGCAACCACGTTTTTCGCATTTAATAAAAAATAAGCAAGCCCAGTGTTCGCACTAAAACATTAATTTTATATTTTTGGTTTTGAAAAATTTTTATGTTTGTGAATAAAAAAAATTTAATATTTAAAAAAAAATCAATATTTTTATTAGATCAGCTAGCGACCTCCAAGTAACGTCGCCGCGACCCCCCAGGGGGTCGCGACCCACCGGTTGAAAACCACTGGTGTACAGAAATGGGCAACTAATATATGTTTTGGGGCGCATGAAAACATAGAATTTGTATAACAGTTGACGCAAATGCATTTTTACGTATCTTTATACAAATTTTTGTTTGCCTATTACAAAGCAGGTTTTAAATGTAGATGTTTTACATCATTAATTTTAAAAGCTGAAACATAGGAAATGAAAAGAAAAATTTTAGATCATATTAGTACAAATTCAAAGGAGTTTCATATCTTTCGCGTGATATGTTCCTAAAAGTTTGCCGCTTAAGTCTTCCAATATATAATATACCAATCCTATTTTATCGCGTATTCTTGCTTTAAGAAACGTTTTAGCCAATTTGCTGTTAAAATGATTTGCTAAACTGCTTTGCGCAAAGTTTTTACGTAACACTTCCTGTCCTACGTGAAAACTGATTGGTCGAGTACGTAAATTATAATGTTTAGCATTAGTGTTGTGGGCCTTTCGCATATTTTTCCGAACTAAATTGCGGATCACAGACAAATTACCATGCCGTTTTTCTTGACTTTCCGTTCTGCCTTCTTCTAACATGCCAATGTTACGTAAAAGCTTATAGGACTCACCATGGCTTACCATATGCTGACCGAAGACGACAAAGTACGGACTTTGCGATGTTGACTGATGTAAAGAATTGCGTAATGCACAATTTATGCTACTAAGATTCAAATCCCACTCGCGTTGGTCACTTTTTATGTAGGCTCGCAGTGCCGCATTTATTGAGCGATTAACCCTCTCAGAGTTGTTACTTTGAGGGGAATACACCGCTGTACAAGTGTGTCTAATGCAAAGTTTTGTTAAAAAGGACTCAAATTCGTTAGATCGAAACTGACTTCCATTGTCACTAACCAACGTTTCCGGAACCCCAAAAACATCGAAAACGTTAACTTTTAAAAACTGCATAATAGGTTTGGTCGTGAATTTCTTTAACGGACATAAAAAGGTAAATTTTGAAAGGTGATCTAATACAATTAGAATACTAATATGACCATCCTTTGACCTTGGTAAAGGTCCTATGAGATCTACATATATTCGCTGAAATATTCTTTCTGATGGTACGAAATTACCCATTGGTGGTCTGCTAACTTTTGTGGAATGCTTCGTTGTCTTACAGATTTCACAACTTAGAACGTAATCACGCACTGTGCGGTATAAAGATGGCCAGTAGAAGAATCTCCTCAAGCGTTCCACTGTTTTAGTGAGACCTCCATGTGCACTTGTTGCGCCATCGTGTGCGTTGCGAATCACTTCCAATTGTAGATTTTTCGGAACAACCAGCTTCCAAGCTGCATTTTCTTGGTCGATATCACCATTATAAAAATCCGTTCGTTTGTAAATGTATTTGTCACGAATACTAAAGTCTGGAAATTTACTTGCTTCTTTTTGAATTTTCTCACTTAATTCCTTATATTCTGGGCTATCAAATTCTTTAGACTCCAGGTCAATATCTGGTACATTTTCTATTGCTAGACTAGAAATTTCATCAGCATTTTCTGAGTTTACACGAGAGAGTGCATCCGGAACCAAATTTGCGCTGCCTTTGCGGTGCTCTATTTCGAAATCATAGCCTTGCAGCTTTAGAGCCCATCGAGCTAAGCGACCGCTTAGATCTGTTTGCTTCATTAGCCAGCGCAGACTAGCGTGGTCCGTTATAACCTTAAATTCTTGTCCTGCTACGTATGGACGAAATTTCTTTATTGCCAGCACCGCTGTCAATCACTCCTGTTCCGTCACAGAATAGTTGCGCTGCGCGTGATTAAGTTTCTGCGACATGAACGCCACAGGAACCTCCTCACCGTTCTCATTCTTTTGCGCAAGCACTGCTCCTACTCCGGACTGACTTGCATCGCATTGAATTATAAAAAGCTTGCTAAAATCAGGAGTGGCCACCAGCGGAGCTGACGTTAACCGAGATTTTAATAATTCAAAAGCCGCATCTGCCTCCGGATTCCACTCAAACTTTTTTGCCTTTTTCAAAAGATCAGTTAAGGGATTGCTGATATCCGCAAAGTTCGAAACGAAACGTCTGTACCACCCTGCCATTCCTAAAAATCTTCGCAACTGGCATACTGATTTAGGCACTGGATAGTCCGTTATAGCTGAGAGTTTCCCCTGATCAGTTTGCAGCGTACCGAAACCTACAATATAGCCTAGATAGCGCACTTGCTTCAAGCAAAATTTACTTTTAGCGATATTTATCGTAAGACCATCTTTATGAATGTGAATAGCAACTTCTTTTAAAAGCTCAACATGGGACAAGAAACTTTCCGAAAGCAGCAGGAGATCATCTAAGTAAACGAACACTCTTTCTTTCAGATGGTAAGGAATGACCTTATCCATTACCCTGCACATCGATTGGGGAGCGTTACACAGACCGAACGGCATAACTGTATATTGATATAACGGTCGATTTGGTACCGTAAACGCTGTCTTCTCGCGAGAATACACCTCTAGCGGAATTTGCCAGAATGCATCTTTTAAATCCAGGCTAGAGATAAATTCTGCGCGAGGAAGTCTGGATAAAATTCCCTCGATGTGCGGCAATGGATACGCATCCTTCACCGTGAGCGCATTCACCTTACGGCTGTCCAAACAGAGCCTGACCCTCCCCGGCTTTCGTATTAAAACAACCGGAGATGACCATGCACTGGCTGACTCCTCAATGACCCCCATCGCTAGCATTCGGTCAATCTCCTGACCCATGAGCTTTCAACAGCAGGCGATATTGAATAATGCCTCTGTTTGATCGGCTTTGCCGTACCTACATCAATAATGTGCTCTAATAAGGACGTTTTCCCTAGACCTGTATCTTCATATGAAGGAAAGCATTTGATAGCTGATTTTAAAAGTTCTTTTTGGGTAAAATTCAAATCATGTAACGTAGGATCAGTTTCGCATAGTTTCACTTCACTGATAACGTTAGGAGCTATTTCAAAAATTCTCCAAAAATCAACACCTAAGTAAACATCCTGTGTCAAGTTTGGAATGACATAAAATTCGATTTTTTTCGTTTTATTTTGGTATATTACATCTAGAAATATTACCCCAACGACATTTTGCTTAGAACCATCTGCAACGCGAACGGAAGAATTAAGAGGTTTAAGTTTTAGATTCATATTTAAAATTTCTTGAGCGAAATTGCTCCCTATACAGCTAGCAGAAGCTCCTGTATCGAGTAAACCAAGTATGGATTTATTTAAAATTTTAACTGAGGCATATGGTCGAATATCACCGTCTTTACATAATATGGTTGATACTAGAAAACTTTTCTTTGCCTTAACATTTTCCCAGTATGTTTTAGTCCTTTGAGCAGAACGAGATTTTCTGAAGATGTTTTTACGAACTTGAATATATTTTTGAAAACGTTCGTGAAAAGGCCTAATGGGATATAAGTTAGTCACGCTTTTTGTTTTCGTCAAGTCATAATTTTGTAAAATGTTGGTCGGAATGGTCACTGCTGGTTCCTTTGCTGGGATTTGGGATGTCTGCTGATGTTGTTGCAGGCATCCCTCTGTCTGTTTTCCTGTGTGTTACAGTTGGGGCAGTTGGGTAGAAAAAATGCTAGAAGTCCGCAACCATAGCAAAAGACTCGCCGAGGTTTCACACACTGCTTATAGCTATGGCCAACTTCTTCACAGTTCCAACATTTTAAGTTTGAAGTATCCTGTGCTTTAATAGGTGCACGAATTTCGCAAGCTGCGTTATCAAAGTCCGCATCCTCTAAATTAGATTCTTGCATCTCTGCAACGTGCCTTTTCTGAAATCCAAAAGGTTTCCCAAAGGTAAAGCTAGAACGTTGAACTGTTTCAAAAAAATGTTCGCGTCTGTTACAAGCACGTCTTAGCTGTGAAATGGTTCTAATGTCCAGGTGTAAAAGTTCATGTCGGACGTCAGGACGTAAATTCCTAATCAACGTTTCTACCAACACTAACTCGGGCAATGGTGTACGTAAGCTATCACTCATACACATCACGCTGTCTAAATATTGTTCAAAAGTTTCATTTATTCTTTGTTTTCGGGACCTAATACTTTCTTCAATATCAAAATCTGATCTAAAATCTTTGAAATGTTTGCGCAACTCTTCACAAATTATGTTCCAAGCTTGAACTGAGCGGTGATGCCGCCAAAACCATCTTTTGGCTTTACCCTCAAATAAAACATGAACATGTTGACATAATAAAGAAAAGTTCCCTCTGAGAGAAGTTAAAGTAAGCGCGTTAACTCGATAAATAAATTCATCAATAGATATTGTTTCCAATGATCCATCGAATGTTAACTTCCAATTAAGAATTATTTTTGCAACAGCATCAGAAGAAAAGGTAATAGAGTTTGAATTGTGATTTGACGGATTACTTTGATTCGAATTCCGATGAGGATTTCGTTCATTATTTTGTTCAATACGAAAACTATTGATAATGTTATTAGAATTAGGATCATTTATTTTTGGTAAATCTCGTGGCCAATTTGTATTACGTCACTTTGATTTAAATTCATTTGCTGAAAGTACTGCTCGAGAGAGCTTGTAACTAGCTGACTCACAGCATTTCGAATTTCACAAGTTATTGTCTCATTTTGTCGTTGAGACGATGTCTCAATCATCTCTTGAACACGACGGTAATATAATTTGAATTAAAATTTTCTTCTCGAAAATTGTTATTAAAGTTTTGTGGACGACCACGTCTACGCGGATTTACAGGAGAACGTGTATCGTCCTGCACAGGCCAATCTAAAATATTTACATTAGCAGCTCTCGAACGAGTAGTTGGACCACGAAAATTGTTTGAGTGCCTTGGCATTGCACCAGTTGCAATTTCAGGTACAGATCGTTGTTCCTGTTCAGCAAAGCTGTGGAGAGACTGAGTATCGCATGCTTGTCTACAAGAAGGACAATTATTGTTCTCTTGCAACCAAATAGAAATGCATGAACGGTGGAATCCATGCTGACATGGTGTAACAGCGAAATTTAATTCTGTGGTTGCTTCGTTACAAATGGAGCAATTTTCTCCTGGTTCAACGAGCTGTGCCAAATTATCGTTACTATGACGAACTGCCATGTTATTTTCCCCAAAAATATTTCAACTAAAACCTCAAAACCGAAAAATACTCAAAAAAAAAAATCGCAGAAAATCTGTAAGAAATTATACAATATTGAGAAAATAATAATCTCAATAATAAAATACGAGTAGTAATAAATTTCCCAATATATAAAAAAATTTTCACTTTGATTTACAAATTGATTAAAGTCTTGCGTGTAACTTCACATAACTACACTAGTTTAGAAAGAGTATCTCAAAATGTTTATCTTTATCTTACCGAAAAAAGAATTAAGCCGATAATTGTATTAATTCATGAAATAAGCGGTATATAATCATACTTCACCCAGGTTATTGTAAATGAACAACAATTATAAAAAAAAACTAAACGAAACTTCTGGTATAAGTATTTCCTTAAAACTATTTATATTCCAAGTAAGAATCGAAAGTAAATTGAAACGAAATATAAATATCAAGTAAACTTTAAGACTGGTTAGCTGAACGCATTGCATTTAAACTAATTCCACTTCTTATCGTTTACAAGCTAGACATAATTGTTATTGCAGTCTTAAAACATCATTCAGATAGATGGTTAAGTAAGCCTAGTAAGACTTAGCCCTAATTCCAGAAACTATCGAATATGTCGAAAAAAAAATTAATCAAGAAAAAGAAAGAAGCCCAAAAAATTTTAGGCCCCACGTTGGGCGCCATTTTATATAATGACTTAAAATAATATTTTAAAATTGAAGAATCTTCTATACAAAAGAGTATAAAAGTTGGACCTGAATTAGCATAGAGCGGGCGTGCATGCTAGTCGTTCCGGGTCTAAACTCGTCGGCTATGTCGGGGTTCGTGCTGTATACTAAAATCTTCCTATTATCATGTATATAAAAAAAATCAAGCACAGGTATAAAAAAAAATGAATCGCCAAATACCATCGTCAAATAAATGTATTTGTCTATAGGGTACAGATAAAGATATTTCAGAATTTGAGTGTGAGGCAAAAGATGTGACTGCCTCAGGTCTTAACCCTAACCCAACCATAGAATGAGAGACCTAAATTCTCTCCCAAACCCATCCATAAATGCTAACTAGTGTGTGTGTGTCATTACCGCAAGACTTCAAAGAAAAATTTCAAGATACAAAATATATAAAAGGAACAGTTTCCATTAGGTTAATTTGTATTAACAATAAGAGAAAAATGTTTAAATATTTAAAAAAAATAATATTAGGTATATCTTAAGTCATCGTTTTTATAAGTAAATCATGAAAATTGAAAACTAATATCCAAATAAATTGAAAACTAAAAACGTTCAATAATTCAAAATTTATGTTTATAGTTGCTAACACAGCTTGAGTTAACCAGTGCGAGAAAGTAAAACTTAAAAAAAAAACTATTAAACTGGCAATTTGTATGCTCAAAATTGCATTAAACTTCGCGAAACGAATGAAAATGAAACATAATAATCTGTGCCAAAATTAAGTGATTAATTACGAAAGCTTTTATCTATTGTTTCAATTTTTCATTCGAATTCTCTCTCAAATGCATTATTTATGATTAGCATGAATAGAGTTATATATAGCATTAAAATAATAATAATAAAGTTAAATCGAGAAAAAAGAAGTAAAACTTACGTTTGTATCTTCTGCATCAACGACGAAGGGCCCATTGTTGTGATGTTACGCTGCTTTTGGAAGAATGTTAGCTCTCTTATTTGAGGAATTATTTGTATGCTTTATCTCTCTCTCTATTTTTAACTGATTCTGTTTTAACGCTTAATTATCTTATTTTTAATTTTAAATTTCAGAGCTTAAGATACTTGAGAAATCTTTTAGCTCATGCTCAACATTTTTAAGAGAAGATTAGAAGTTAATAAGATCTTTTTGTTTAATTGAATTATTTAAATAGTTCCATTTTTAAATAGTTCTAAGAATTACCGTTTACGTTTAGTCGAAAAAAAACATAGTAAAAATTAAATTGAATTTTTGAACAAATTCAGACTTTTGCTTGATGCATTTTTTTCCTCTAAATTATTTAATTAAGCGTTAATAGAAATAAAACAAAACAGTAATTAAATTTGAATTTTCAAATTAACTTTAGATTTAAGACTTACGAGTATAGGACTTAAGTAGCAGTAGTAGTATTAAATTTAAGTAATTCTTTTTAATTGATAGAATTCATTAAGTTTAAATAAATTTAAGAAGACAATTTAGGATTCAGATTTAAAGTATCAAATTTCAAAGGAAAACCGATATGCAAATTAAATGAAAAATGTTTGGTTAAACATTACAGCAAATGTTCTATGGAATTAAAGAAATGTGAAAAACGAATGACGCCATTTTATAACTCGTCCTATATATAAGAATTAGAATTTAGAAATAGTTTAGAACTTTTTTTTTTCTTTAAATAATATTTAAACGCAGAACGTGGACATTTTTAAGAAAATTTATGATTGAAAGATGAATATTAATGAAGATCGATGTCCAATGCATTTATGTTGGTGAATTGAAAATGCCTATTTTATAGCTGACTTAAATTCCAATTTTCCAAAGCGACTCAAATTTGTCAAATTGGCGCTCGTGGATAATTAAATTTTTTCCTTCTTGTAGGTGAACTAAAACTGCTTTCGTATCGAAATTTAGTTTTGCTTTTCGTAGGTGGTTTAAATTTTGCACATCTTCAAGCCATAACCTGAAGATGCGCCCAGATTTGCAGATTTCTGCAACTTTGTATTGTTTTGATGATCAAATGGTTGTTTGTTGCAATTTTGAAATTAAAGTTGCTTAGACGGATCTAAAAAAAAATATTAACCTTTTTACGCAAAAACTCATATTAAAAATTTTCTTATATTACCTTCAATCAATTAGAACTAATGCTTCTAGATATAATTCTATTCAAATCCTTGCACTGTAATTCTGCTTCCTTTATAAATAGTATATAAGTCCACAAATTTTAAATTTTAAGATCTTATGCACCAAAATTTGTCTTAAAAACTTTTCACTTTATGTTATATTTTATTTCACTTTAGAACTGGTGTTTATTCCGCTGGTTTCAAAATGCAAAAGAATGAGAAATCAATTGCAGCTTCCTAACAAAGGCCTGATGCAATACCGCGTTGCCCGAAATCAAGTGATTTCGGGCAAAACGTTATTGCAGAAAACAGGTTTCTTGCAAAAAAAAATCAAAATGTTCGGCGAAACCAATTTCTGTATACTCTATCTACGCTTTTATAATATAAACAAAATACCTTTCAATATAAGACGATAGGCCAAGCTACGTCAAATTAGAGCAAACGTAGAGTACATAGCGACAGAAAACTATGTTTATACGCACAAGCGTGTGTATGCAAAAGAAATTAGTGTACAGAAATGGGCAACTAATATATGTTTCGGGGCGCATGAAAGCATAGAATTTGTATAACAGTTGACGCAAATGCATTTTTACGTATCTTTATACAAATTTTTGTTTGCCTATTACAACCTCTCGTACAGAAAATAACTATTACACATAAAAATTATCATGTATTCATAGTTTTTATTTCCGGATAAATTTTTTAGTATTTAATTTTAATATAAGTCCTGTGACTTTATTAAACTGTTGAACATATATGGTAAATAAATAAAAGGATAAAGGAAACCAAAATTTATTCTGCAGTGTCTTCTTCATCCGTTTCAGGTAAAGAATCCGTCAAAGTTACCCATATCGTGTTTCAAGAATTCATTATGGAACTTTTTGGGTATTATGTTTTTATCACAAAGAGATATTAAGTCTTTGAACTTAGCTACACTCAAAAAAAGGAGTGTTTAGAAGGCGTTTGTGGCAAATTATCAAATGTTTAAAATAAGCACTTATTATTTCAATCAAACACTTAGCTTTTGCCTTAAACTATAAGTATATAACTATATAAGTATTTCTGGACAATATTAGAAAAAGCAATGTATTTGACACAAGCAGGGCCGTTTTTAAGCATAGGCTACATAGGCTGCAGCCTAGGGGCCCGCGCCACAAGGGGGCCCGCGCCATAAGCAAATCTGTTCTAACATTTTAAATTTTGTGTTGCATAAAAAAGGCTGCATCGTTTTGTTGCAATCTGCTTCAATATCTCAGGCGTGTACAAGCAACGTTAATGAATATATTTTCATATTTGCATACGCTGTTAACCCTGGCATCGTTCTCTCTTTTGACTTGCTCCCATTTGCCACTTCTTATTAAACTAAACTTTTTGTATGTGGTTTTTAATTTAAAGAATAAATATTTAATTCAAAAATGTTACTCGGATCTGGTTTCGGCAATATAGCCATCAGAAGTTGCGGATATAGCTTTTGTTATTAAAATCATATGTAGTATGTCATAAGAAAGATAATTTAGTTTGTCAAAACTCGGAAAAATCGTCATATCTCCAAAACTATTGGTTAAATTTTAAAGTTCTTTACACCATTATTGTAGGACAGTATGTTATCTTTCTTATGACAACCATATTTTTACATCCATGCAGGGATCCCAACTTATAATGATTTTATTAAAAGCTATATCCGCAAATTCCGATGGCTACATCTTTGAAACTATATCCGAGCGACACTTTATTTCATTTTTTTGCTTTTGACCCACTACTACCACGATAACAAAAATTGGGCAATAGATGCTAAAGTAATTCTGTTCCACAGAATTCTTTATCTTTTAAAATAGATAGAATGGAATCAAAAATTTTTCAATTCCAAATTTTGATTCCATTTGTAAAAAGAGTTTGATTCTAAAATTGTAGCTGTATTAGCAATTTTTGCTGTTTTTCTAACAGATAACAGCCCTTCCGAATTTTTTTTTATATTTTTGACGGTTATCTTATAAAGAAGAAAAAATCTAATTTTCTTAATTTTTTTACTCAAATTCCAAAAAATTAAAATTTTGCAGCCCTAGGAGCATTTGTTTTTAAATGAGGATATACTCGAATATGAATAGATTTTCGAATTTCAAGCATGAACATGTTTTAAGATATTTCTTTACCATAACTGTCTAAGTTTCCATTTCATCTTAAAAATAAGACTTATGCTGTTTTGCATGAGTGTGATTTAATAAAAAGACGGGTTCGGTCACTAAAATGGTGCCATGTCATAACCCAAAAAATGTTGGGCGTTGTGTCCACCTAAAAAACGGTCATGGGTGTTATGGCCACTTTCGTTTTGCTTAAAAATACAAGACGAATTTTATATTTATTCTATGCATATATATATGTATGTACAATATACATTGTACATACATATATGCGTATGCCTTCTGTCAAGGATTACATCCTCGAATATGTACAACAACGCTTCTACATAAAAGTTAGGGCCTGCGGCCGCGGCTCAGGATTAAAAACTCCCAAAAATCCGACAACGGCTTCGCGATGGCCTTCGGCCGCGAATCAGTCCATAATATATCCAACACCTGGTTCGCTAGCCACAGTAATTTTACATATGAATAAGGGTAAGTGGGCGGCCAACGGCCGCAGCTCAGGACTTAAAACTCCCAAAAATCCGACACCGGTTACGCGGCGGCTACAGACTTATCCAACTACGGCATCGCTACCCACAGTAATTCTAAATAGAAGTTAGTATATTATGCGAAATTATTTTTTGAAAATTTATTTATTTTGTTATAAGCACCCAAAATTATTTGGCCTTATGTCCTCATGTTTTTGGGTATTATGTCCGTTCTTACAAGTGGTCATAGCCCCCGAAAATATGGGGATTATGACCGGAAAAAAACGGACATAATGCCCAAAATCATTTTGGGGAATATGACCATTGGGGTTATATAGATACCCGTTAAAATAGAGTTGGTGGCCTTTTTCTTTTTGTGGGTGGTTTTGTTAAGAATGTAGCTATGGACGTGTCTGCCTTTTATATTTTCCTTCTTAACACACAGGTTATAGTAAAAGTAGTAGATACGAATTCGAATTAAAACTTTTTTTGTATTTGCTAGGTATTTAATAAATTTCCCCAATGGGGGGCCCGCACCATATGATCAGCCTAGGGGCCCGCACACACCTAGAGACGGCGCTGGACACAAGTAAAAATTAAGTAGTGGCAAGTAATTCAATTACTTCTATGGAAAATTTTAAAAACATTTCACGAAATGTTACTTCCAAAAGATATAACTATTTATGAAAAATCATTAAAATATTTCAGCTAAACAATTCAATTTATGGATGTATTTCGGCAAACACTTGACTTTTGTCTCAAACACTTCTTCTTTTCAACAAACGATTTATCACTTATTTAAAAAAAAACATTTTTTGTTTGCATCCAACGGGGCTCGAACCTGGGTATTCCGCGTTGTAGTAATATAATTTAAGTTATGTAAACGCAGTACATATAATAATACGAGTAGCTCAGTTGAGTAAGGTGTGCGTATCTCTGAACAGTGGCGTAGGTTCAAATCTCGTCGGTGACATGAAAACATTTTTTTAATGACAAATAAATTCGACATTTTTGTGAGTAAAATAAAAAGTGTTTGTTACAAAAATATTATTATTCTATATATGTATATCATTTGTGGTAAACAATATTTATTTTTGAGTGTAAAGAAATTTGTAGTGGACTTGTGTAAAGACGAGGAGGTCAATTGGATACAATGTTTGAGTTGCGTTTTGTTAGAGCAATTGAATCAAGATTATACTCTTTTGTTTTGGAGTCCTCAAAATATCCATATTTCAGTTGAATTACTGGGTTGTTTTTTTGAAATTTTGCAGAACGTAAATATATTTTTACTGAAGTTGGCAACATTTCTTCAGAAAATGTTTTGCAATCTTCATAATTCATTGAAATACATTTATAGCCTGATTGATGTGTTCTCACCCAAACATTTCTATCACGTACAAATGATTCGATGGTGCTGTGAATAGATTCAACGGGCATCATAGTATGTCCAGGTAATACTATAAATCAGTTATTTTTATATTTTTAATAAATATTGAGTTTTCGAAAGTAGCAAGCATGGCTTTGCTACGGTTTTGGCCAGCGCAACTGTCGCAATAAAGACTAATTGAGGTGTGAATTCTCTTTATATCCAGAAATATTAAACATTGAAAAATAACGGTATAAATTTCATTGCGTCTCCGTTTTCCATCAGTCTCTCCCCACAAAATTTTTTAATTGGGAACTGAAATAAACACAATTTTATAACACGAACTGATGTAATATATTTATGTATTTCCTTATTATATGTAAGTACTATTTATTACTACACCAAACGACACAATTATCTCTGGTTGCCACGTCATACTCCACAAATAATATTTCTTGAAAAAATTTAGTTTATTTAATAAAATTATTTGCAAATATTTTGTACACAAAAAAAAAGCGCAGGGGAAATGCGTGTACCTTGGACCAATTTTAAGGAAATCGTTTGCTGGCTTCAAACTACAGCTGCTTTTTTCTCGGACGCTTCTATATTTTAAACAGATATTTTAGCTATAATGGCATGAATACAAAAAGCAGCAGTCTTTTTTACAAACCCACGTAAAAGACGTTTTTCTTTAGACTGCGAAAGTGGTCCAAGGTACAATGCCTGATTTTACCAGAGACTAAATTTATCAACATTTTTCTTTCCTCAGTACTAAATAGTTTTTATGGTCGATTCTGGACTGATTTATCAATGTAGTGCTTCCGGATAATCAAAGTTTAGCTAAATGGCGAATTAAATTTGCTTTGCTGTTGTTTTTAGCAGCAGATCTATCACTTAAACCATTTTAAATTGCCTACTTTACCTTTACTTTTACTGTAATTTTTGCTCCGAGGAATATTTCTGAATTATATTCGTAATAAATACATTTCACGACACAGAAAAACTTTGAGTTTGCACTGGTTCAAGGGTATTCCATGCATTGGTCCAAGCCATGCCAAGCACAAAAATATTCAATTACAATTTTACCATAGGAGATGAGATTTTAAGATAATTAACTTGAAGAGAAACGTTGGGTACCGTTATTTCGTCATTGATCCCCAACACAACAAAATAACACAGCTGGTAAGTCGACCTTGAAAATTTGCACAAAATTTACAAATCACGTCAAAATTTCGCCTTCCTCAGTTGACGAAAGAACGTAAATTAAAATAGATCTTGTGCAGCGTTGCTGAAATCGCTTACATAAATAGAGAAAATTGTAGTGTTACAATTTTTAGCTACCAGCTGGCAAACATGAAATATTGCTGTTGGTCCAAGGTACAATCGGTCCAAGGTACATGCTCTTCCCCTATTTGACTTTAATATTCGCACAAGAAAATTTTAACTTAACCAACACTTTGCAGTTACAAAAATGTAAACAAGTGCGAATGTGCAATTAAGTTAAAATTTTTGCTATAACTAAGTAACGGTACTTTTTACTGCTAAGAAATTTGCATTGAAGATGCGTATGGACATAAAACATCGAAAAAACGAAAATCGAAAAATGTGTTGGTTAAATTTTTTCTGCGGTTAGGGCTCGATATCTTATCAACTATTTGACGCAAATAAACAAAACTTGGTATATAAATAAAAGGTAGAGCTAAAAGTAAGATTCAATGAAAAAATGGGCGGTGCCCCACCTCCAGAATCAAAAATTATATACCTCAGCAACTGGTTGACACAGTTGGATAAGATTTGGTACATATGTTGCTTATAGTTTGTGTAAGGTTCTAAGCTTTGTCAAGATGGGGAAAAAAAGGCAATGCCACGCCTTCCCATATAAGAGAAGAATTAAATTCATTATATCTCAGAAACTATTCGACGAATTTATATGAAACTTGGTACGTATGTACGAAAATGAGGCAAAAGTAAGATTCAATGAAAAAATGGGAGGTGCCCCGCCTCTTTTTCTTCAAAAAATATATATTACACATTTCCCAGTTATTCCTCCTTAATGATTTAGATTTGTATGGAGAAATGTATAATAAATCTTAATTTACGATATTTAGATGAAAAAAAAGGTATCGATATATATCAGTGTAATTCAAGTAATAGATTAAAATACTTCGAGCAGTCATTTCTTATATACCTTAAAGAACTAACTAAAGTTCACCTGAGTGAAAGCAAACGATTCGCTGTAACAACGGACTCCTTCATGTTGGACGAGCACCACATTGAAAGGACCAGAATACACTAATAAACGGTAGCAGAGAGAGTTTGTGATAACACTATGAACCTCTGTGGTCTATGTGAGACTCTGTTAAAGGCCGCCACTCAAACCTATCCTAAGCTAAAACTTTTATTTTTATTACGGAAAATTTACATATGTACTAGGGTGTTTATTTTCAAAGTTTTGGAGATGGATTTTATTTTTTTTTTTTGCCTATATTTTAGCTTAAGGAATAAAAATAGTTGTCTCAATATTTGAGCTTCTTATCACAAACCTATAAACGGCGCGGACAGAGTTTATGTCCGATTTCGTTGAAATTTTACGAAAAAAGCGACTTGCTAAAACGTAGAAAAAGTTTGTCTTAGATGCGAAGAAATAGGGTTTTCGGTATTTTATTTGTATGGGAGGTGCCACCCACTATTGTCAAACTACATCCACATTTTTCATCTAGCTGAAAATGCGGACAAAATACACCCAAAGGGGAGTTTTTTTTTTAAATTTGTGAGCATTTCAGCCTATGTTTTAGCATTGGATCCGAAGGGATTGCTCCCAAAATTTCAACTTTCTAGATCATACCTGTGAACGGCGCAATCAGTTTGTTTCCAATTTAATTGACGACTTTTTACTAAAACGTAAAAAAAAATTACCATAGGTGCCAAGATATAGCGTTTTAAGTATTTTAGTTGTATAGAAATATGATGAGAATTATAACACTAATTTAGAAGTATTGAAAGCTATGCAGGTCGTAAATGATGTTGCTTAACCAAAAATGAAGAACAAGCTCAATATTTATTACAACTAGTGCAACTCCATCGACAAAAGCATCCCACTTTCAATAAAAAAAATTATAAATAAACATTTATTTGGGTCCAAAAAGTTCATTGAAAAAACCAGTTATATTATACGAGAAAAAATTATTATTTTAATGCTAGATGGATTTCTTAATTTTTATCCAATTGAAATTAAAAAACTTTGCAATTTATTTCTGTTCTTACCATCGCAAAAAAAGTCCTATTTGAAATAAAATAAAATAATATTAAACATTATTTAATAAACATTTATTTGGATTTACAAAATTCATTGAAGAGACGTGGTTTATTTCAAGAAAAATGAAAATTTGATATTTTCAGAAGGATTTTTTTATTTTTCTCCAATTGAAATTGAAGATGCTGTAATTTATTTCTTTGCAGCTACAGTTTTGAAATTCTAAACAACGATATATGCTGCCTGTACTAAGCACTTTGTAAAATGTGGGCGGGTTTCAAAATCGGGGTGTTGCACCTCTCGTACAACAAAACCACTTAAAGTGCTATATCTTGGTACCTATGGCAGCTACAAGCTTCAAATTTAATATATGGAAGTATATAGTTTGCACTTAGTCACTCGAAGAATGTGGGCGTAGTCTGAAAACAGAGTGGGGCACTATCCTTACAAATCGTTTAATAAATCCAAGGAGACCCTTTGCTTTGTTCGCCATTAAACTTATATGAACGTTGAAACGAAGTTTTTTATCCATAGTGACGCCTAAGTCTACAAAATTTTCAACCTTTTCTTATTTTACACCATTTATTGAATATGAAGTTTCAAATTCTTTCCATCTTGTAAAAGTCATTTGTATACACTTTTTGAGATTTAAGGTAACGTGACCATATGATCCGCTTTTCGCGGAGCAAGTCCGCGTTTTTGATTTTCTGCTCCGCGTGTTCCGTGTTTTCATTGAAAATAATAAGTCTCGTTTTGCTAGGGTTTTCGGTGAGTGAGGACCTTTTTTTTAGAAAATACAAAAAATAATACAAATAACTGGAGACCAAATCCATTTCAAACCATGCAGTCGGAGTGACTTCAAATTGCGGAATTGGTTGCCAATTAAATATGTTGTTTTTTAAAGTAATTAAGGGAACGTATTTTCCACCGATTCGATTGGAAGTCATTTTTTACGAAGTTATGCCCATTTAAAATTTTAGTGTCAGAGCTTGAAAAACCACTGAAAATTTTTTCCAAAATACAGTACAGTCGCGTTAATCCGGACAATCGCTAATACGGACATTTCTACGATTCGGACATTTTTGAAATTTTGCCTCTACAATTCGGACAAAACTTATTCAAAGTATGCTTTGGTTACCAAATAGACTGTGGCTGGCACGAACATGTCAGCTTTGATTTTTTCAAATTTATTTCGTTAAGTTACGGGGCTCGTTTTGAGTACATTTTCATACTCGTGAGTTTTTGCAGACATATTATTATTTAAAATTTGTGGATTTTTTTAAGTCATTTTATTCCTTACTCCAATGATTACAATTTCTCTATAAAAACATTAAAAAGTGAATGAAATACAACCATATACGCCTCAAATATGCATTCTACATATAATTTTTATAATAATTATTGAGCTTTCTGTATTCCGGACAAATCCAGTTATCCGGACATACCCCGAAACTATGTGTCCGGATTAGCGCGACAGTACTGTAGTCGCATTTTCATCCAAATCAAAATAATTAATTTTTGTCTTTTGATTCTAATAGAACTTCTGATTCTCTGTCAGAATCTTTAAGAAATTTTGAAAATTGTTGAAAATTGGCGGAGTATTAGCGCTTTTTATGAAAAAAAAGGCTGATTTTCTCAAAAACCAGCTTAAAATTTAATTGTGTATTTGTATTAATATGAGAGAGAAATGATATGAGTTTACTGCTTGAAAACATATTTGAGGTCAGGAGATTTTTTTTCCAAAATTGAAATGTCAATTTTTTGTTTTTTATCATTGCCAAGCCACTCTACGGTACTACTTTCAAAGAAAATAACATAAGCAACATTCCAAATTACTTTCTGCAAATCCTGCTTGCGTTCTGCATACTGTCATGGGAAAGATATAAAAACATTGTACGCATATTTAATTTTTTCGCTGACAAAGTCAAGCAAACAAAACATTCAAGTCCACAGAAGTACAGTCAGCGAAAAAGCTATATTTGCATACAATGTTTTCATATATTTCCCATGATAAAAAGTTATTACGAAATAACGGTAAAACAAAAGTATGCAGATTGCAAGAACGATTTGGAAATAGTCAACATTTGATTTTCCTTAAAAATAAATGGAGATATCGGATTTGCTACTGCTTTCGGGATTTGAAAGTGAGGACCTTTTTTTTAGTACCTAAATACAGTTAAAACAAAAGAATCTTAAAAATAGTTTCATCAACTTTTTCCTGCTCCGCGTTTCGGTCAAAAATATCTGGTCTCGTTAAATTAAGGTCATCAAATTTGTATCACACCATTTAAAAAGTTCATTAAGGTTTGATTGTAAAGTTTTATGATTAGAATGATCATTAAAAGAATAAAAAAGCTTTACATCATCAGCATACATTAAAATATGGGACGAGTCTGTGGCAGAGGGTAGGTCATTTATAAATAGTAAAAATAGTGTGGGGCCAAGATGGCTGCCTTGAGGAACTCCAGATGAAACAGTTATGTGTTTAGATAACATGTTGTTAAGTAATACTTGCTGCTTCCTATCCGTTAGATACGATCCAATCCACTTTAATAAAGATGAAGGAAAGCCCATTAAATACAGCTTTTTTAGGAGTAGCCGATGACTTACACAGTCAAAAGCTTTGATGAAATCCGTGTATATAACATCCGTTTGTAGATTTTGCTTAAATCCGTTAATAACAAGTGTAGTGAACTCCAGAAGATTTGTTGATGTAGATCCACCTTTTAGAAAGCAGTGCTGAGATACTGTCATCATGGAAGAGACAAAGTTTGATACTTGATCATTAATTATTTTTTCAAAAAGTTTTGGGATTGCACTGAGCTTAGATATGCTTCTGTAATTTTCAACTTGTGTGAAGTTAGCGCTGGGCGAAGAACCGAAAATTATATTTTTTGCGGCGAAAATGTTAACTTAACAGAAAGTTTCATATTTTTTTGAAGCGAAAATGTTAATTAACAGAAATGTAAATCCATATAAGAAACCAATATAAACACATATCAGCTTGTCAGCGATATTAACCGAACTCGATTGTCATATGTCTGTGGTGTAGTGGGTAAGCCCCTTACCTTTAAAGTAAAATGTTAGAGGTTCGAAACTTAAAACAATACAAAAATTTTTTTAATTTTTTTTTAATTGAATGTCAATTATTTTTTCATAATACGTAATAGTAAAAATTTTATTTTATTTTTTTTTTATATTGAATATTAATTATTAAAGTCAAAAATTCTGTTAAAGCAGATGAAAAAGTGAAAGAAACTTTGTGTCCAATCAAATGCTTACGGCTCAATCAGGAAGACGAAACATTTAAAAACCCCTTAACCCCATGTGAAGCACACTCTTCCTTTATAGATTATCATCGAAATATTAAAACCGAGTAGTAATTCTCAGTCGATTCTGTTAAACGAGATTGAAAAGTGAAAGAAACTTTGTGTCCAATCAAATGCTTACAGCTCAGTCAGGAAGACGAAACATTTAAAAACCCCTTAACCCCATGTGAAGCACACTCTTCCTGATTTATTTATAGATTATCATCGAAATGTTAAAACCGAGTAGTAATTCTCAGTCGATTTTGTTAAACGAGATGAAAAAGAGAAAGAAACTTTGTGTCCAATCAAATGCTTACAGCTCAGTCAGGAAAACGAAACATTTAAAAACCCCTAAACACCATGTGAAGCACACTCTTCCTGATTTATTTATAGATTACCATCGAAATATTAAAACCGAGTAGTAATTCTCAGTCGATTCTGTTAAACGAGATGAAAAAGTGAAAGAAACTTTGTGTCCAATCAAATGCTTACAGCTCAGTCAGGAAGACGAAACATTTAAAAACCCCTTAACCCCATGTGAAGCACACTCTTCCTGATTTATTTATAGATTACCATCGAAATATTAAAACCGAGAAGTAATTCTCAGTCGATTCTGTTAAAGCAGATGAAAAAGTGAAAGAAACTTTGTGTCCAATCAAATGCTTACGGCTCAGTCAGGAAGACGAAACATTTAAAAACCCCTTAACCCCATGTGAAGCACACTCTTCTTGATTTATTTATAGATTACCATCGAAATATCAAAACCGTATAAAGCCAGAATGTCCACTTAATTGGCATGGAATGGAGTGCATATGGATTCATATGGTTTGTCAATGTGTCCAAATATTGAAAGTTGTCCATTTTGTCATTGATTTTTATAAGCGGGCCTACGACATTCCAACAAAATTCACTACAGACCATAACGATATTTTCTCTTTTTTTTCAGACTGTGCCATTTAAGTGTCAAGCTCATATCATCGGTTTTTTATATTGAAATCATTTTTTTTTTTTTGCTATTGGATTATAAGTGAAGTTCATATTATTATTAAATATGAAGGATATATCTTTGCAAAAAATCAAGCACTAGCTGGTTGTTGAATATATTTATGATACTGTTGCATAACAAAGAAATAAAATATAGAAAAATAGTATATAACTGTAACATAAAAATTATTAGATATATATTATTAGATATGTCTCCAAATTTCTAGTAAATTTCATCCAGTTTTCTTGTGACAGACATTTAATTCTTCCATAATAAAGGCCAATTATGCTTCGGTAGACTAATGGATTTATATATCCCTAGTATGTGTACAATAGAGCGGTTCAAAAACAAACTTTTTGTTTTTTCACAATATGTCAGCAGATTACAATAGCTTTATATGTCTAGACAAAGCTCTTCAAAAGAAATTTCATTAATATTGAAAACTGAATTAGCGCCCACTGTTTGAAGTTGTCTACCCATTTTAAAAAATGTTGATTTAAAAAATAGTGCAAGTTAAAGAGGTTATCAAATTTTCCAACAAAGTGAGGGTAGTTTCCGGGCTATTATCGCTTGAGGAATTCGAATCCGTGATTAGTTTTTCTTTATCTTCTTTTTCCTTATATAAAAATAATGGAAATTGATCAAAAAAAATTTTAAAAAACCGATTTTCTACTTCAAAATTGCAAACTCTTCCCATATTATTTCACATTCGATCCCGTGGTACATCGTTTTAAATGTATTTTTATTTACTTAAAAGAATGTCGTAAGCCGCATGTTCGCTTATTTCAAAAGCAAGACGTCTGCATTTCTCTAAATTAACAGATCTGGCATAATTTGAAATTTTTCTACGATTTTCAAAAATTTTAATTTATGCCAGGTCTGTTAATTTATAAAAATGCAAATATCTTGGTTATGAGTAATTTTTTTTGAAGTTTGACACTTTGGTTATCAACTTGCGATATATACATATATAGATTCACACATTTTGTTTATCAGTTTTGTATAAGTAAAATTGTATATTTTCAATATGTTGCCAACCTCAAACCCACAACTACACTCACGGTTAAAAAAAACGCTGACTTGAATTTTGCAAGAAGTTTTATATTTTGATGCGTAAAATAATATCTACTCTTGTTTAACGGTTTTAAGTTTGTTAGATACTGTTACTAGGGACAATATTTTCAAAACTGTCGACCTAACAATAATAAATTCTAGGCACCTTTTCCAAATAAACACTTAATTGCTAGTTTTGTAATCAGAAATTACAACTGATTTATATGAAAAAATACATTGTTTTTTGTAGTTTTTTTTAAGCATTTTTAATTTCTCACATATTCTATAATTATTATTAAATTATTTTAAATAATACGGTAAAATTGATTTTAATACCGCGTAGGACCTATTTTTACCTTGATGACGCTTTCCATTCGAAAATGCATACTCTCATAGAGTTTCCGTATTAATTCCATTAAAATATCGTTGTATCAAGTGGATTCAATTATATCCTTTAACTTTGGAATATTATTAGGGTTTTGTTGGCGCACTTTGCGTTTTAAAATGGCCCAAACATTCACAATGGGATTGAGGTCGGGGCTGTTACCGGGCCGTGGACTGACTCAATTCTCAAAAAGTCCTTATATTCCTTTACCTATGCAAAAATAAATAGTTCATTATTGTAAATCTATCAAACAAAAAATGTAAAAAATAATTATTGTGAGTGGGACACTTACCGATTTCGTGTTGGAACGATTTAAATGATTGTTTGTTGTTGTTGCTGTGGATAATGCTGTCGAGTTTGATGAGGGTGTTGATGTCGATGATTGAAATAATGAATTGCTGCTGGTAAGTGCAGATGCAAGTGAAGATAATTGTGTTGTTGTTTTTTTAATTGGTGTTGGTATTGCAATAGTGGATTGCTAAGTATTGCAGGGTATGATTTTTGATTTGAATGTTTCGTGTTCGGGAACAAAATAAGAAATTAAATTATTAAAAAAATAAAAAATCAAAATAAAGTATTATTATATTAGATATCAATCAATTATGATATGTGGTGGCGGCAGCTGTGGTACAACAGGACCTGAAAGAATAAATGTAATTAATAATATATAATAATATAATAATAATAATAATTTACATTCTTGATAATAATATGGGCAATCTGAAAAGATAAAACTAATTAATATATAAAATATATATAAAATATTTATTTACTTGGGAAATATCCCTCTACATACGCCTCGCGACGCATTATCACCCGCTGCTGAGCGCTTTGCTGTTGCTGCGCGCTTTGCTGTTGTTGCGCGCTTTGCTGTTGCTGCGCGCTTTGCTGTTGCTGAGCGCGTTGTGGTGGGTCGGGTTCTCGGTAGGGATGGGGTTGAATGCTTTCATCCGAACTGTCATCATGCCCTCGCCGACCTCGACCACCACGCCTACCTCGGCCTCGTCGGGAGCGCCCGAAAGGGCCGTCGCGTTGGTTGCGCCCGGAAGGGCCACTGCGATTGGCACCAAAAATGTGTTGTATTGATCTCTCCTGAAAATGTTAGGAAAAAATAACACTATTATGTATTTAGGGGCCCTAAACGCAATGGCGATAAAAAAAAAGTTTATCTCAAATGGTTTAGAAGTTACAGCGGTTCAAAGTTTCGAAAATTCACATTTTGCTCCAACCCACCCGAAGCCGGTGTTGGATTTTTGGGAGTTTAAAATCCCTAAAAGCGGCGCAGCTAATTTTACTGTGGCTACCGAATACGGTGTTGGACATACTAACTATAGGATTTTTTAATATAAAATTACCTTTCGTAATTTGGCATAATTGATCACTTTCTATTCACTTTTCAGAAATTCACTTTTTTAAAATTCAATTTACTTTCTTTACCAAAGAACACCGAACACCAAAGACCGAACACTTCACAACGTTTTTATTTAAAATTAATTTACTGTTATACATATATAAAGGATAACGGCATATTTCAACTAGCATTTTCAGGGGTGCAAAATCCTGCCTTACTTTAATCAAAGAGTATAAATAATAAAAAGAGATTTCATAGATGAGTCTATACAAAAAATGTTGCCTCGTTGTGGTGCCATCGACAGTTGGTCTAAAACTTCGCCGTGAAATCAAGATCCACAGGAGAAATTTTTTTCAAAAAAGTGGTCTAACGCGTCATAGAAAAGCGAAATTGAAAAAGGAGAATTAACTGAACTCGTTTTTCATTTTCGTTCGTATAGAAATTTCATTTTATATGTTAAAATAATTAATATCAATTGTTTTGGAACCTGCATTTGAGAAAATTCATTTGTATTGCTACCAAGCAACCAGCAAATCCAGAAGGAGGATTTTTATTTTGACTTCTCTAAAATAACAAATTTGCAACCGATCCCGCGTCTTTTGCGTTGTTGTTGTTGCCTTTTTTATTCCGAAAAATTCAGTTGAAATAATCCTAGCAAAATGCGTGTAATTGTTGTTGTTCTTGTGTAGTTTACAACCGATCCCGTTATTTGTATTGTTGTTGCTTTTTTTCAGCCGAAAAATTCAGACGAAAATTAGCAAATATTATATTCCTGTTGTTTGCTTGTATGTGTTTCACATTTTGCTATTTGTCGCAACCAGAATTTTTTGCCAAGGGGGTTTTTAATCTAATGAAATTAATCACTTATATTTTCATATTTTCTTGTTTTACTTGAAACAAATCATTAGTTAACACAACTTCAATTCAAAATTCAATTTCAAAATTTGATTTTCGTGGTTTTTTAAATGCCGAATCAGTGCAAGTGATTAAACTATTCTAATTTAATCTATTTAGGTATTAAGTTGTGTTAACTAATGATTTGTTTCAAGTAAAACAAGAAAATATGAAAATATAAGTGATTAATTTCATTAGATTAAAAACCCCCTTGGCAAAAAATTCTGGTTGCGACAAATAGCAAAATGTGAAACACATACAAGCAAACAACAGGAATATAATATTTGCTAATTTTCGTCTGAATTTTTCGGCTGAAAAAAAGCAACAACAATACAAATAACGGGATCGGTTGTAAACTACACAAGAACAACAACAATTACACGCATTTTGCTAGGATTATTTCAACTGAATTTTTCGGAATAAAAAAGGCAACAACAACAACGCAAAAGACGCGGGATCGGTTGCAAATTTGTTATTTTAGAGAAGTCAAAATAAAAATCCTCCTTCTGGATTTGCTGGTTGCTTGGTAGCAATACAAATGAATTTTCTCAAATGCAGGTTCCAAAACAATAGATATTAATTATTTTAACATATAAAATGAAATTTCTATACGAACGAAAATGAAAACGAGTTCAGTTAATTCTCCTTTTTCAATTTCGCTTTTCTATGACGCGTTCGACCACTTTTTTGAAAAAAATTTCTCCTGTGGATCTTGATTTCACGGCGAAGTTTTAGACCAACTGTCGATGGCACCGCAACGAGGCAACATTTTTTGTATAGACTCATCTATGAAATCTCTTTTTATTATTTATACTCTTTGCGTCAAGGTACGTTATGTTTCAAAGAATTTACACGAAAAGACAATATGACGGCGCATGTAAAAATCATACATAAAATTGATAATCCGTCATCAGCGTTAGCGGCAACAGCATCTGCGTCGGCATCAGCTTCGGCTGCGTCAACACCAACGCCACCAGATTTAAATACACAATTATCAAATCAATCGGCGACAATGGCAATAAAAGCGGAAGCAATGTCAGCGGCACCAACGCCAGCAATGGTAAGACCAATGTCGGTAGCGGCATTGACGACATCGACAACACCTAAAATAACAATAACTAATTTAATTAAAAGCAGCATTAGTTACGTTAAATGTAATGAACAAATTACTGCTTCAGTAATATAGAATACTAAGTTTTTCTTTAACAACATTTAAAACAAATTCTGTACATTGAACATTTATTAAAAAAAAAACAAAGAAAAAACTAACAAAATGCGGCGTTTACATAATCGCATTTAAACTACAATGCTACAATTAGATTTTGATTAGTATCTTACATTATTTTGGACTTAAAACAATTATGCATAGTTTATCTAGATTAAATGCCATTATGTAAATGCTTAGTTAAAGAGATTTTTATTGTAAAAGTAGTCAAAACAAAAATATAGAGTAGTGTTTACATAATCTAATTCAAACTACTAAATTTTAACTTCAATGCTCTGTAACTTTGAACCTAAGTGGAATATGAAAAAAGTTTTGATGTCATTTGAATGAGAATGACAATAGTGTCATTTGGTGCATAAATGAACAACTAATGGTGGGAATCAGCACCTTTGAATGAGCTTAATTTGGTTATAGTCTTTATAGAAAGAACAACTAATGGTGGGAATCATTGGAATGCGTCTTTCTATAAAGACTATAACCAAATTAAGCTCATTCAAAGGTGCTGATTTCACGCATTCCAATGATTCCCACCATTAGTTGTTCATTTATGCACCAAATGGAAAATCTAAAAACATTTTTATCCACTCGCATTAAGATAAAATAAAAAAAAGTTTTTCTTATTTAGTCCAACTTAAAAACAAAACACTACATTTTATTTGTTGAGGCGTAGCAACGCTCGCCGGGATTTGCTAGTCCATAATAAGCGTTATTTTTGATTTTAATTTTAACACTGCATATACTTGAGCTTTTTGCGCTTCCAACCTGACGAAATCCTGCTATCCTCCGTATCATCAATATTTGGTACCGAATAATAGTCAATTGAAAATGATTTTATTTGTTTTTTTAAAGAAAAAACTAGAAATTCCAAAAAGAAATCTGTAAATAAAAAAAAAAACTAGCATCCAAAAAAGAAAAAAGTATTGAGGAATTAAGGTTTTTTTATTAAATATAAAAACAAATGAATACTTTTTAATTTGTTTTATTTAAATTTTACTATTTGCCCTAAAAAATTTGCGACTGTGAGGTAAAATGAATCTGTTCCATTTTGCTCCTTACTTTGCTTCTCAATTTATGCAATTTGTTGACGTTGTGCAGGTGGTGCTCTAATTTCCATACACAAAATGATATCACGAGTTAATGTGGCAGCGTTTATATTATTATTTTTGCATTAATCAGCTAAGATCAAGTCCTTTAGTTGCACTTGAACTTTAATCCATTCTTCATTGGTTAATGTTGGCCAAATATGATGAGCTTCTTGATTGTAGTCTTTTCCGGCTTAAGTATAATTTTTGTACGTACGTTCAGTATTGACATATAATTCGCGTAAAATCAAAATTATACAACTGAATACGGTAAAGAAGAACTAATTTTAGGTGAAAATAATCAGAGTAAATTGTTGCGCTAAAAGCTGATGAATTAAAGTAAAAAATGTGTAAGTGTATGGCCTTATTTCGAAAACGGCTGCAGCGATTTTGATAAAATTTGGGGATTTGGTGCATATGAAAACAAAATTAAGATCGAGGTAGGTTTTAAGTTTTTAAAGACTATAGGAGGGGCGTGGCACAGCCCTTAACTTAAATTTTTATAACGTCATATCTCGCAAGCCATTCAAGATATTGTAATGAAATTTGGTACACAGATGCAGATCATAAATATATTATAATTGAAAATTTTGATTTAATTTTACTGGAAAACAGTATTGACGATTTTCATAAAAATTTTGTAGGTAATACCACTGAAAGCAGTCATCATAACATGCTATGTCACTATACTGGTAAAACTCGTTGAAGGGCGTGTCACAGCCCACAATATTTATAAACGTTATAATAGGAGAACTAACAATGCAGTCGATATGAAATTTAGCATGGTAGATATACTTCCTATAATGTATTTTATAACAAAAAATGAGCGCAATAGTACATGTGGGCGTGGCACCTGCCACACAAGCAAAAAACGTTAAATGTTATATTTAGTGTGCTATGAGAGTAATCTTTTTAAAATTTGGTATGAAGGTGTCGGTTATTATAAGCTTTGAAATTGAATGAAGTTCAATGGGATTGCATCAGTGTAATTTTGTGTAATATTTGGTGTAATCCTAATGAAATTTGGTATAGAGATTTCGGTTACTATAAGCTTAAAAATTAATTGGATTTTGACCATTCGACTGTTAAAGGTCCAAAATGGATTGAAAACATTCTAAACAATAAAAAAACATATGTTCAAAACTTATTTTGGGAAGATGGGGATTTCTCAGTAGTAATGGACCTACGATGGGAAAAGGCCCAGTTCAAATTTTAGAAAGATGAGAGAAATACATTTATTTTTAAATCGGGCCTCTAAGTGAGGCTATGGCCGCCACCAAAACCTTAAATCGGGCCTTAATAGGCCCTTGTGGGACGTCCCTTCATGCTGTATATTTTGCTATTTCCACACCACCTATGAGGTATGCAAATTGGCGCGTTACCGATTTTTTTTTTGTAGGTGTTCGGTTCCCCAGTAGGTATATTTCACCTTTATAGAATTAATATTCTGTGGAATAAATATAATAAATTATTCAAAAATATCAATACAACATACATAATTATGAAAATAACAAAATGAAATAAGCAGTATTATATATGTATAAAGTTAACAATTATAATACTATAGTAATAACAGTAATACTATGTTATAAATAGAACAAGTTTCTATAATAACAACACCATAGTTTAGGGTCAAAAAATATAATTTTCTTTACGATAATGACGATCTTAAATATTTTAATTAAATATTCGTGATAGTTTATTTCCAAAAATGGTCAGATTGTTTCCCAATACACTACTATTAGCCGTTTTTTGTTCAGAATTAGTCGTTTGGTTGATTCATGCATTGCCGTCAATTGTTTTCTTTTTTTCAAAAAAAATCAGTGAGATGTGACAATGTATGCAAAACATGAATTAAATTATGAAGTTAAGAGGTTTTCAAATATTATTCATTTCTGACTTACCTAAAAGCATTTAATTCGAACCAAACTGAATTTTACTTTTAAATTTTCCTTACAGCAACGATTGAGAATTACTCAATCCTCTGTTTTGATATTTCGATGATATTCCATAAACAAGCCAGGGAGGGTGTGCAAAACATGAAGTTAAGAGGTTTTCAAATATTATTCATTTCTGACTTACCTAAAAGCATTGAATTCGAACCAAACTGAATTTTACTTTTAAATTTTCCTTACATCAACGAATGAGAATTACTCAATCCTCTGTTTTGATATTTCGATGATATTCCATAAACAAGTCAGCGAGGGTGTGCTAAACATGAAGTTAACAGGTTTTCAAATATTATTCATTTCTGACTTACCTAAAAGCATTGAATTCGAACCAAACTGAATTTTACTTTTAAATTTTCCTTACAGCAACGAATGAGAATTACTCAATCCTCTGTTTTGATATTTCGATGATATTCCATAAACAAGTCAGGGAGGGTGTGCTTCACATGAAGTTAAGAGGTTTTTAAATATTATTCATTTCTAACTTACCTAAAAGCATTGAATTCGAACCAAACTGAATTTTAATTTTTATAACATTGAGTCTTTGAAACTTTTGAGAATTTTTAGTAAACATCACCATTTTTTACGTTTAACAGCAATTATAAGAAAAAAAATTTATTTGGCAATGAAATACATAAATTTAAATTAAAAAAAAAATTAATAAGTTTCATCCGCATCACAAAAAGGATTCGAACCTTCATTGCGTGATCTGTAGTTTAACACCTTACAACTGCACCACAGTTCCTTGCTAATATTGTATGCCAAACACGCTTTATAATAATGGCAAGTAGATTCGATAGTTCATAAACATTTTTGTTTTTGCCGAAAAAATTACTATGCTAAGCAGTGATGCCAGGTTGTCGGAAATTTTCCAAATTGTGGGGACTCGGGTGATAATAAGGATCGCGACTGTTGGTGTAGGATTTATAGTTTTTATTGATGGTATAATAAACAGACACTTTCTTACTTTTGTTTAAAAGTGAAATTTATGCTTACAAAGTATTTTTTTACTACTAAAACTATCTATTAAAGTAAAAACCACCTTTTATTCATATGAGTTTATTAAAATATTTAAAAAAAGTCAGAAGAAACTACCTTTAAAAAAAAATTTTGCTTTGTGTAAGTCTGTTTATGTTTGGAAATCTGAATTCAGCAATACGATGCCATCAATGAGCAAAGCAAGTTAAATGAAGCATTTTGAGGTACAAAATCTCTAGCGATCTTAAATAAAAATATTATTATATACGTAGGTTTCTTTTTGAAAGCAACGAATTTGGTGGTTTCCCTTATAATGCGAATGTACACATTTATTTCAAAAGTTTTGAGTAGAGTTGGGCTTCTTCGTTCATTCTGGTTCACTGATTTTGACGAATTTACGAAACTCGACCAAAGTTTATTAACTGAAGACAACAAAATTTAAGTACAATTTGAAAATCAAAGCGCCTTTCCAGAGATAAGCGAGTCTGAAGACGAAGATGATGAAGAAATTGCTGATCCTATAAATTCCTATGATAAGGCATTGAAGCAAGTTGCCCGTTTGAAGCAATTTGCCGAGATGATTTTGTAACATTTCATCACGTCAAGAATGTAGAGACGCATTTTGAAACCCAGCATTTTAAGTCGAGTTAAAAGAATTTACTCTCGCTCGATTTTTTCAACCAAGTTAGTATGTGTAAAATGTCTTTAGTGTCTAAATTTGTTCAAAAAATTCAATAAACGGCAATTTCAAACAAAGATTTTTGTTCCTCCCCCATAACCGGACATCTCTCATAACCGAACAAAAATACTGCGACGGTGGGTGTCCGGTCATAGGGAATATCACTGTAGTTTGAAAAATGTTGATTTAATGATGGATTATAGAAAACATGCTCGGTCCATCAAAAAATTAAAAAAGGCATACACTATGCAAATGCATACCTTAATCCTCTCTGGTTATGACCAATATTATAGTGTAAACATGTTTTTTTTAACTGTTTGGTCAAATTTGTATGAAGTTAAAAAAAGTTTTTATAATATTTTTCCGACATTGAATACCTAATTTTTTTGTGAAATTGAGTTTTTTATTATGTTCTTTTAAGTAAAAAAATGTACATGTTCGGTGGAAATGTGTGGGGGAATAATGTTCTGGCAACACTGGTGTTAAGTCAAACACGCTATATCTTAACAACGAGTAGACTCGTTAGTTCTTAAACATTTTTGTTTTCGCCGCAAAAATCTCTATGTTAAGTTTTCACCTCGCTCTGTAAAGGACATGTTAGAAACATTTTAATTCGGCGCTAAAATTCGGCGCTAACTTCACATCGGTTAATTTTCAATATAAGCCTTACTTCCAGATTTGAGAAGTGGGATAATGTAAGATTCTTTCCATAATCTAGGAAAATAACCCAAAATCAGGGAAATATTAAAAATTTTTGAAAGAGGATAACAAAGACTTGTTGCACAATACTTCAGGATGTTTGTAGGAATATTATCTGGTCCAGTAGAAAATGAGCACTTTCAAATTTTTAATTCATTTTTGACTAAATCAGCACCAATTCGTGGGAGTTGTATTTCATTTATACGCAAAAGACTGTATAGATAGTTGATGTTGGAATCATAAGTTAAAGATGAATAAGTTGATGAAGAAGTTTGCAAACAAATTAGATATTTCACTTATTTCGGATGATGTTATACCATTAAAGGACATCTGAAGAGGATGCGCAGATTGTTTACGTTTAATGTTTATAAATTTGTAAAAAAGCTTAGGATTTTTCTTAATGTCGAGTTTTAAGTATGAGATGTAGTTTAAATAAGACCGTTTATTAATATTTTGATAATTATACCGAGCACGGGAATAACTTATGTAATCGATGGATTTACCAGATATTTTGAATTTTTTGAACCGGCGATTTTTTATATTTTTAAGATACTTTAATTAATTTGTTACACGGTTGAAAATATCAGTATAAAATTAATAACTTTTAGTTATTCATATAAATCCATAAGAAAATCGTATAGAATTTTATAAGTTCAAAGTTATAAAATTTTGTGTGAATATAAATTTTTTTTTTATACTGAAAAGTTTGTATGTAATTTTAAAGATATTGAAAAAAATCTATATTTATGTCGGTTGTTAGAACGTTTGACTGGGACATAGCACACACAGGTTCAAGTCCTGGCACAGATACTTTTTTTTAATTTAATTTTATTTACAATTTCTATTTATAAAATGATTTGAATAACACAACTTGATCAAGATCATTGGATTCAATTGAATGGACTGAGATTTGAACCTGCTTCATTTCTAGAATAATTTGAGTGCGACGCCATTCATTTGTTGATATTTTATTAGACAAAATTAAACATAAATAACTGTCCGCATAGCTAGTTTTTATATGTTGAAAAGTTATTAAACTTATACCTAAATTCATATAAAACGACCCTTAAACTGATATTCATATAAAACTTTATACCTATTTTTTCAACCGTGTACCCATGGAGGAGCGCATGAAAATACAGACTTATTAAACTTCGGCACAGATTTGGAAATACAATTATGCAAGCTTTGATTAAATGATTTAACATAACACTCAATATCAGCCACAGAGTAATATTGTTTATCCGGTAATATAACTGATCAGTCTATATTGTTTAACAATATAGACTAACATAACTAACTAACATAATTTGTTTTTTTGAAATTAAAATATGAGTTCGGAAATGTTACACGTCTTTTTTCCAGTGAGCTACATTCTAAAAAATACTTCATTTGAAAAGTTGGAAGATGTACTAATGGATTAATGCAACCAATATTTATGTTGACAAATTCATCAACAGACGCAAGATCAAGGTTTCTATTGTTCATATTAAGAATATTATTAATTTGATGAAGGCAACAATCAGAAAGTATATCTAGAAATTCAATTATATTATTATTGGATGAAGTTGGTGTGTGTACGTTATATTCCATGCAACGTATGGTAAATTAAAATCTCCAAGTATAATCATGGAATCATTTACAGTGAGACGATTATTTATTCCTTTAAATTCTTCTGCATGTCGTAAATGTATAGTGTGATCAGCGTTTGGTGGAATATAGGAACAAGTTAAATATATGGATTTATTCGAAAAATTAATAAGAACGCCAACAAGTTCTAAATCAGTATTGTTGTTAAACTTTAATCCCTCACAGGATAATGAAATATGCACCGCCAGAAGGACTCCACCTCCAATTTTCGATTTTCGGTCTTTTCTGAAGATTTGGTAGTTGCTACAAAGAATTTCAGTGTCGAATATATTTTCCCGAAGCCACGTTTCAGAAAACGAAATAACAAGGAATTCAAATTCGAAACTATTCATGAATAAATCTGATATTTTCGTATTTAAGCCTCTAACGTTTTGATAAGAGAAAGTTAAAGTTTGAAAACGGTCAGGAATTAGTTTTTTGAAGCAGTTTGATCATCAGAACGCAGTGGCAAGCTAGCAATATTTTCAGAGCGTGGACTGTTTCTATGTTCGAATTCACGAACAAGAGTGTTACGCGGCCAAAAGTCTTTGCTATTTACCTTTTCGAAGACATCTTCAGGGACAAAAACTTTAAACGAAGACTTTTTCCTCTGATATGAAAAATTTAGCTTACGCACAGAAAAATCTGTAAAGCCATTTAATTTATTTTTAATATAATGATTTAAGTCCTCAACCGAAGTATCAGAAGCAAACCGCGATACAAAAACAGTTTTTTTTTAAGATATAACTACAAGTTCTTTTGGGTCACTTCTAACGGAGACTGTTTCTGAAATCAAATCATTATCAATTTGAGCAGGGGTAGATAGCAAAGATTGAACTGTAATTGTATGTTGAGTAAGGGGTTGCACAGTTTTAGGTAGTTTATCCAGCACTGTAGCCTTAGATGCGGTATTTGCAATTTTTTTATCGTTTTTCTTGTTTCCACGAAGAGTCGTCGGAATCGATTTTTTCGGTGTTGAAACTTGCTCCTCCAAGCATCTAAAATCATTGAAAAGACTTTCAAAATGCTGAAATTTCTGCATAAGGGCTGACAGGTCCTTGCCAATTTCAGCAAAACCTTTTTTAGTCTGCTTGTAAAGATTATACAAGCAGTTATCGGCTGCCTTACACTTTGTGCATGACCACCGAAGACCTTCACCCTTTTCAATGATATCAGCTATGCGACCAGTTAGTCCAACACATTTTGCATGATAAAGATCATCGCAGAAATGGCATACTACGAAACGCTCAGTTGCGTCTTTAACAGAGCAGACAGGGTGTTTGCAAATTATGGTTAAATTTAATGTTGATGTTTTAATGTTGGGTTAACTGAAAGTATGCTACACTTTTTTAATAGATTTTCTAACCGATTCACAGAATATAAAAGTAACTAAAAGTATGCTACATTTTTAATATATTTTATAACCGATTCGCAGAATATTGAATGTTAATTAAGTATGCTATAGATTTTTTCTAGAAAATATCTAACCGTTTGAAAAGCAAAAACGTCAAGATGTAGTATTACTCAAAGAATTATATATAAAAGAACAATATTCTGAGTTATGCTGCCAATTTGACCGTATGTTTGTGCGCCAAAGAGTAAAACCAACGGTCTTAGAATCAGGGGAAATGTGATTTTGGCTTTTGTTGCGCATTGAGGTTTTTAACAACGAAGCTAAAATTCATTCGGCTCTGCCATTTTATATTTTATTAGGACTTTCTATTTTATTTATTTAAATTTATATGAAGTTTTTGAATATCTTCCGTCGTTTTTTATTTACATTTTACAAATAAATATTAATTATTTTACATTTGAGCTGCATTTGAGAAAATCCATTTTTATTGCTACCAAGCAACCAGCAAAGTAAGAAGCAGGATTTTTATTTTGATTTCTCTAAAATAACAAATTTACAACTGATCCTGCGTCATTTGCGTTGTTGTTGCTTTTTTTATTCAGAAAAATTCATTTGGAAACAAAATGCGAAATGTTGTTGTTTTTTTGTAGTTTACAACCGATCCCGTTATTTGTATTGTTGTTGCTTTTTTTCAGCCGAAAAATTCAGTTGAAAATTGGCAAATATTATATTCCTGTTGTTTGCTTGTATGTGTTTCACATTTTGCTATTTGTCGCAACCAGAATTTTTTTCCAAGGGGGCTTTTGATCTAACGAAATTATGGACTTTTATTTTGATATTTTCTTGTTTTACTTGAAACAAATCATTAGTTAAGACAACTTCATACCTAAATAGATTAAATAAGAATAGTTTAATCACTTGCACTGATTCGGCATTTAAAAAACCACGAAAATCAAATTTTGAAATACAAAAAAATTAAACTTTCTTTAAAATTAACAAAGAAACTAAACAAAAATGTTTAAAATTATCTGCCACTGCCGACGTATTAGTTTAATTTGGGCTTAAGTCTTTGGAATTTCAAAAATATTTATGTTGGGGGCTTCAGCATCCTTGGTCCCCTCTTCAACTACATGCGTTTTTTAGTTCAAACTGAAAAACAAAAATGATATTCATCTTGTTTGATTTGCTGAGCGCCTGCTTCAAACAAAAATTCTTTTGTCTTACAGCTTGAATTGAAATTATTTTACAATAATTAAAATATTTCTTCAATTTCTATATTTTTCGAGATTGCTTTGAAGCGTTTGTCAATTCACACGCTTTTTTTTACAGAAATTGAAAATTTTTGAAATTTTTTTAAACATTTAAAAAAAAAAAAAAAAAAAAACTTTCACTTAATTTTCTTCAACAAACAAATTTTATATATAAAAAAGAAAACCATTCAAATTAATGGAGGAGCACCCTCCAGCTTCCATGGATATCGAGGATAATCCAAAAAGCTTCCTCCTGATAAATTAAAATTGAAGAAACATGCTGTGAACTCATCAGGAATCGGTCAGGCTTTAAGAAAAGCAGTTTTTTCATCGAAATCTATTACCGAATCTAGAAAAGAAGATTCTCCAGCAATGTGCTTATCTGGCGAAATTCCAGGTGAGAAAAATATCTTTAATGAATTGGACTTTTCTCAAGATGACTGCTCCAGTGGCAACGACTAATTTCATGAAGTTTCTGCATCACGTGCCAAAAGTAAAAGAGTCACAAAAGGCGAACTCTTATCCAAAAGCAGCACAAATGCTAAGTTAGTTGACGTTTCGTCCTTAGGGAAAATAGCTGTTTCGCAAAATAGGTTCTCTATTTTGGGAGAACTAAACATAGAAAGTAGTAGTAATCCTTCTGTGTATAATAAAAATTTAACTTCTAACACTAACAATACAGCTGTAAAAAACTTAGGTAAGGGACCATCTTTTTGTCCACCAATTATGCTTTTTAATGTTAATATTAAAACGCTTGTAGACCAACTCAATGCTAAGTCTCCAAAAGTAACATATAAAATAATTAATAAAAGCAAAACAAAAAGTAAGCTATACTTTGAAGACTTATCTGCGCACCTTGAGATGATGGAGCTATTACGTACCCAAAGCATTGAGTCTCATTCGTTTACCCCTCCACAACTCCGGCAAATAAGTGTGGTAATGAGAGCTCTATTTTATTTGACTGACATAGACGAAATAAAAGAAGCTTTGGACACCGAGCTTCCAGGAACTGTTGACAAAATAAAAAAACTCACAACTCCACATTCTATTAAAAATAAATACGAAACTGGTCTTTTCCTTTTGACGCTAGTTTCTGGGAAAAAATTGAGTGATATCGAAGGTATTCGTTACATTTTAAACCAGTCGATTTCATGGGAGTCTCCAAAATCCAAACAAAGGGAGGTGCAGTGCTTTAGATGCCAACAGTGGGGTCACACTGCACGTAATTGTAACAGGAAATATGCTTGCGTAAAGTGTGACAGTATCCATGCTCCAGGCGACTGTCAAATAAAAGTAGGAGATAACGTATCTCCAATTTGTGTAAATTGTAAGGAGATGGGTCACACGGCAAATTATAGAGGCTGTCCGGCATTCAAAATATATATAAAAAGAAAAAATGAATTAATAAGTTCAGCAAAAGAGAGGAAGTCTCGAGCAACTAATAATCTGAATATTGCCCTGAACAAAACTAGCTTAGTTTCTGCAAATATATCATATGCCAGTAACTTTTTCCCAGAAAAAGATATTTCTCCAAATATCCTTTCCAAAAATAAACAATTACCTCAATTAGTCGAAGAGTTTCTTAATATTGGTAAATATTTTGAAGAGTCTGAAGATAATTTAATAGAAAATAAAATAAAAACATTTTTACGAAACTTTAAATCTATACCTAAAGAGCAAGCCAGGGTTGAATACAGAAGTTTGAACCAGCAAAGTAAGAAGCAGGATTTTTATTTTGATTTCTCTAAAATAACAAATTTACAACTGATCCTGCGTCATTTGCGTTGTTGTTGCTTTTTTTATTCAGAAAAATTCATTTGGAAACAAAATGCGAAATGTTGTTGTTTTTTTGTAGTTTACAACCGATCCCGTTATTTGTATTGTTGTTGCTTTTTTTCAGCCGAAAAATTCAGTTGAAAATTGGCAAATATTATATTCCTGTTGTTTGCTTGTATGTGTTTCACATTTTGCTATTTGTCGCAACCAGAATTTTTTTCCAAGGGGGCTTTTGATCTAACGAAATTATGGACTTTTATTTTGATATTTTCTTGTTTTACTTGAAACAAATCATTAGTTAAGACAACTTCATACCTAAATAGATTAAATAAGAATAGTTTAATCACTTGCACTGATTCGGCATTTAAAAAACCACGAAAATCAAATTTTGAAATACAAAAAAATTAAACTTTCTTTAAAATTAACAAAGAAACTAAACAAAAATGTTTAAAATTATCTGCCACTGCCGACGTATTAGTTTAATTTGGGCTTAAGTCTTTGGAATTTCAAAAATATTTATGTTGGGGGCTTCAGCATCCTTGGTCCCCTCTTCAACTACATGCGTTTTTTAGTTCAAACTGAAAAACAAAAATGATATTCATCTTGTTTGATTTGCTGAGCGCCTGCTTCAAACAAAAATTCTTTTGTCTTACAGCTTGAATTGAAATTATTTTACAATAATTAAAATATTTCTTCAATTTCTATATTTTTCGAGATTGCTTTGAAGCGTTTGTCAATTCACACGCTTTTTTTTACAGAAATTGAAAATTTTTGAAATTTTTTTAAACATTTAAAAAAAAAAAAAAAAAAAAACTTTCACTTAATTTTCTTCAACAAACAAATTTTATATATAAAAAAGAAAACCATTCAAATTAATGGAGGAGCACCCTCCAGCTTCCATGGATATCGAGGATAATCCAAAAAGCTTCCTCCTGATAAATTAAAATTGAAGAAACATGCTGTGAACTCATCAGGAATCGGTCAGGCTTTAAGAAAAGCAGTTTTTTCATCGAAATCTATTACCGAATCTAGAAAAGAAGATTCTCCAGCAATGTGCTTATCTGGCGAAATTCCAGGTGAGAAAAATATCTTTAATGAATTGGACTTTTCTCAAGATGACTGCTCCAGTGGCAACGACTAATTTCATGAAGTTTCTGCATCACGTGCCAAAAGTAAAAGAGTCACAAAAGGCGAACTCTTATCCAAAAGCAGCACAAATGCTAAGTTAGTTGACGTTTCGTCCTTAGGGAAAATAGCTGTTTCGCAAAATAGGTTCTCTATTTTGGGAGAACTAAACATAGAAAGTAGTAGTAATCCTTCTGTGTATAATAAAAATTTAACTTCTAACACTAACAATACAGCTGTAAAAAACTTAGGTAAGGGACCATCTTTTTGTCCACCAATTATGCTTTTTAATGTTAATATTAAAACGCTTGTAGACCAACTCAATGCTAAGTCTCCAAAAGTAACATATAAAATAATTAATAAAAGCAAAACAAAAAGTAAGCTATACTTTGAAGACTTATCTGCGCACCTTGAGATGATGGAGCTATTACGTACCCAAAGCATTGAGTCTCATTCGTTTACCCCTCCACAACTCCGGCAAATAAGTGTGGTAATGAGAGCTCTATTTTATTTGACTGACATAGACGAAATAAAAGAAGCTTTGGACACCGAGCTTCCAGGAACTGTTGACAAAATAAAAAAACTCACAACTCCACATTCTATTAAAAATAAATACGAAACTGGTCTTTTCCTTTTGACGCTAGTTTCTGGGAAAAAATTGAGTGATATCGAAGGTATTCGTTACATTTTAAACCAGTCGATTTCATGGGAGTCTCCAAAATCCAAACAAAGGGAGGTGCAGTGCTTTAGATGCCAACAGTGGGGTCACACTGCACGTAATTGTAACAGGAAATATGCTTGCGTAAAGTGTGACAGTATCCATGCTCCAGGCGACTGTCAAATAAAAGTAGGAGATAACGTATCTCCAATTTGTGTAAATTGTAAGGAGATGGGTCACACGGCAAATTATAGAGGCTGTCCGGCATTCAAAATATATATAAAAAGAAAAAATGAATTAATAAGTTCAGCAAAAGAGAGGAAGTCTCGAGCAACTAATAATCTGAATATTGCCCTGAACAAAACTAGCTTAGTTTCTGCAAATATATCATATGCCAGTAACTTTTTCCCAGAAAAAGATATTTCTCCAAATATCCTTTCCAAAAATAAACAATTACCTCAATTAGTCGAAGAGTTTCTTAATATTGGTAAATATTTTGAAGAGTCTGAAGATAATTTAATAGAAAATAAAATAAAAACATTTTTACGAAACTTTAAATCTATACCTAAAGAGCAAGCCAGGGTTGAATACAGAAGTTTGCTTCGTGACGTTCTAATTAAATAAGGTCCGTAAATTTTTAAATTTTCTCTCTTTTAATGTAAGATCTCTAATTGAGGCAAGCAGACGAATTGAGTTGCTAAAAATATTAAATACCCACAGTATTGACATATGTTTTTTACAAGAAACTCAAACATTGTAATTCATTTTTAGAAGATTTTAATATTATTAGAGATTCATCGCCACAGGGAACGGCAATCGTAATAAATAAAAAACTTAAGTACTCAGTTGTCTCAATTACCGACATTAAATTTCCAAATTGTTTCATTGAAGTTCCACTTTCATTTTCTGGCCAAATTAAAAAGTTTCTTTTAGGGAGTATTTACATGCCTTGCAATTTCTGTCCAAATGATTTTTTTGCTGGACTAGATAAAGTAAAACGTTTATCTACTAATTATGACGGAGTGTTTATTGGTGGTGACTTCAACGCTAAGAGCACATCGTGGGGAGATTCGATTTATAATTTAAATAGCAAAAATTTTAATGACTGGCTTCAAAACTCTTATTTAGATTTCTTAAGAATTTGCGATATTTCTCCTTCTTTTCCTAATGGAAGTTCTTATTTAGATCATTTTCTAATTAGCACAAATTTAATAGACTTTAGTAATATAAATTATTCTATTTCGACTATACCTTCATTTTCTGATCATTTCCCCTTAAAGTTAAAGTTCAATCTTTCCGATTTTGACCTGCTGCTTGTGCCACCTCGGGTTTTTCCTCCTTTGAAAAAACAGTTTGGACTGAATTTCAATCAGACTTTGACATAGTGTTGAGCGATTTAGCTTTGCCAACGGATAAAAATTTGACCAATACGGAAATTGATGTCTATATTAATAAGTTCACAAATTGTACAAATTTAATTACCGATTTACATTCCGAGACAATTGAATTCAAGAATAAAAAATTCATTATTCCAGACAACATTAAAATCCTTTTTCGTATTAAATACAATTGGCAAAAAGACTTGAAGAAAATTTACCACAGAAACTGTAATAGAAAAACTGCAGAGTATCAAACCTTATCGACATAAATTCAACTCTTGAAAACAATTATTAAAGAGCAAGTAGAACTTCATCAAGTGAAAGAGTTTAATCGTCGTCTGAGTAACATAAAACCTGGACCTACAGCTTACAAACAGATTTATAATTGCGTTGGAAATAAAAAAAGTAAAAGTTTTAATAAGATTACTGTTGGCGGATCAACATATACCGAAGATGAAGATAAAGTCGAACATTTTAGAAGACATTTTTCTCATATTTACCGACAAAATATACCAAATAGGCCTGACATATCGGACATCACTTCCTCTATTAATAACTGTTTATCCTCATGCACTGCTGCGATACAAAATTTTTCTTCCAATATAAATTCTTTAAACAACTCTAATTTGCCTCAATTTATATCTCCTATAGGCCTTCAAAATCTTGCAAAATCATTGAATGCAAAAAAATCTTCAGGCACAGACAAAATTTCGAATTATCTCATTAAAAAATTTCCCTTTTCTGCCTTTGAGTTTTTGTGTATTATTTTTAACAATTGCTTTAATAATGGCTATTTTCCGGATTGCTGGAAAATTGCAAAAGTTTATCCTCTGCAAAAAAAAACCAACGATTTTAGTCTGAATAACTCCCGACCGATTTCCATGCTTTCAAATCTGGGAAAACTTTTTGAACGTGTTATCAAAGAAAAAATGGAGACCAATTTGGAACACGATTATATTCCTTATCAGCAATTTGGATTTAAAAGAGGATATTCTTCAGTTGACGCTTTGGTAAAATTCTATAGTGATGTAATTTGCAATCTCCGAAATCAAAAATGCACCATCGCCGTTTCACTTGACATAGAGAAAGCTTTTGACAGGGCTTACCACAACGGAATTCTTTATAAGTTAATTGAAATAGGCTTTAGTCTCTTTATTGTTAAAATTTTTAAATTTTTTTTTACAAATCGTAAATTTTTAGTTGAAATCAATAATGCGCAGTCAGATCTTGGATCAATTAGTAGTGGTGTTCCCCAGGGAGCAATTCTAGCTCCTCTTTTATACAATATATTGATCTATGATTTTCCACATGAGTTTAATAATTCACAAAGTATCTTGTATGCCGATGACTCTCTTATATATGCTCATGCTACATCTCCAACAGTTGCATTAGAATCAGTATCGCATCATCTCAATATTATAAATAGTTTCTACAAAAAGTGGGGAATCGAAATTAATCCGAATAAATCGGAAGCTATTTGTATCAGAAATGCATCCGGAAAGTGCCCCTACTATGTTGTTCCTCAAAGCAAAAGCCTGCACCTCTTTTTGGATAATGTAGAAATTCCGTTTAAAAATCAAATTAAATATCTTGGTATTACATTTAATAAGTTATTAAAATTTAACGAACATGCTAGATTACTTAAATCTAAAGCTAATCGAATTAAATCAATGTTCATTAAGTTATTGATTAATAAGTACTTAAGCCCAAAAACTAAATTACTTATATACAAAGTGAGTATTCGTACTGCCATGCTATATGGATATCCGATTTGGTTTAGCATTTCGCCTACTGTTGCGAAAGAGTTAGAGATTATTGAAAGGAGTGTTTTGAGACTTTGTGTCGAGCGTAGTTACGAATCTTACACTAAACGTTTCTCAAATCGTTTTATCTATAGCAAAGCTCAAGTAATACCACTTTTCGTGTAGGCCTTTTTAATGCTTCATCGTTATTCGGATAGGCTGCGCTTTCACGAAAATATTCTAATGTCCGACATTCTGAATCAACACTGTGCATTGAGTTGGTCAAATAGTTTTTATCTCTCTCCTATTGGAGTAATAAATGAAAATCTACAAACTTGTATTAGTCCTAACAATATTGATTTCTCCCTCTTACCTGAATTTTATAAAAAAACAACTCCTCTAACTCACAGAGGTTGACTAAATTTTAAATTTTATTTCTTTGATTATTAGCTTAAGTCATGTAAATATGTAAATATCAATTTTTTTTTTTTTAATTTTTTTAGTTTTAGTTTTAGATTTAAGGTAGTTTTTAATTTTGTATTATATTTATTGTTATTTTAGTAAATAAGCTTTCAATGGGGCAGTCTCGTCTCATGTTATTCTTTATGTGTCGGGAGCAAACACAATTTAACCTTAAGGCTTTTATAAACATACATATGTATATCTTCTATAACTCAAGCATGTAGCAAATACATAAAATCTGTTTAGAATAAAACATATAATTCTAAGTTTCCCATATTTTAAACGTTAATATTGTAACAACTAATGATGTAACAAAGTCTCAATAAATCTTTACTTACTTACTTCTATATTTTTCAACATATTCATGAAAAGAACAATAAAGGATATATTAATTTGTCCTATTAAAATTTGACAGCTAAATCTGGTTCCGTAGCTGTCAAAAAAATGTTCTACTCAATTTATTTGTTTACATTTTGCATTGGATGCTTTTGGATATCTATTTGATCTATTATTTAAGATGTTGTCCGAAATGACGAATACTTTTGTGTACTGAATTTCATTAAGTTTTTGTTTATAAATTCATTTTTATGATTTTAAGCTACATATACGAAAAACTTTTGTTAGTAAATAAAACTAGATATACACAATTACAATTACTTAGAATGATTTTTAAAAAAAACTCATTCGCTATAAAAAAATTTTAAGATTCTTTTCAAAAATTTCAAATTCCGAATACTTTTGTGAGGCACCATATGTATGTACATAGGTACATGCATGTACGAACGATTTTGAATCATCTCGCATCATACAATATGAACAAAGGCTATCATCGCCGCGTTCATTTAAGATGACGGAAAAAGATGACAAAAAAAATTCCAAGCGAACGAATGCAAATTTTCGCATATTATCACACATGAATAAGAACGAAACATCAAAAATTAAAACGCACATGTTCATGCACGCGAACGTTCATGAATGAATATTTCCGATCTCTGGTATATTATGACTGATACCGTTTTGTACATAAGTAGATAAAAATTGCATTGCAATAAGTGTTACAGATGTGAAGTTTATGACAATTCAGTAGCGTTAAGTTTATTATAGCCAATTTGTTTATTTTATGCTCATATTTGTATTGTTGATTTATGAACGAGTTTAAATTATGTTTTGAATAACAATCCGCCTAAAAGTATTTTAAAAATGAGATGACTTGCTTCATATTTTTCTCAGTTAAATAAAGTTTCTTTAGTTCAATCAAAATTATATTGCACGAATAAATTTAACCATATTTTTCTATGACTGAAAAATTCCATATTCGACCGGAAAAATATTAGCGAAAAATGGGTCAAAAACACCCCTTTAGGAGGGTCGGGGACCCTTCCAAAATCCATTTTCGGCCTTTTCCCATCGATTCGTGCAATCAAATTTTTTTCGAAAAATGGGTCTAAAACACCCCTTTAGGAGGGTCGGGGACCGCCCCTGTCACTTCCAAAATCCATTTTCGGCCTTTTCTCATCGATTCGTGCAGTAAAACTTTTTTCGAAAAAGGGTCCAAAACACCCCTTTAGGAGGGTCGGGGACCACCCCTGTCACTTCCAAAATCCATTTTCGGCCTTTTCCTGTCGATTCGTGCAATAAAATTTTTTTCCAAAAATGGGTCCAAAACACCCCTTTATGAGGGTCGGGGACCACCCCTGTCACTTCTAAAATCCATTTTCGGCCTTTTCCCATCGATTCGTGCAATAAAATTTTTTTCGAAAAATGGGTCAGAAATACCCCTTTAGGAAGGTCGGAGACCACCCCTGTCACTTCCAAAACCCATTTTTGACCTTTTCCTATCGATTCGTGCAGTAAAATTTTTTTCGAAAAATGGGTCCAAAACACCCCTTTAGGAGGGTCGGGGACCACCCCTGTCACTTCCAAAATCCATTTTCGGCCTTTTCCCATCGATTCGTGCAATATTAATGTATTGTGGAGTATTAATATTCGTGGAGTATTAAACTCAGACAAATATTTATTGGTCAAAATAAAGCCTAGAAAATAATTTGTTTTTTTCATATCTTTTTTAATAAATTTTTGGTTTGTTTGTTGGCTTTTTTTTATAATATTAATAATAATTAAATAGTGAACTACAGCCAATTTAGCAGCGATCAACATTCCTCTAAAATTTTACAAGTTGATTCAATGCTTTGTTTGTAAACAAACTTTGAGAAAAACAAAGGAAAAAACAACAACTCTAGAATATAGACATAGGTTTCGATTCTTAAAATCTCATCAGTATATTTTTGGTTGATGCCTACCAAAGAGTATCCAAAGAGATGAAGCTCTATTCTGCCCAAAAATTCTGCTCACACGTATTGATTGTCAGACAATGCGTGTGACTTGTTCAAAACAATGCTGCCGTATGTTGGGAAATAAATTTTGTGGAATTTTCTTTCATTTGGGGTATTATTAGGCGATTTGAAGAAACACTTGGGGAATTTATATATTTATGTAATGCTGTTAAATAATTGAAAAGTTTCATATTTTTTTATTATCATAATACAAAAAATGTTTCAAAGTTCTTATTTACTTCATACCTAAACTACTGTTTTTTCAAAACGATGTAACTTTAATAATAATATCAACAAAAATTTCGTTTTTATAGCAGTACGTAACAAGTTTTTGTTTAACTGCCATTAATTTAATTCTATCTATCAACTTTTATTTTTATTTATTTTTCCAAAAAACTGTCATTATGTTTTTTAATTTTATAAGTATTTAATCATAATCTTTAATAAAACTATTTATTTATTAAATAAAATTTGTCTGCTTAAAAAATTGTAATAGTGTTAGAATAGAAATCTGATCGAGTTTTAGATTTAAAAAGAACAGAAAACGGGTGCGATTATTCGTGTTTCGGCTTAATTCAAAGATTAAGTTAAAATTTTTCGGATTAAGTTTTTACCTAATACCTATTACAAAAAAAGGTACATCAAGTAACGTTAATGCATTCCTCTAACTAATAATTCCTCTTATTATGTTTAGTTTGTTTATGATAAATAAACTTGTTTTCGAGCGATTTAAATTTGGGGCTATGGAATATATGTATATGCAAAGATAACATAACTTGTTGAAAGCCGTCATAAGAACTAGCTTTTCGGGAAAACTTTGCTGATTTGCGACAATTTCCGGCATATCGTTTAGGTTTTTGTCCGTAGTGGCAACATCTTCACGTCGTGGTGAAAAAAAAAAAATTATTGAAAATAATCCCAAAAGATGAAAATTTTAAAATCCAATTGTAATGCTTTTTGAAACTTGCCGAACAAGATATATAATTTTTTGAACCTTAAAAATCATTATTAATTTTTGGGTGGGCATAATAATCTTCTTTTTATTCCGTTTTCCTTATAAAAAAACTAAGAAAAAGAAGAAGAACGCTAAAAAAATATAAAGCAAATGTGAGGTCATGTTTCAATTAGTCCCATGGCAATGTGAGGTTACGTTTCAATCAGTCCCATATGTGTTAGTGAAAATAGCTGATTTTTGCAACCGTGGAAAAGGTGAAATTTTTATTTATTTTTCAGTATGGTGAACAAACCAACAGCTGACTTTGAGGTCCTACTAAAAACTACATTTCAATATAAAATCAGAAGATTGTCGTAAGTAAGTTATTTTATAGTTTTATAGTTTAAATATAAACTTATGTATTTTCTTCCTTACAGAAAACTAATCCCACCATGCAAAACCAGTCTAATGAGCCACAAGAAGCAAGAAACCTTAATCCTTTAAAGGATAACAAGAGCTGTATTTACAATGAAATTTGCGACAACATGAAACAGCAGCTGCAAAACAAACAACACAACGATGAAAGCGTTAAATGTGTCCAAGACTTAGGAAAACCTGAAGCACAGCTACTAAATGAACGTGCAGCATTACTGCAACAGCTTAACGTGACAGGAGACAACTTCCGTGAAGAATTCATTGCCGTATTGGTAAAATTGCCTGAGATGTATATTAATTCAATTCGTAATAGCACTTTGGCGATTTTAATTTAGAAGGTGCAGGAAATGAAGATGTAACTGCTGCTGGAGGAGACATTGATTGGGGTATTGAAAGAAAATATTTCAAATGAATTGCCCATGACTGAATATTTAGAGTTTTTTGCGCCGGATTTTACGCTGCATCCAGAAGTCAATTCGCGGCAAGAAAAAGCTATTCAAAACAATATTTGGAGCTAATAGTTAAGCATGTGTACGAAAACTTAAAAATGTGTCAACATTCACCAAGTGTGCAGATGGTTCAAATGCCACCTGATGCAATGGATATCGAAGAATTGCGTGTTAAAGAAGAGCAAGATTCAGATGTACGAATCTCACATATAAAAATGTACCAAATTGGCATAGGGATTTGGTGCGTGCTTGCGAAAATATTCCAATTGTTTTGTGTGGCAATAAAGTCGATATTAAGGATCGTAAAGTGAAGGCCAAGAGCATTGTATTCCATAGAAAAAAGAATTTGCAGGTAAATGGCAGCTTTTAATAGTATGTGGTTTAAAATATCTTGATTTTAACTGTTTGTTATTTTGCAGTACTACGACATCTCAGCCAAATCCAATTACAACTTTGAAAAGCCTTTCCAACCAGAGTTGGCGCGTAAGTTGGTCGGCGATCCAAACCTGGAATTTGTTGCTATGCCAGCGTTGTTGCCACCAGAAGTCAAAATGGACAAGGATTGGCAATTACAAATCGAAAAAGATTTACAAGAGGCACAGGAAACAGCTTTGCCAGAAGAGGATGAGGATTTGTAAATTTACTATAAATATAATTATATACAGCAACAGCTATTAAAAATAAAAAAAACAACTAATAACCCTCAAACAATAAAAAACACTACAACAATAAAAATAACATCTTTGTAGTAACAAGCAAATAATGCAAATTTCTACTGTTAATGCTTGTTTAATTGCCGCCTACCCCTCCGCAGGATAGAGAGGAAACGAGGATTTCAATATTAATCAACAACAACAACACGACTAACAAAAAAACCACGTCTTATTTAGTATAAATAATAAAAGAAATTAATTTAAAACGGCATACGATATTAAAAAATTCAATAAAGAAACGAAATAAAAGAACACACGTTAAACAAATACACAAATCGTTCACCATCAGTTAACTACAATGATTTTTACATTTTTTCATTGGAAAAATATAGCTAAGAACTTTTGACTGTTCAGTTGCAGCAGTATTGTTAATTTTTGCAATGCTTACAAGGTTTTAGCTTGTAAATACTTTGAAATTTTACCTTGCTTTAGAAAAAAAATCTCCATTTAGAAATATTGTTGCAATTGTAGATCCTTTTGTAAGTTTTTCTTGCGCGATTTCGACTTATCTATATTTTTTATGTTATCGCATTTTTGTTTAATATTATCATTAATTTTTTTTTATACATACGAGTACATAATATTTTTAAATGTTCAAATATACAAAATTATGCGAAATACTTTCAACTTAAAATGGTGAAATTGAATGATTCAAAATAAAAGAAAGAAGAAATAATTTGTAATTAAAAGAAAGTGTATTTATTTAAAAAGTGTTCCATTTACTTCACAGCCATTGCAAATATTTTAAAATGTAAGTCGTTTATTTTAAAAACTTTCTTTTAAATACAATTTTCTCATAGTTAAAGTGCAGTTCATAATAATTTACAAAATTTTTATTTTACATTCATAAAAGAAGTACAAATTAGAAAGACAACTTATGTGAATATATAACACCTCCAAAACAATCTTGCTGCAGAAAATTCCTTCAGGCACAAAAACTTTTCTGTAAATGAATGATACGAATTTAAGTCACTTTCTTCGACTCATCGGTATGATACTGATTTCGCTTGATAAAAATAATTTGAGGGCTTGTAGTAAGGCACAAATAATTAACGATTCGACTTATCCAAATATTCGACTTGTCCAAATATTCCAATTGAATGAATATTTTTGTGCGCAAAAATGAGTGGTGAATTATTATATGACATTTGTCAGACGAGCAGGTTACCATATGCTAAGTTTTTTAACTGAAAAGAGCTAGGTAGTGATTTTTGCTTATTTAAAGGACAATAAACCCTCAAACTATATTATTTATCACTTTATTTTAATAATTTTTACAATAAGTCTAAATTTCATTGATTTTTTCGACTATATAATAAAAATATTTTTCAAATGTTCCTAATTTGGACAAAAATGTCCTAAGTGGTAAAGTTAAAAATTTTATTAGTCACCACGAGTGGGTGAGTTTTTAAAAGCAGCGCCGCAACTGAATTTTTTTGCGTTAGTAGTAGAATTCGGTCGAGAGCTTCGCCTCTTTTGATACTCTTTGATGCCTACGTCAGCACTCAAATTAAGCCCGCTGTATGAATACAAACCTAACGAAAAGCTTACTTTTAACTTCAAGCAAATGGTGCAAATTTTTGAGTGAAAACAAGATCCATTGCGTTGAAATTTTAATCAGCTGTTCGCTTTGCTTACATTCCTAAAGCATGACGTCAACTTGAGTACATTTACCGCCAATTTCCTTTGTTATTAGTTTCTCAATTATAATTTTCAATTTAAATTTATTTGAAGCTGCACCTTGTAGGCTCAAATTAAAATTTACAAAAATTGATGATGTTGTCAAACAGTGGGAAGAGTGGAAACAGGCGCTGGGCTGTCCCGGGTTTGAACAAAACTAAATGCACACTTTGTTTTTTAAAAATATAAAAGCCATGTCCATGTAGAATTTTTAATAAATGACTTATTTAAATAAAGCGAAAAGTTTGATGATGTAAAATTATTGATGTCAAAATTGTTTCGCGGACTCCTGGATAGCTTCGCGGACCTCCAGGAGTCCGCGGACCACAGCTTAAGAATCGCTGAGATAGATCATTACGTACTTAGAGTATGTACGAAAGGCGAAAGAGATTCGTGGAGTAGGTTTGTAGTACAATAAAAACCAAAACATATATTTTTTTATATATTGAAATTTGATTTGCGACTTTTACGGGCATCAAATTCTCGGACAATAGTTTTTAAGTTCAACATTTTTAGCATATCTGCCTCTACTTTATGTTTAATATTGATAAAGCATCGAGCCTTTCCTGCAGCATCGTTGTTCTTTTCTCAATTTTTATTATATTCAATTTCGAAAATGATCGTTCCGCTGTGCAGCTCGATATCATCAGGCATAAAAATATACGCAAGACTGTGTCCACATTAGGGAACGCTTATTCAAATTTATCATCGTGTATTTGATATGAACTTGTGCGAGGAAAATCACTGGAACTTATTTTATTTATAACATATGAATAAAACTGCTGAATTTCGGTTTCTAAATCGGTATTAAGGTCTTGTGGATATGCGTCTACTAAATTTCTACACTGCTGACTGTATTCTGATGTATCATCATGAGCATTGCCGTTTTAGCCTTTTTGAGGCAAGATTTAGCCTTTTTAAATTCCATTTAGCCTCGAAAATTTCATCTAGCCTCTAGCCTTTTTTTCAGTTTTTTCTCAAAATTCGTCTAGCCTTTTTTATTTTTTGGCCTTTTTTTTCAAATGGAGTTCCGAAACCCCAAAGTCTTATAAATTTACCACTTTTACGCAACTTTCGCGTTCACAAATTATCAAACACTATTTTTGGCAGTTTGCCATCACTACACGATTATATAGAAAAGAGTTTTTCCTATTACAGAGTGTGTTCTCCTACATTGGTTTCATAGTAGTCAAAATACAATACAAAATGTAAACGAACGAATTTAGTTGAACAATATTCGTTTCCACAACGGATTGCGATAACATTTTCTATAGTAAAATTTTCCGTAGAATCCGAATATCGTAATGGTTTTTTTCGATTGGCCCCAATTTTCCATATATGTAAATGGTAAAGTTGAAAAAACTGCATTGTTGACAGCACATACTTCACATAAATGCTTGTAAAAACCTTACATGTCAGCCAATCAATTTTAAATTTTTGTATGTTCTAGAAGAAAGTCAGACAAAAGCTTTAAGGTATAAAATGTGCCAAAAGTATCTGCAATATGTCTGTTGTGACCGAAAACAGTTACAACATATCCCTTTTTTCAATTTTTTTAAGCAAATTTGAGATTTGAAGCCCTATATCTAAAATTAATTATAAAGGTGACAAAAAGTTAGCCTTCCTACCTTATAGAGAATTTCAATACAAATATTTAAAATCTATTAAAGAATTCCCAACTTATACTGATTTTTAGCAAAGCTATATCCGCAAGTTTCCATGAAACTAGATGCGAGCGATATTTATTTTTGATATATTTTTTTTTTAAATTAAAAACCACGAATGAAAAAGTGGTTCAAAAAAATGGCGTCTTAGGCCAAACTTCACATTGAAATAGGGTCAGTATGGGTTATAGATAAAAATTTGAAAAAAATCCCAAAATTTTTTTATCCCATTTCGAACATTATCACAAAGCTAACTAATCCTTATTTGACTAACAAATGGACTGATTGGGATTAAACAAGAGCCCCACAAGACAAAACCAGACTTTATAACTTAACGTCTCTACTGAGAAATGAAATTAAACAACTTAAAAACGATACCATAAGTGAGTTTCTCCGTGAGCTTACAAACGACTCCAGTACTGAATATGCACTCTGGAAGTCTACCAAAAGGCTGAAGAGGCCAATCATGCAAACGCCTCCAATTAAAAACATGGATGGCAGCTGGGCTAGAAATAATGAAAATAAAGCATCCAGATTTGCTGAACAATTTGCAAAGATTTTTAAACCTAATACGGTGGATGACAATATTTTGTTACCAAACATTACTGAACAAGAAACTATGGAAATACCTTTTGTCACTCCAGCTGAAGTCAAAAAAGAAATTAAAAACATTAACCCGAAAAAAGCTCCTAGTTTTGACTTGATCACTGGCCAAATAATTAAAGAACTACCAAGGTTAAAATAACTAATCTTATTAATGCATCATTCAGACTACAATATGTACCATTACTGTGGAAAATGGCTGAAGTTATTATGATACCAAAACCTGGAAAGCCACCCCATAAAACCACATCATACCGACCAATTTCACTGTTGCCGATGATGTCCAAATTGGAAAGCCACCCCATGAATCCACGTCATACCGACCAATTTCACTGTTGCCGATGATGTCCAAATTGTTTGAAAAACTTCTATTGAAAAGACTTAAACCAATCATCGAAGAGAAACATCTTATCCCGGATCATCAATTTGGCTTCCGGAACCAACACTCTACGATTGATCAGGTTCATAGAATTACTAATACCATAGAAAAATCATTAGAAGAAAAGAAAGTGTGCTCAGCAATATTCTTTGATGTAGCGCAAGCTTTCGATAAAGTTTGGCAAGAGGGATTGAACCATAAACTCAAAACGATCCTTCCTGTACAATACTCAAAAATCCTGTAATCATATATGTATATCAGAACGTTACTTCAGAGTCAAACAAGAGGACGCTTATTCTGATCTGAAGAAAATCCAAGCAGGTGTACCTCAAGGTAGCGTAATGGGCCCAGTTCTCTAACTCCTGTACACTAGTGATTTACCGGCACTAAATGACAATATTGTTGCTACATTTGCTGATGGTACTGCTATTTTGGCTATTAGCGACAATAATACTGAGTCAACAGAAAAGCTACAAATAGTCGTTGCTGAAATACAACGCTGGACAGCTAGGTGGCGCATCAAGCTTAATGATACTAAATCAGTGCATATCGACTTTACGAATAAACGTATAGAGCACAAGCCAGTATATATAAATCAAAAAATAGTGCCGTACGAGAATACAACAAAATATCTTGGCATGACCCTTGATGCTAAACTCAGGTGTCAAAAAAAAACGCGAATTTTTTTTAAGCGAATTTGATTTAACGCGATTCAAAAAAAGTGTTGCGATCTGTTTTTGCGCGAATTGATTTGATTTAACGCGATTCAACAATACATGAGCTTGAAAATTTAGTTGAAATTCTGAGAAATAACATTGACATTCAAGTTTCTCAAAAAAGATTGTGTGTTTTATCAGAAAATAATACCGATTAAATAATGCTTTGCAATATTTTGTACCTGTTTTTATTTTAATAAAATTAATTAAGAAATTTTTGATATTGAGCGACTGATTATTTTGTAATTAAACATGGTTTAATCGGACTTACAGTCATTCAGCAAAGACCAATATTGTAAATTTTTACTTTATTGATCAATGCTATTTTTTACAACAAACATGACAAAGATAACAAATGGAAAAATTTTTAACACTTGGTAATTATATAAAGTAAAAATTTACAATATTGGTCTTTGCTGAATGACTGTAAGTCCGATTAAACAATGTTTAATTACAAAATAATCAGTCGCTAAATATCAAAAATTTCTTAATTTATACGGAGGACACGCCAATTTCAGAAACTATGTAGCTGGCAACACTACAAATTTCTAAAAATAGATCATAGCCGTGCAAGACAAGATTCGCGCCGGCTGTGACAACAAGCGAGAAAGTGACAAAGACATAATAACAAATGTGATATACGCACTCTGTGCAGTTCAAGGTCAGTTCCTCAGTAGCTCAAGTGTTAGAGCGGCCGTCGCAAAAATATGCAATTGCAATGCATGAACGGTCAGGGATTCGAGTCCATGTACAGAATTAACCAAACTGGTCTGATGAGGCTATTGGTAATAGCCGAAACATGTCACCAATTACTAGGTTAAAAAATTTTTCCATTTGTTATCTTTGTCATGTTTGTTGTAAAAAATAGCATTGATCAATAAAGTAAAAATTTACAATATTGGTCTTTGCTGAATGACTGTAAGTCCGATTAAACAATGTTTAATTACAAAATAATCAGTCGCTAAATACCAAAAATTTCTTAATTTATACGGAGGACACGCCAATTTCAGAAACTATGTAGCTGGCAACACTACAAATTTCTAAAAATAGATCATAGCCGTGCAAGACAAGATTCGCGCCGGCTGTGACAACAAGCGAGAAAGTGACAAAGAAATAATAACAAATGTGATATACGCACTCTGTGCAGTTCAAGGTCAGTTCCTCAGTAGCTCAAGTGTTAGAGCGGCCGTCGCAAAAATATGCAATTGCAATGCATGAACGGTCAGGGGTTCGAGTCCATGTACAGAATTAACCAAACTGGTCTGATGAGGCTATTGGTAATAGCCGAAACATGTCACCAATTACCAGGTTAAAAAATTTTTCCATTTGTTATCTTTGTCATGTTTGTTGTAAAAAATAGCATTGATCAATAAAGTAAAAATTTACAATATTGGTCTTTGCTGAATGACTGTAAGTCCGATTAAACAATGTTTAATTACAAAATAAACAGTCGCTAAATATCAAAAATTTCTTAATTTATACGGAGGACACGCCAATTTCAGAAACTATGTAGCTGGCAACACTACAAATTTCTAAAAATAGATCATAGCCGTGCAAGACAAGATTCGCGCCGGCTGTGACAACAAGCGAGAAAGTGACAAAGAAATAATAACAAATGTGATATACGCACTCTGTGCAGTTCAAGGTCAGTTCCTCAGTAGCTCAAGTGTTAGAGCGGCCGTCGCAAAAATATGCAATTGCAATGCATGAACGATCAGGGGTTCGAGTCCATGTACAGAATTAACCAAACTGGTCTGATGAGGCTATTGGTAATAGCCGAAACATGTCACCAATTACCAGGTTAAAAAATTTTTCCATTTGTTATCTTTGTCATGTTTGTTGTAAAAAATAGCATTGATCAATAAAGTAAAAATTTACAATATTGGTCTTTGCTGAATGACTGTAAGTCCGATTAAACAATGTTTAATAATAAAATTAATTGTTTTTTTTTTTGTTGATTTGTTAAATGTTGTATGAATTTTCTTTTTGATAAATTAATATTTTTATTGCATTTTTTCATTTTTCTATGTAATTTATCAATAAACGTATGTATTTTAAAACCTGCTTTAATAAAATAGGTCACAGCGCCTGTAATACGATAATTTTTTATACTTTTATGTTATTATTTTTATTGATTTTTCAAAAGTGGAACCAGTCCCCTACTTTTATAGGTTATGTTAGGTTAAAAGGGTTGCTTGCAAAGCAAGATTCACTCGGAGGCAGTTTGCCCATTGTGATACCCTACATATATATAAAAATGTTCCCCTCCTTCTCCTTTAAAAAGTCCTACTGAATGGGGGTGAACCACCCAGAAGCCTTGGTGAAGTTTTGGATACTGGTGAGTTCCAGCTCGGGTAGTTCCTCAAGACCAACAAAGAACGCAGATCCAAAATATTTGATTCGTCTCCTCATTAGCCCGGGGCATTCGCAGAGCAGGTGTTTAGCCGTCTCATCCTCTTCTTCATCTCCGCAGCTCCTGCAGAAATCTCTGAAAGGAGCACCATATCTGGTGGCCATAGGGCCAATGACACAGTGCCCCGTCAGTACTCCTACAACAGTCCTAAGCTCTCCTCTTCTGAATCTTAAGAGAGATTGCGTCCTTCCCAGATTCAATTTTGGCCACATGATTCGAGACGTTCTGCATCTGGTGGTAAGGTTCCACCTTCTGTTCGTTTGTTTCTTGATTATGTCCTCTATCCGATAGTGTAATTCCGCCAATGGTATCTTAAGGTCTACCACTTGTTGATTCTCTGGTTGTTCTGATCCTATTCTGGCACATTCGTCAGCTTTCTCATTTCCGGAAATACCCGTATGACCGGGCACCCAGCAGAGTTCTATAGCATGCTGTCGGATTGAACGTAGTGATTCCCTGCAGAGTTCTACACAGCTTGACTTTACTATTTTGGCATTCAGTGCTTTGATCGCAGCCTGACTGTCCACACATATGGTAATGATGGAGGGAGCAAGCTCCCTGTCCCGTATCACCTGTGCGGCTTGGTCTATGGCATAGAATTCAGCTTGAAAAACGCTGCAATAGTTGGGTAGTCTAAAAGACATCTCCATACTCATATTATGTTTATGTTTATGTTTATTTAGTCTTTAGAATACATGTTCTTTACAGACTAGATATAAAAGTAAAAATAACTTAAGTAACTAGAATAGCAAAATTTATATCTTATATAAACTATTCAACAAATTTTTAAAGCAATTGGTTGAAAAAGCAAAATCTAAATTATTGTTGCCCACAATCAAAGAATTATATAGAGCTAAAGCTCTAGTTAATGGCTCATTAAGAGCATAGTTTTTTCTATGGAACTGGATTGAAAACAAATCGCAATGTCGCAACATTCTTGAAGGTATATTAAAATTAATATGTTGCAATAAAGGCGTACAGTCAATCGAACCTGAGATAAGACCATGAATAAAAGTAAGAGATTGAATCTTACGTCTAGTTTCAAGAGATTTTATGCCTAAAAGTAAGCTACGCGATTCGTAAGAAGGCAATGAAGTTTCAAAATTTATGGATCTAAGCGCAAATCTGGTAAATGATTTTTCAACTTTTTCAATTCTAAAAGAAGAAGTGCTGAAAAAAGGACTCCACACGAATGACGCATATTCCAATCGCGACCTTACAAACGAGTTATACAAAACCTTAATGGTATGAGGATCTGCAAACTCTGAACTATTCCTACGCACAAAGACAAGTAGAGAATAGGCTTTCGGAATAATATAATTAATGTGTTCGATAAACGTAAATTTCGAGTCAAAAATAACACCCAGATCACAATTAGAGTCAATTAACCTTAGCGGCAGGCCAGCCAAAAAATAGGAAGTATTAATGATATTCCTAGACTTAGAAAAAGTAAGTGAAAAACATTTGGAAATATTCAAAGGCAAACCATTTTGAACACTCCAATTATAAATATCATTAAGATCACTCTGCAGTAGGGTAGAATCACTCAAACTGGAAATTTTACTAAAAAGCTTTAAATCATCAGCATAAAGCAAAAATTGAGCAAAACGAATGCATTTACATAAATCGTTAATAAACAATATGAAAAATAGTGGACCAAGGATACTGCCTTGCGGAACCCCAGAAGAAGCAAAATACTGATATGATTTAACATTATTTATTTCTACATAGCAAATTCTATCTAGCAGGTAGGATTGAATCCAATTCAAAAAAGTGGAATGGCAACCCATTTTCGCAAGTTTTGCAATTAAGACATTATGACAGACCTTGTCAAATGCTTTAGAAAAATCAGTATAAATGCAGTCAACTTGATACCCACTTTCAAACGACGAAACACAATATTTTGAAAAAAGTGCTAAATTTGTCACGATGGAGCGACCAGCAAAGAAACCATGCTGTTGAATACATATATGATTTTTAACCATGAAAAATAACTTATTCTTCACGATACTTTCAAAAAGTTTCGATACATTAGACAACTTTGAAATAGGCCTATAATTAGAAATGTTATTTTTAATTCCACTTTTAAAAACAGGCGTTATAGATGCAATTTTCCAGCATTGAATAAAGACCCCTTCAGACAGAGATTTATTAAACAACAAGGACAATGGTTTAGACAAAACATGTGCGTACTTTTTAAGTAATATAGACGCAATACCATCAATATCAGTCTTTACTGAACTTTTCATATTAGATATAACACTATAAACTTCAAACTCAGTAACTTCCATAGCACCAAGATCCAAAAAAGAACTAATATTCTTCAAACTAGAGTCATTAGACCAATCAATTACATCATCAATCATTAAATCGATTTAAAATAGTCAGCAAAGAGGTTCACAGTATCTTCAATTAGCAAAAAGTTCTTTCCATTATAATTCATAGATGTTGGAATACATGAACCATCTTTTTTTGATAGAATAAAATTCCAAAATGATTTAGGATTCTTTTTGACATTACTTTCACACCTCAAGATATATTGCTTATATAGAAATTTATTATAATAATAAATTCCCTCATATAATGAATATATTTAAATTTGAATTCAATATTATTAGTAGATTTGAACGACTTCATAAATTTATTTCGCAAATTTTTTATTTTTTTTTTTAGATTTTTAGTGTACCAAGGTAACTTATATACTCTTGGTGACACACGAGGGATATGGTAGCTACAAACTTTAAATAATTCAGCTTTAAAAATTTCAAAAGAAGTGGCGACATTCTTACTCCTGAAAAGAATATTCCAGTCAGTCCGATTGAAAATAATATTTAAATTTTCATAATTACACAATCTAAAATTGAAATAATTTATTGGAGGTTGAAGATTTGTAAATTCATAAAATTCAGTTTCAATAACAAGTGGAATGTGATGCATATTAGATGGAGCAATAGGACAAAAACATTCACTTAAATTGGTTTTAAAGTTTTTAGATACAAAAACTAAATCTAGAATTCTATTTAAGCTATTAAATATAGAGTTTATTTGCATTAAGTCCATACTAAATAAGCTATCAATAAAATTTATCTCATACAATTGATTGATATTAGAAGGCAGCAGTTCATTGTTAAATTGATTCCAAACGATTTTACTCAAGTTAAAATCACCAACAACACACAGGTGATTATCAACATTACTTAAAATAGATTGCAAATTAGTTATATTTTCAACATGAGCTGTATAGGTATCATCACCACTATTTGGAGGAATATATGACGCGCAGATATAAAGCGATCCCTTAGGATTATTTATTACGATACATAATTGATCTAATAAAGAATCAGAATTCTGCAACAAATAAACATTTGAACACAAGTATCGCTTAACAGCTATGAGAACACCACCACCACGATTCAATCCAGTTTTGACTGCATCTCTATCCTTTCGGTAGACTTGGTACAAATTCAAATTAAAAAATTCAGCATCAAAGAAATCAGGGTTCAACCATGTTTCAACAAATACAAAAACGTCGAAGTCTCCTTGAGAAGTCCAATTAAAAATTGCAGAAGACTTAGTCCTCATTCCAGATAAATTATGAAAGTACAACTTAAGCTTTTTAAGATGAATACCATTTATTGGAGCAGCAACAACTACTTTTCTTTTGTATTCACTCCCCTTTTTTGAAAATTTATGAAAAGCCTCACTTTTACATTCTCTTGCCAAAGAGAAGCAACAAGAATATTAGTATAAAATTGTTCAGAAACGCCAAGCTTAAAATTTATACTCTTAATATTGTTTTGAGCAGCACCTTTCTTTACAAGTTTAAAACATGCAAAGTGACCTTTATCAATATTGGTGTATTTATTAGCATACGCAATAATGTCATCTTCAGAAACGTTTGGTTTAAAAGAGGCCAAGTGTACAAATTTTTTACGTACAATAACATCCAAGTCACCACTTACTTTTTGACCAACAACAAATTTGTGTTTATTTATTAATTTCTTTTCTTTATTTACTGTGATCCATGGATTTTTATTCTCATTAACATTTTGGGGAATATTAAAAGTAAAACCATCAACAGCAGCAGCATTAGCAATGTTCTTATCATTCGCACAATTCACATTAAGGGAATCAACACTTATAACAGCGGCAGCATCACCCATGCTTGTAGTTAAGCCAGTTGACAAAAAAACAGGTGAGAGCAAAGTAGAAGTAGCATTAGCAGCAGAAACGGCAGCAGCATAAGACATCGGTGCTTGCAGAGATTCAGAAGCCTGCGAATGATGGGAGACAGCATTAGACGGCGAAATCGCAGCAGTAGCCGCAGCAGCGGCAGCATGAGATGAAGAAGCATTACAATCATCTGTAACAACAACAGTGTCATCAAAACAAAGATCAACTAAGACAGATGACGGCGGAACTGCATTAAAAGAAAGCATGTGATTTCTCTTCGAGAGCGGAGCAAGTTTATTATTTCTTGTTTTAGGGCTATTCAAAACACCACCAAAATTGTTTTTCAAAAGTTTAACATCTTGTGCTAGAATAGCAAGTGCAGAAGAGACTTCATTGTTACTAAGTTGAGACTTCAACAAATGTAACTCCAATTGCAAGTCATCAATTTTTTCAACAAGCACTTTTTCATCGTTTTTTAAAGAGATTATCAAAGATAACGCGCGCGCATTTTCAGCTCTAAGAGCAACGATTTCATCGAAAACTAATTGCAAAGAAATGTCTTGTTTATTAGAATTTTGCAGAACAGGTTTTACTTGCTGTTGTTGCACTAATTGAGCATTAGACATCGTAGAGACCGAGTTCTCACGAATTTTCTGAGGCGAACGAATAGAGTTTCGGCGAACTACCGAGCAATTTTTACAACGATAAGAATTATTTGATTTTTGCAAGTATTCTAAATCAGCTGGTGAAATGTTTATGCAAACCAAGTGAAAAAGTTCATTGCACTTAGCACACTGCGTTGATGGCTGACCTCGATCAACCTTTTGTCCACATTCACATGGCATAGCATATGAAACAAAAATAAGAGTAAAATTAAAATCAAATTTGATAAATCACAGAGTAAACTCAAAACACGTCCGCACCGTATGAGATTTAAAAATTATCCGAGTACACACTCGCTCCTGTGCCGAACTCCATCTTGGATCCATCTGTGAAGATGGTTAGCCCCTTTCCTTCCAGAACGGTTCCTGAGTTCCAATCTTCTCTTGTTGGAAAGTTGATGGTGTAGGCAGTGCCAAAGTCAAGTATTGGTACTCGGTAGTCGCTTCCCGTGAGGCAGAGTTCCCGCTGCATATCTTGCAAAATAGACCCATGACCATCAGAGTTTTGAAGCTTGTTGCATTCTTTTAACCTGAGAATCCTTTTTACCGCTATATTCCTGATGTATAGGTCAATAGGCAGAAGATGAATTATAATCTCCAGGCCCACCTGTGGTGTCGATCTCACTGCTGCTGTTATACCAAGGCAGGCCAGTTTCTGTACCTTACGAAGCTTGACTTGGTGTTGGCAGCCTTCCCCCACACCAGCGCGCCATGAGTTAAAATAGGTCTGATGACCGCCGTGTACATCCGTGTACGGTTTTGCACCCCATTTTTTCCCAAACGTTCTGTTACACGTGTAGAAAGCGCTCAATGCCTTTCTAGCCCTTTCATCCACGTTCCTCTTCCATGATAGCTTGGAATCCAGAATGACTCCGAGATATTTTGCTCCTTTGGCGAGAGCCAGTGTGGTACCATTTAACGTTGGCAGTTTAAACACTGGTATTTTATATTTTCTTGTGAATAAAACAAGTTCGGTCTTGCTTGGATTGATACCAAGTCCGTTCCTATTTGCCCAAACTAGCAGTTTCCTCAAAGCTGACTCCATCAGTTCACTGATCGTAGAAATAAACTTTCCCTTTATCAGTATGACGACATCATCTGCGTAGGCAACCACCTTAATCATCGATCTTTCCAGCGAGCATAAAATTTCATTATTGACAAGATTCCACAGGAGTGGTGATATAACACCGCCCTGTGGAGTACCTCTTTTAACTGCTTTCCTGCTCTTTGATGTCCCCAGGGTGGAGCTGATGACCCTGTGACTCAGCATGTTGTTGATCCACAGAGTTATTTTGCTATTTACCCCTATGCGTTCCAATGCGGTACTAATTGACCTTAATTCCACATTGTTAAAAGCACCCTCTATATCAAGAAAAGCACCTAAAACATATTCTTTTACATGTAAACCAGTTTCGACAAAGCTAACGACCTCATGCAAAGCAGAGTCTACAGACGTACCTTTCAGGTATACGTGTTGCGCCTTACTGAAGTTGTGCTCATTTAGAGTGCTTTACACGTGCAGACCTACCACTCTCTCTAGTGTTTTTAATAAAAACAATGATAGACTAATTGGCCTGTAGTCTTTGGCAGAATTATGATTCGCCTTTCCCGCCTTCGGGATAAAGACGACCCTAACCTCTCTCCATTCCCTAGGAATATATCCTAAGGCTATGCACCCTCTGAAAATCCTTGTCAACCAAGGAATGATGGTGGGCAAGGATTTTTGCAGCATTGCTGGTAGAATACCATCTGGTCCCGCGGATTTGAACGGTTTGAATGATTGTACTGCCCAGACAATTTTTAATTCGCTTGTTAATTCTTTGATAAACCCAGTTATGTGATTGTTGGTCATGCTTGAGTTTGGGATGGTTTCTGAACCACTCGAAGCCGCGTCCACACATTCGGGATAGTGGGTCTTCATAAGGAGCTCAAGAGATTCACTGCTGCTTTCCGTGTATACACCATCCGATTTTACCAGAAGACCGGGAGTGCTTAGACTCTTGGACAGAATTTTACGAAGCCTTGCGGCTTCACTCGTTTCCTCCATGCCCTCACAGAACTCAGCCCATGACGCCCTTTTTGCCTTCCTAATTTCACTTTTGAAAGCGTTGAAACTTTGACGATATATATCCCAATCCGTACTTTCCCTAGTCACTTTTGCTCTATTAAAAAGCCTTCTAGTTTCAGTCCTCAACCGCCCAAGATTTGAAGTCCATAATGGTGTGAGGTTTCGTTTCTTTCGTTCTTTCGTTTCTCACTCATAAGTTTTTCGAACTTTTGCCAGTTAGCTCTTGCCAGGTTCCAATAAACGATTTGTACCCCACTCTTAAAATTAATACTGAATAGTATCCTGTAATGATCTGAGAAAGAGCATTCTGTAGATACCATCCAGTCCTCAACCCTAAGAGTGTCTGAATTTGTCGCTAAAGTAATATCGATTACCTGTTCCCTAATCCTATTATAAAATGTAGGATGATTCCTCCTATTGCATACAACAAGATTTGTGGACAGTAAATATTCAAAAAGAGACTCACCTCTGTTGTTGGTATCTGAACTGCTCCAGATGCTGTGATGAGCGTTCGCATCACAGCCGATGACCATGCTTAGCCCCTTGTTTTTGGCCCATTGAACCAAACTTTTGAAGGCTTCGCTGGGCGGGTCTCGCTCCTCGTGGAGCAAGTATGCTGATGAGAGGATCAGATTTGGCCCCCTTTGCTCGCACATTGCCACGGTCAGGTCCTCGTTACTGTAATTTGGTAGAAGAAAAACATAAATGTTTCGTTTAGCCAAAATACAGGATCTTATCCTACCTTCCCTTTTGGGGGAGATGAGTTTATATCGACCCGAACCCAATCCCTGAACCCTACCTCCTAAGAGCCAGGGTTCCTGAACCAGGACCACGTCGATGTCACCCTTCTCCATAAACAGCAGCAAATCGTCCGTCGCTGCTTTACAGTGATGCAAATTAATTTGCACTACCTTGAGCATGTTCCGGGCGATCGCTGCTCTCCTTCTGCTTGTCGGCAATGGCCATTGTGACATAGCCAATGCCGAAGCGAATTCTTCCTTTCAAGGGACGGAGTAGTTGCTCAGATTCTGGGCTAATCTTAACCCAGAGATCCTTGCCGTTCCGCTTGTCCCTTGACCTGCCCCTGACGATTTCCCAGTCATCCGCCTTGACGCCCCTGTTCTGACGTTTGATCAGAGAGAGTATGGATTCATCCTCCATGACGGGTGGAGGAATCCACACTCTCACGACCACGCTTCGGGGAACCTGGTCAACCGGAACCACGTCAAGCTTAGTCCCCGGCCAAGGTTCACTCTGGTTGCGGATACAGTTAGTGAGGAAGCTTAATGCCTCACTTGTGCCGCATCCCACAACCTTCACTTCCCTTAGCCACTTAGCTCCATCAAACATACCAATAGAATCACTACTGGTATGCTCCATTTCGCTAAGAAGTGCCCTCATGATCTTTTCCTCCAGGATAAGCCAATTGGCGTCCGAGATCTTCCCATCTGGATGATCCCGATCGACAATTGCCACCTAAAGTTTAGGAGCTGAAGGCAAGCTAGCTGAAGGCTTCAGCCTCTTACCCTCAGTAACCTGACCCTCGCTAGAGCGTTGCTTCTTGTTGCTTGGCTTAGCAGAGGTCACTTCGCCGCCACCCACGGCACTCTCCGATCTGGAAAGTAGTGTGGACAGAGGCTTGGCGACTTGCTTTGCCTTGCCTTTCGAAGCCTGTACTCCTTGAACGCGAGCGGTGGTTGCTGACCCTGAAGGACCTGCCTTCAAGCAGCCAGAGACGGCCGATGATATCGCTTCCTTCACTCCGGACTTGTTCGCGGCGATGGCTGCTGGACCCGAGAGTTCAGCCTTCTTCGCCACGACCTTTCCAGAGCAACTAGAAGCGATGCCACCGGCCGCCACCTGCGCTCTTCTAGCAGCTTCAATGATGGCTGCACCAGAAACACTATCTTCGGGATAGCGCCTCTCATGCAGCCGCACATTGAAGGTGTGCTTTTTATAGAGAGCCTTTTCCTTCGGAGTAAGGTAGAATGAGCTACGCAATCCCAGTTTCCTCAGAAACTTAAGGGAGCTTTTGTAGCCCTTCCTCCTCTTACTCTTTTGGTCCTTGGCCTCTTTCTCCGTCAGTGTCTTTTGAACACTCACTCCCGTCTTCTCCGCTGGAGGACCCAAGGAGGATGGCACATTTTCAGAGGATAACAATAGATCCTCCTCGTCTGTGTCACACAACCTTAGACCCTCCAGAAGATTCGACGAGGAGAGTGTGTCCAAATCGTCTTCAATGTCCATGCAATGTTGTCTCTGTAGCGTCCTGTCTTTGTCTTCCCTACTCTTCACTTCGCCTATACTTTTGACTGCAATAGCTTTACCGCCTACCGAGCTTGCAGCCAACACTCGAGTAGACGGGGTTTCAGTAGCAGGACCCTCATTCGGGTCTGAAGCCAACGCCCGAATGACTGGGTCTCCGGAGATTTTAGAACCCTCTTTTGCCGGATACTGAGGGCCGGTCTCTGACGACATTTCAGGGGGGGGGGTTGCATTTTATACCTGCTGCCAGGATTTGAAAAACTGCCACTAAATTCAGACGCAGACCAGGAGCCGATCACTGTGATGCAGACGCTTCTTCTGGATTTTTGAAGAATTGTACGGACTTGTACCCGTCTTAGTCTGATACCTCAAGGCAAGGCTGACCAATCTAACATAGGAGTCCCTGCTGGGGTACCTAAGTACCCCGTTAGCACAGCTCAGCCTATCACAGGTGTACGCAAGCCCAAACACCGCAGCAAGGTTCAGGCACGTGGAAGGGGAAAACTTTTATATGGATGCTGTATCTTTTTATACGCGATTTTTTTTTACGCGGATTTTTCGTGAATTATCTATCACGAAAAAACAGAATTAGGGGTACAGAAAAATGTACTGGTTATTGGGTAGACATTCTGCCTTGTCAATATATAACAAGCTACTCTTGTATCAAGAAGTCCTTAAACCAATCTGGACTTATGGTATTCAGCTCTGGGGCTGTCACCAGCAACAGATTAATTTTTTAAAGATTTCAAAATAAAGTACTTCGCGGTATTTTTAATGCACCCTGGTACATTCGTAACGACAATTTGCACAGGGATCTCAATGTGGAAACTGTCGACAATGTCATCAAAGAGCATGCTCAAAGCCATGAACAATGACTTCAACAATATATCAACATTGAGACTCTCCAGCTCCTTGAGATTGATAGTCTAACCAGAAGATTAAAGCGAGTCAAACCTTTTGAACTTGTGGGAAAAAGTATTTAGCTACAAATAAAATAATAAGTACACACTAAAATAGTGACCGAAATAGATAATTGTTAGAATCGAAATGAATATCATAGGATAAGTATTTTGTAATTTTAAAACAGTATTAAATTAAGTTAAAATCAAATAGTTTATTAGTATTAAGTTACTAGATTGCTTTAAAATAAATTCATCAATGGGTGTTTTATAAAAAATAAAAAAAAATTTCGAACCAATTGAGGGGGCGTCAACAACTTTTTTTTAAGGACCAACCTACTGTACATAAATATATATGTAATATTCGTAGCATTTACTATCTGAATCTAAATTTTTCGTTATTTTAAGCGAACTATGAGTTTACATAATAAAAAAAAAAGCATGATTATAAAAATTTTATTTTAGCTTGAAAAATTTAATCTAGCCCTTTTTAGCCTTTTTTTAAGGGGGTTTAGCTTTTTTTCAAAATAATTGTGGCAACACTGATCATCATGCTATTTTTTTATATCATATATAAATATCTCTAATCTATCAAATCACAAATATACTAAATTCAATGTTTGAACACAATTCAATTCTAGACCAAAAACTTTTTAATAAAAAACATATGTGTTACAAAATTGCAATTAACTTTTTTGAAGAAATTTTAATATTTTTCTACTGTTCCTATTTTTTTGAAAGCTATGCCTAAACCTAGATCCATTTTTATCTCCCGTTTACACCCTGACACAATAGCTGATACTGTTAGGGAATTCATAAGGCAACAAAATGTCATTCCTGCTGACGCTTTTATTTCCTGTAGGAAAATCGGTAACAAACCTACATATTCATCTTTTAAAATTACAGTGGCTTCCTGTCATTTTGCTGCTGTTTATAATTCGAAGATGTGGGTTAATAATATCTTTAAGTCTGAGTTTCAATCTAAAAAAAACAAGGCTGTCCAAAACGTCCGTTCTGGACCAAAAAACTAAATCGTTTATCCCTTTACTACCAAAATGTAAGGGGTATGCGTTCAAAAGCGCATGACATTTTTTTATCTACTCAGAACTTTTCTGAAGATATTATAATTTTTACCGAGACTTGGCTTAACAGCTCTTTTCTTAATCAGGAACTGTTTGATAATAGCTTTAATGTTTTTAGAAGAGACAGATATATGGACGACTCGTCTCCTGTTGGAGGGGGTATATTAATTGCTATAAAAAATAGTCATACTAGTTCTTTAATTGATATTCCCTGTGCTGCTAGTATTGAACTTTTATGTGTTAAGGTAATTTTTTCTAAGACCAATTTGTACATCCTTAACGCCTACATTCCTCCCAATAGTAGCACAGAAGTCCCTTTGAGGGCTGTAGAATTTGTCATAGATAAATTTTATACCAATGACGATATTTTAATGTTAGGTGACTTTAATTTGCCTGACTTAAAATGGAATATTTCGGACAACGGTACATATTATTTTGTATCTAGTCCAATAACTCGACAAGAACAAATTTTTGTTGACGAAATCCTGTCTAATTTACAACAAGTTAGTTGTATTAAAAATTCCCACAATCGACAACTGGACTTAGTCTTGACTACAGACAGTAGCAATGTTGTTGTGCAAAATGCTCCTCATGCTTTATCTGCGGTTGATGTGTACCATCCACCTCTGAGTGTGTTGTACCAATTGGATAGAGATAACATAGTGACTGCCAATTCTTCTAGCAGATTCTTTGAATTTAATTTCAAGAAAGCTGACTTCTTGAAATTGAATAATATCCTAAATGATAGATTTAACATTTGGTTAGAATTTTTTAATAATAACGTCTTAGATGAATGCGTAAATTATTTTTATAAAGAACTTTTTTCGGCAATATCTTTATCTGTGCCATATACTCTGAGGTATGTTAATGATTCCTCGTACCCCTGGTACACTAAGGATTTGAAGAAAATACTTAACGGCCGCAATAGGGCATGGAATAAATACGTTTGTAGTCAGGACCGCATTGACTTGGAAGCTTATCTGCAGCTTTTCCAAGAATTTAGGCTTGAATCAGCTTCAGCTTATTCTGGCTATCTGAATAAAATGAAGCTCAATATTCTTCATGACCCCAAAAATTTTTGGGGATTCATAAACTCTAAAAAAAAGTCGGATGGTTTTCCATCAGAATTCAAGACTGTCGACGGGTTCACCAGCGATCCCGAAATTATAGCTAATTTGTTCAAAAAATCTTTTTCAACTGAAGTTTTTAGCCCTGATGTCAATTACTTTGAGTATATGAATACTGATCCTCAGGTTCCATTTGGTGCAATATCTTTTACCCCTGAACTTATAGTAAAATATATTGCATCCCTTGATGATGACTTTGGTTCTGGGCCTGACGGCATTCCAGCCACAGTTTTAATTAATTGTAGTCTTATCCTGAGTAAACCACTCAGTTTTCTTTTTAATAAATCTATTAATGATGGCTATTTTCCTAAATTTTGGGAGGAATCTTTTATAAGTTCTATTTTTAAAAAAGGATTAAAAAATGATATTTCTAATTACAGGCCTATAGCCAAGTTATCATCAATACCAAAGCTTTTTGAGCAAATTATTTATGATCAAGTTAAGGTGTGCTGTAGTGAAGTCATAACAACTCGTCAGCATGGTTTTGTTAATGGCAGATCTACCGTTTCTAACCTTCTTGATTTTACGTCTTTTGCTTTAAGTTCAATTGCTTCTGGGTCGCAAGTAGACTGTATCTACACAGACTTTAGTAAAGCATTTGACAAATTACCACATAGTTTGATTTTGTTTAAATTAAATAAACTAGGATTTCCTATAAATTTTGTCAGATGGATTGAATCTTATTTATTTGATCGTTCTTATCGAATAAGAATTCGAGGGGTGTTCTCCTCTCCTTTTACAGCGTTTTCAGGTGTTCCGCAAGGAAGTCACCTGGGGCCGCTCCTGTTTATTTTGGCTATCAATGATGTTACTCATATAATCAAAAACTCTCATCTGCTTATATATGCTGATGATATGAAAATTTTGACGTTTGGTGTTCTAAAAATAGCTTACATTTAAATCCTGACAAATGCCAAACTATGATCTTCTCTAGAAAGAAAATTAATGTGTAATTTGATTATACAATCAATGATATGAAAATCTGTCGTGTCGATATAGTCAAAGACCTTGGTATACATGTTGATGCTAAATTGACGTTTAATGAACACATTAATATAATCTGTAAGAAGGCTTCGTCATTACTTGGATTTATAAAGCGGTGGGCAAAAGAATTTAATAGCCCGTTAGTAACAGTAACTTTATACAATACTACTGTGCGTCCTCACTTAGAGTATGCTAGCCAAGTATGGTCTCCATATTACAATATACATATAGATAGAGTAGAACGAATCCAAAAAAATTTTGTTCGTTTTGCTCTCAAGGGCTTAAATTGGAATGACCTCTTAAACCTTCCTCCTTATGAGGATCGTTTAAAGTTTGCGGGTATAATTTACTTGCATCAGCTTGTATCAGGGTCGCTTGCTGCGCCAGAGCATCTGAATTATATTCATTTTAACACTAATCGTAGAAGTAATCGTAACTCATATCAGATATTTTACCAACCAGTCAGTAGAACTAATTATATGGCTACAGCTCCTTTTAATCGCATGACTACTCTAATTAACAATTGCGATGTATATGATATTAGCTTGTCAAAAGGTCAACTCAAGCTTAGATTGAAAAATAACTATAGTTAATTTTGTAGCTTAATGGTTGTTGGTCTTTATGTTTGTGTTGTCCGAGCCCCACCGCATGATGGGTAAATTTTTTCTAACATTTATGCCTTAGGTCATTTAAATAAATCCATACAATTGCATTCATGCAATTTTATGCTTATATATTTATGATCTGAGTGGGTATGTTGAGAAAGTGCGACAAAGCTAAGAAAAAATTATAAAAATATAACAAATTAATTTGCATGTATAATTTTTTCATTTCCATAATTTATTAATAAGCTTTTTACTTGGCTTAAAGCTTCAAGCTAAATTGCTAAGAAGGCTAATAGCTGTAGTAGCTAAACTATATTATTATTATAGCAATCTTGCCATATGTGTCAAAAGTTTTGGAAAATATTGCTCACAAGCAGATTAGTGACTTTTTGTTTAAATTTAAACTCATAACTGAGCGTTAATCTGGTTTCAGGTCTAAGCGTAGCTGCCTGACAGCTCTTATTGATGTCTCAGAAAATATAAGATCAGAATTGGATGCGAATAAGGCATCTATCTTAACACTTTTAGATCACTCGAAGGCGTTCGATTCTGTCAATCATGCTATTCTATTTTCTAAGCTTAAAAATCAATTCAATTTTTCAAAAACAGCAATAGATCTCTTAAAATCATATCTTACAGACAGGACGCAAGCAGTAAGTGTAGATAGTTTCATTTCTGATTTCCTGCCAGTTCCTAAAGGCGTTCCTCAAGGGTCTGTGTTAGGGCCTTTGATTTTTGTAATGTGTGTCAATGACCTACCAAATATCTTAAAAAGTTATGAAATCCACTTATATGCGGATGACGCTCAGCTCTACTTAAGTAGTGAACTCAAATGCCTCAATACCTGCGTTGCTGAGCTCAACGAGGACTTAAGTCGAATTCAGATTTGGGCAGAAACAAATGACCTCAGCCTAAATCCCAACAAATCAAAAAGTTTACTGATTTGCAAAAGATCTCATGACCATGATATTTTTCTTAAAATATTGCTTTACGGTTCTGAACTTCAGCTGGTACGTAACGCAAATAATCTTGGTATAGTTTTCAATAAAACGCTAACTTGGAATGATCATATACTCAAAACTATCGGTAAGGTATATAGCATGCTACGGGTATTATGGGTTACTTAATTAAATATTACGTAGCTGTGACTTAAGCTTGTCAAATTCAGGATAGCTATATTATCTTGTAGCCTAAGGATATTCCAAAAAAATCAATAAATAAATAAATAAATATGTGTATGAGTCTTTTCCAAAACTCAGCGATTTTATAGAATTTTCTAATAAAGATCTCGATAATGACAGACGGCTGCATTTTGTCGAATACTTAACCCATTAAGAGCCAAGACATAATATGACATAAAATGCTTTTAAAATATGAAAAAAATAAAAAAAAATTTCAATCAGTAGGTTTTTGAGCCTGTTCCGAAACTGGGACAACGGCAGAATATATGAGCATTCTTTAAATTTTTTGTAATTTTTTTCATTCAACTCGTTAAAACTATGATAACTCAAGTGTTTCGCTTCGGAAATCAAGCGCAAACTTTTTAAATTTTTACACAAAACGCTTCCAACGAAGACTAATGAACACTGATTTTTTCAAAATATGCTAAATCGACGATGAAGTATCAAAACAAAGCAAAATATTAAAAAAAAATAGTCGTTTTCCCTTCATTGTTTATGTGGATAAATTTTGCAAATTCTTTTTTTGGTTGAATTTACAGCTATTTGAATTTGCTGTACCCAAGCAGGTACATTGGCTAGGAATGGGTTAATGCCTCTAAAAAGCAACTTCCGGAAGTATTTACCCTGTCCTGATTCTGACAACGACTGGATCAGGGATCCATTCAACACAGATGTTATAGTAATTCTAAGCAATTACCGACATTAGAGCAACTAACTTTTAGTTACTCCTAAAATCCGATTACCTTGCATTTGCAAATAAGGCCCTCCAAAACTTGATTCCATGTATTTGTGTGAACAGACTTTTTTGGTACTAATATATATAAAATCAAAGTATAGAAACCAGCTTAATGTAGAAGCAGACCTGAGAATAAAACTTTCGAATATAGAGCTCGAAATTGTAGATTTGGTTTCAAGAAAACAACATCATCCATCTCATTAATTAAAAACTTCTGCACGAGAAAATATAACAAATATTGCTTATAAAATAACCAAGAGTCACCAAAAAAATAATTTTCATTATAAGCTTTATTATTATTATATTCTTTATTAAAATAGATATAAAAAAAACAATTTATTTTCTAAGCTTTATTTTGACAAAGAAATATTTTTTAGCTTTAAACTTTTTTAATTTTCTTACTTTTCCACAATTTTTATTCATTTTGTATTTTAATTACATGAAAATCTTAATAAATAATGTTTGCCTCTATAAATGCTAAATACAGAGAGATACATATATGGTATAAGTATCAATATTTATTAGAAAGTAGTGTCTGCAGGCTTGTCAACTTTTGGATCTTCAAAAACCGGTCATAAATAGTGTTGAAAAGACCTTTAAAAACCGAAAAAATTAAAGCAAAATAAAAATCTTCGTTCTTAATCTCGTCAGATAACCGGACATTTTATGTCTGGTTGAGTTTGACGACGGTTAGCAAGCCTGAGTGTCTTTGTCATTATTGAGCCAGAAATTAAGCTAAGAATGACGTGAAATATCTAGGGTTGGGGGTCCTCGGACTAGATAAGTTTAAGAACCCCTGAACTAGGGTATTGCTCCTTATTCAAGCATTGATAAAATTTTTCCTTGCCAACATCACTGTATTTTTGTCTAATATGTCACAGGATTGTAGATCTATTAATTGCAATTGCAGATGTGTACTAGCTTCTTCCGGATTTATTGAAAAGGGGTTCGAAAATAATTCAAAGTCGAATTCCTATTAATTTTGCAAGGTTTGTAGCATAAAGTTTACAACTTGGGAAATGAAAACCTTGTCCTTTTAAAAATTGTGTTTGGAATAGTTTCAATTTAGTTTCGAAAGATTCCACGTTCCACGATTGATCATATCTGATATTGTAAATTGATTTTTTTCTTGCAGCTTCAAATTTAATAAGTTTAAATGAGTTGTGATATCCACCAGAAAAGCTAGTTCACTTCGCAATTTCTCAATAGTAAGTTCAAGAACATTGTTTTGCTTTTCAGTCATAAACAGTTCTATTTCTGGTAGTAAATTAAGAAAGCTTTTGAGGCAATTTCCCTTACTAAGCCATCGTACTTCGCTATAATATATCAGGTCATGATATTCATTTTTAATTTCTTCAAGAAATGATTTAAATTGGCGGTGATTAACTGCCCTCTTTTAATAAAATATGGTGTTGAAATTACGGTTTTCATTATGTGTTCCATGCCAAAGTCTTTTTCACAAAGGTTTTGTTGGTGAATTATGCAGTGAAAACGTTTATGTTATTTATGTTTTCACTCGCCAAAATCTTTTTCGATCAAAGACACCATACCATTATTAACACCAATCATAGCCGGTGCACCAACAGTAGTAATTCCAACCAGTTTTCCATATTCAAATTTGCATCTTTGCAAGCTTTCAATAGATTTATTTTCAATTCTTCACCTGTTGTCCTTTCATCGATTTTATGGCAAGTATTTCCTCAATAATTTCAAAATTATCAGTTACACCTCGAAAAAAAAATTAATTGTGCTGTTGACATAATATAAGTAGATTCATCTGCGGCAAGAGAGAAATATATGCATTTTTCTGAATGGTCTCTTAGTTGGGAAGAAATATCTTTTGGAAGTTAAACAACTCGTCTTTGTACAGTGGTTCTACTCAATGTCAGATTTTCAAATTTTTTTGTAACATCAGGGCACATTTTTTCCGATGCAGTTATCAAAAATTTTTTTATGAATTCGCCTTCAGTAAATGAACGAGATAATTTTGCAATTAAAAGTGCAAGACTATAACTAGTTTCCAGAGACGCCTCACCATCTTGGCTACCTCTTTTGAAAATAATTTGTTACGAGGGCAAACCTCGTTGCAGTACATCTAGTTTTTCGGATCGAATTCCACCAACAATTTTATTGTACTCATTATGAGTTGTTTCTTAATGTCGTTTTATGTTAAATTCCTTCATGCATGCTATTTTCGTTTGACATATTAAGCATATAACTGTTTTATTTTGGTCAACAACAAAATATTTTACCGACCAGGAATCGTTGAAATTCCTATATTCCAACTCCAATTTTCTTTTCATGGACGCTGCCATCTTTGGAACTAAGTACATGAAAATTAATTCAATTATAGAACAAAATGAAATCAAAATTAGAAATAAAAAGAAAACAACTCACAATAACTCACCTTTAATATAAAAACGAAATTAAATAAAGTTATAAATATAACAGCTAATTTTTCATTCAATAAAAAAAAACACTTTAATTTAATTGATTTCGGCAGGCCTTCCGATTGTTCCTTTTGATAAAATTAGAGACCAAGAATTTGTAAATTTGTTTATTTGAATATTCGGCTTTTTGGTCAAATTTATTTATGCGAATAAAAACAATTATTCCATATTTTTCCCGACGTTTCGTTGGGTACTTTCTAACTTCTTCAGGGGTTTTTTATTGAATCTATAATTTATTTTAAAAAATCGTTATAAAAGTGATAATTATCTTATTTTTACTTTAAACTTACACTGTATTTATTTCATAATAATAAAGTTTTTTTGCAGCATTCCCTAGACAATCACTACATTAAACATAATTAAACGGCAAAAAGTGTTTTCTAATTATTACATATATTACACTGAAGGACTACTGCAGACAGAAAAAAAGACTTGCTAAACTAAACGAAAGACGAAAATTTCTTCTTGAAACCCAGGCTTATGGAATAACACCGAACCATCTTAAAAATACGACAACTAACACAAGAAAACTTTTTACGTCGCTCCAACTTCAAACACAGCTTAAAAAATTAGAAAACACTTTTCACTTTAAAATACTAAAACTTGAAATCCAACAAAAAAATATAAATATAAAAATAACAGAGCAAAATATTATCCAATCTGAACAAATCATGGCAGCCACACTCAATGCAGAGGAATATACAACTTTTACAGCGAGGCAAAAATTAACATTCATTTTTACGGCACGTCAATCTCAACAGACGCATGGCGCCAAACTAGAAGCGTTAAAAAATGACAAAATGAAAACATTTGGACTGAAAATAAATGAGCATTGGTTTATAAATCTAACTACAATAGAAATACCAATTGAGAGCAAATGGTTACTCTCACTGGGAAATAAACTCGCATTACCCGTTAACCAAAAAAACTTCTCACCGATACATGTCATTGCAGATCTTGAGCCATGCATACAACAAATAGAAGATGAGAGAGAAAAAGATGTTACCAGATCGACGTTAGCAAACAGGATTTCTACTTATAAGAGAAAAATAATAAATACACCTACTGAAAGATTTATTCTAAAAATTTACGAAAACACTAAAAAATTTCTCAACAAACACGTAAACGATATTGTTATCACGCAAGCGGATAAAGGTAACAAAACAGTTATCATGTACAAACACATGTACAACCATAAAATGTTAGAATTACTACAAGACAAAAATACCTACAAGACCATAAGAACTGACCCTTCCGAAAAATTACAAAAACGTAACAACCAAATAGTCAACGAGTTATTCAAACAAAACTACATCGATTCCAAACAAAAACTTCAACTATCATGTCCAGCAGCTTCTGCCCCAAGGCTTTATGGATTGCCAAAGATCCACAAAGCAGATATACCACTACGGCCCATATCTGCTTCCTACAACGTACCGTGCTACCGACTTTCCAAATATATGGGAAATATTCTTCAGAATATTGTTTCATCGAAATACTATATAAAAAATTCATTCCAACTTAGAGACAAACTCAAGGAAGAAACTTTGAATAAAGAAGACACCATAGTATCGTTCGACGTCATATCACTTCTTACTAATATACCAACCTATCTCGCCATCAAAACAATTATGGAACACTGGGACACAGTAAAAACACACACCAATATTTCAAAACGACAGTTCTTAAAAATTTTAGAATTTTGTTTAAAAGAAAACAATTATTTTTTGTACGATGGAAAATTCTACAATCAAATCTTTGGCATGTCTATGGGGAGTCCACTGTCTCCAACCATTGTGAACATAATACTTGACAACCTACTAGACTACGCCACAGAAGATTTAAAAAAACGAAACATCAATGTTCAATTTATAATTAAATACGTGGATGACATTTTTGCAATAATTAAAGCCAAGGACAAGGAAATAATTCTAAACACATTGAACAAATATCACAATAAACTGCAGTTCACTGTAGAAATAGAAACACACAATAGCCTTCCCGACCTTGACACTAAACTATACAGAATTGATAATAAGATCAAATTCGACTGGTATGCAAAACCAACCTCTTCAGGACGAATTGTTAACTACCACTCCACACAGCCTTACAAACTTAAAATAAACACTGCCAACAATTTAATCAACAGAGTCTTAGATATCAGCGACGAATCATTTCACCATCAAAATATAAAGAAAATTAAAAAAATCTTAAGCCTCAACAACTTTCCCTCCAAACTCATAGACAAACTGATAAACACTAAAATATACGACAGCAAAGACAAAAATTCAAATAAGTCATGTTCTGAAAATGGTGGCAACCCTAAAAAATATTTTGGAGTTCGGTTTATTCCACATTTAGCGGAAAGTAAATTATTACACAAAGTAATAAAAGGAGAGAATACGACATTCGCATATAAATCGAACCTAACTCTCAATACAATTTTTACCAACACTAAAGACAAAATCCCTTTACAACAACAACACGATGTTGTGTATGAGATCGGATGCAAAGGTCAAAATAATGAAACTAGCGATCTCGTTTACATAGGGACGACCAAAAGAGCTTTGTCAGTGAGAGTAGGAGAGCACAAAGCTGACATCAGAAAAGATAAACTAACAACGGCCTTAGCTCAGCACATACTGGAGAAAAAGCACACAGCTGATTTAGAAAACATAAAAATACTGGATAAAGAAAGGAGAGTAAATGCGCGCTACACTCTTGAAAGCTTGAGGATTCAACAAAAACTATCAACAACCATGAACACAAAAGAAGACAAAGACCACCTAAACTCCAATTACACTTTAGTCATTTAATATTCGGACTACTTTTTAAGTGTTAAGTGTTTCTTGTTTTGAAGTCTAATTTATTATTTGCTTTTGAATTTTATTTTTGAATTTATTTTTGCCGTTTAATTATGTTTAATGTAGTGATTGTCTAGGGAATGCTGCAATAAACTTTATTATTATGAAATAAATACAGTGTAAGTTTAAAGTAAAAATAAGATAATTATCACTTTTATAACGATTTTTTAAAATAAATTATAGATTCAATAAAAAACCCCTGAAGAAGTTGGAAAGTTGTAACGGCAGAGTGGAATCTAATGTACACTGGCATTGGAATTTCGAAAGTCATACCAGAAATGTCAGAATGTCAGAATGACATTTCTGGTTTGTCATTCGAAATTTTCGTACGTGCGTTCGGTTACAAGGAGAAATGGCTGAACAACGCGTCATTTCGAAGTTTCGGTATCCATTTTTTTTTATGATAGAAAAGAACGCGTGAGTTGGTTTTTGCCAGTCCACCGTGTTGGTCGTTGTAAATTTTTTCTGATTGTGTACGTGTCGCGAAAAAATTAAAATATTCCAAATCGAATAATTAAAACGAAGTAAAAATAAAATTATTAGAAAAACCGTACGGTGAACGAAACGCAACTGCATCAAAAAACCAACTCAATTCGAATATTTTTTGTAACAAAAGTCTCCGGTTAAAAATTTGTATAAAGGTTACGTCATCGTCAGTCTTAGTCGCGGAAACGGTGGTGGTGGAGCGCTGGCGCTTCACAACAAACCACATAGAAAAAAAAAAACAGATACATAAAAAGTATAAAGAAAAACTGAATAGAGAGTGTGATAAAGATAATAAGAAAGAATAATGTTGAAACACAATTAAGAAAAAATTATAACCTAAGATAAAATTTCGCGGAAGCGCCAGCGCTCCGTTACATTCTAAATAAAAAAAATAAAAAAAGAGATGACAATAGAAACATAAGAAATAATTGCACATACACATTCAACAAAATCTGACATAGAAAAAGTGACATACATAAAAACAAAGATACACAAAAAAATTGAAAGAAATGACAGTTGTTGAACCAATGTTCAGAATGACAAAAGAAACCTGTTAAAGAAAAACAAACTCTGACATTCAGCAATACAATTTCAAAAAACTTAAATTAACAACAACGTACAACTATAAAAACAACATTTACGACCCAACTATACACTAAACAACACAACGTAAACAACACCGAGAATCGAAGACGACAACAGTAGCAGCAACTGCAACAATAATAACTAGTATCGGAGGTATTATTCATATAATGAGAATTATTAATAATATTGTTTTACTTTTTTTTGAGATGTTTTAAAACAAAAAAAAAACAAACAAAAATAAATATTAGTGGTAGCTTTAATAATATAAGTTTCTTCCTATGTTTAAACTTAGAATTTAGTATTATTTTTATACCTTCGTATAATTAAGCAACATATGCAAAATATCTTAAAAATAGCTATTTGAAATAAAGTATGTTGGAAATAAAACAAAAAAAAAAAATAAAATAATAATAATGAACTGAAATATTAAAAAGAAAACAAATTTCTTTTTATTTAAAAGAAAAAGGAAAAAAAAGATAATTAACATGTCAGCTTAAGCTGAAAACGGTAAGTCCTATGTAGAGCTTTAACTGATTAGGGTGGACCGAAAAATTTCCCCATAGGTCAACAAGGTAGGGTGGGTGATAGTCGGGGCCGAGCATAACACCAAGCTCGAGTGTTCAGCCCGAAGAAAAATTATTAGGGAGGCCCAAATTTTTTTGAGGATTTTTGTTTTGTAGTAAATTTGGAAAGATTTTTGAAGTTTCAGAGCCCATCAACTTAAGCACGAGAGAATTATATTTGTAAGGTGCAGGCACACCATGGGCAGCAGCTACCCACCCCAATATCCCGAACTGCTGGCATCGGTAAACTAGCTCGTGCTGCCGCTGGTCATGTTGTCCGCGTTCCAAGCACCAATCGCTTACGCGATTACAAATTTTGGCGCCCAACGTGGGGCCGTTTGAAGTTTGAACCAATCGCAGGCGCGATTACAAATTTTGGCGCCCAACGTGGGGCCGTTTGAAGTTGAACCAATCGCTGGCGCGATTACAAATTTTGGCGCCCAACGTGGGGCCGTTTGAAGTTGAACCAATCGCTGGCGCGATTACAAATTTTGGCGCCCAACGTGGGGCCGATTGAGGTTGAAGGTTAAAAGAAAACTGTCAATCAGTGGACAATTATGTTCCTTAAAAATTTTTTTTTAGTATTTTGCCTTCGATTTCACTCGGTTCCATCCGATTTACCTTCGCTGAGCTCTAGATTTTTGAAAATTTTTGGTAACAACCTATTACAGGGAAAGTTTTTTTTGTGTTTTGTCATTTGAATTTTAAATTCAAGAACTTAATAATCAAAGCCTGTAGCTGGATTTATCAGTCCGGGAGGATTCCGTTCTGATCCGCTCAGACGCTTTTGACTCTATTTATTCCTTTTTGTGTAAATTTACCCTGTAATGGAAGACTAAAGTTTTTTTTTGAATAAAGTAAATTTCATTCACTTTTGGCATTTTTGATATTTTGATTCACTTTTTTTTGGCTTGAATGCGAATTGCGCTGCAAGTCAAGGTAAACTGCTGGATTTTGCGATTAAGTTGCAATTCACTGCGCTTTTCGACCGCTTTACTGAGATTTGTATAGGTTGTACTTCAATTTCATGTTTGAAATGAGATTTAAATTTTGTAGATTCAGATTCTTCCTCCCTAAGTTTTTCTTCGTGGCTGACCAAACAAATGAATAATAAAATTTTGAAAAAGTTCTACATAGGACCAAGCTGTCATTAATGATTAAAATTTCGTAAAGAAGATTTGAAATTTTTATTGGAAATTATTATTATAAAAACGAAGAAATTTTGCTTCAAAAAATAGAAAGCAAAAATATAACATAAATTTTTTTGAAAAATTTGAGAAATTGTTGTTAGTAAATTTTTTTTGATGCTAATTTATACAGTAACTTGATTGTTTTTCAGAAAAAGCAAAACAAAAAGTTTGACAAGCGAAATTTTGACAAATTTGAAAAATTTTTTTTGAAATGCTAAAAATTTATAACGAAAATATAAATTTTTGATTAAAGATTTTTTTTCGATGAAACATTTTAAAATTTTTTTTTTGCATAATGTAGCTATGCTAAAAATTTAAAACGTTAAAGATTTGACATTTGAAAATTTTTTTTTGCACAAATGTAGATTTTTGCTAAAAATTTAAAAAACGATATAATTAATTAGAATTTGATATTTGGAAAATTAGTGGTAATTCCACGGGGTATTCATAAATTTAACTTTCGGCCATTTTTTTTTTATTACAAAATTTTAACTTTCGGTTTTTTCGATACCTTTTCATCTCGGTCGCGGATTCGGTTTTTGAGTTTTACGTGAAAAATGCCTCTGCATCGTAGCAATGAGAATTTATCCATTCTGGGTGAAATCCCTGACAATCCCTGTGTGGTGTGCAAGCAACAAATGCTAGATGGTGAAAATTTTAGTATAACTCCCTGCTTCCACATTTTCCATACGGAATGTATTTCCAATTGGTTGCAGGAGACTCGCAACTGCCCTTTCTGTCAGGCGTTGTGCAGTACTAAAAAAGTTAAGCCATACAAGCCCATTCCTAATTTGGGATTGGAGTCCTTTACCATAACACCAGCTACTACCCACACAGGTACGATCGCTAAAAATAGTCGGCCAGTAACCCGAAGTTACAAAAACTTAATGGATCAAAATATTTCAGTGACACCTGCACATAATCTCAACATGTCAGGAGTGCATCCATTATCCACAGACTTGTCCAATCATGCAAGTGCGCAAACTAATGTATCTCAGTTTTCAGACGCACAGTTGCAAAAGTTGATTGACGAAGCTGTGAAAGCTCAACTGGCTAAAATTAATTTAAACTCAGTCAGTAATGCACCTCCTGATCTGAATCGAGATCCAAATCCACCTGTGACTTTTGGTCGTTCTTCTGACATACACCAGGCTCCTAGAAATGTGATCAACAATTCTCCAATTTCACTTGGACTTCCTCAATATAACCCACAGCTTCCTCCTCCGCCTGTTTTTCATCAAAACAATCACCAACAAGCAACCCACAGCAATTTTGCTCAAGGCACTTCAACTCACCATAGGTCAGTTCCACCTTTTATGGCCTCAGAGAAAGTCTCAAATCTTATTTCCAATTGGAAAGTCACTTTTAGTGGCAAAGAAGACGCTTTGTCCGTCGATAAATTTATTTACAGAGTACATTCTCTGACCATTCAAAGTTTGCGAGGTGATTTTGAAGCCTTGTACAATCATGCACACATTTTGTTTGCTGGGAAAGCGTTGGAGTGGTTTTGGCGCTATCACCGTAGTGTGACTCAAATAGATTGGGAAACTCTGTGCACAGAACTTCGTGGTCAATTTCGAGATCGGAGAACAGATTTAGACATAATGGATTTGATTCGTCAAAGGAAACAAAAATATGATGAAAATTTCGATGAATTTTATGAATCTGTTCTTCAGCTCTGCGATAAATTGCAACGTCCTCTTGAACCAGCAACTTTGTTGGAAATCATTCAACGGAACTTACGTCTCGACGTTAGACGCAGTCTTCTCTATGTCTCCATAGAAAATATTAGACAGCTTCGAACATTTGTTCAAAAACGCGAATTGTTGGATGAAGAGTACGGCAGGTCGACCAGAAACTTCCAAGCTGCACGCAACGTATCGGAAGTAAACATTCATACAGAAGATTTCCCGAATAACCATTTTTTAGAGTTGCCAACCGCACCACCACCACCTTAAAAAGTGAAGCGGCATGCCAAACTACAACAGTTATTTTGAAACCAGTCAATCCTATTTTGAAATTTGAAAATAAACCTGAAATCAAACCACCTCCTACAGTTTTACCTATTCGGCAATTTAAGCCTCTGCACATTCGTTGGCAGGAATACAAAGCCGCCCGTAAGCGAATTTTTTCTGATGAAGTCATTGCTTCACCGGGGTCAACGCATAAAAAACGTTCTACTTTAAGATTGAGAAAATTTTGGAAAAATTTAAAGCGAAGAAAAAATTTATTTGTTCTTCAGTGGTTTCTGATAAACGTAAAGATGATTTACGTCCCTATGCTCAAATTTTAATTTTTAAAGAAAAAATTGAAGGACTAGTCGATACTGGTGCCTCTGTCAGTTGTTTAGCCAACAATTTAGCTAAAAAGTTTTTAGAAGATAACCAACACCCTTGGCACAAAGTTAAGACTAACCTTAAAACTGCAGATTTAACAAATCATTTTGCATTGGGTTTCGTTGAAACTTTTATTACCTTTAGAGGAATAACCAAACCTCTCAAATTTCTGATAATTCCAACTCTTTCTCAAGACTTGTATTTGGGCGTTGATTTTGTGAAGACTTTCGGTTTGGCAAGTGATCTTTTTCATGAGGATATTCCGATTTCTGTTAATTTGAACATTGCGGAGTTGGACTCAAATCATCATGTGTTAAATGCTCCTTCTTTTTCTGAAAAAGGCTTAGGCCGAACAAGTTTTATAAGCTACGTCATTGATGTAGGTCAAGCGAAGCCTATAAAACAAAGGCATTTTTCTGTTTCACCAGGCGTTGAAAAACTTCTTTTTGCGGAGATTGATAGAATGCTTTCTCTTGGCGTTATCGAAGAATCTCAAAGCGCATGGTCATCTCCTGTTGCACTAATCGTCAAGCCGAATAAAGTTCGTATGTTTCTCGACGCACGTAAAGTCAATGAGGTCACAGTGAATGATGCTTATCCTTTGCCGCTCGTCGACGGAATTCTCAGCAGGCTCCCGAAGGCACAGTTTATTTCAAGCTTAGACCTGAAGGATGCCTTATGGCAAATTCCGTTGGATGAAGCGTCAAGGGATAAGACAGCCTTCACTGTCCCCAACCGACCTCTATATCAATTTGTTACAATGCCATTTGACTTATGTAATGCGCCGCAGACCATGACCCGTCTCATGGACAAGGTAATCCCTGCCCATTTGCGAACTAAAGTATTTGTATACTTAGACGATTTGTTGTTAATAACCGAAACTTTCGATGACCATATTTCGCTTCTGCAAGAAGTAGCATTTTGCATTAAACGTGCTGGCCTTACAATTAATATAGAGAAAAGCAAATTTTTGCTCAAACAAATTCACTACCTTGGTCATGTCATTGGACATGAAACAATAAGTACCGATCCGGACAAATTAAAAGCGATAAAAGAATTTCCTCGTCCAAAAACAGTTAGACAACTTCGTCGCTTTCTGGGTGTCTGTGGATGGTACCGAAGGTTTGAGCAAAATTATGCTTCAATTTCTACCCCTTTGACAAATATGTTACAAAAAGCTCGTAAATTTGTTTGGACCGAAGACGCAATTGCTGCTTTCGACTCCCTCAAAAATAGTTTAAGTAGTGCACCAGTGTTACACAGTCCTGATTTTTCTCGTCCATTTTCTATTCAATGTGATGCTAGTCAATTTGGCGTTGGAGCGGTTTTGGCACAACGTACCGATGAAGGTGATGAAGTTCCCATTGCATACATGTCCCATAAGTTCAACCAAGCGCAAAGAAACTATACTGTTTCCGAACAAGAATGTCTTGCGGCGGTTATGGCCATAAAAAAATTTCGAGCTTATGTCGAAAGACATGAATTCGAAGTTATAACCGATCATGCTTCGTTAAAATGGCTTATGAGCCAAACCGATTTGCATGGCAGACTTGCGCGCTGGGCACTGAAGTTGCAGGGCTTCAAATTTACCATTCTTCATCGGAAAGGCAGCCAAAACGTGGTTCCTGATACTTTATCGAGAACTTATTCTCAGGAAAGCCTCCACATTTCGTCTCTGACTGCGTCAGAAACAGACCAATTTTTCGAAATTGATTTTAATTCGGAATTTTTCAAAACCGAATATTATTTAAAGATGATTGAGGAATTTCAGAAAGAGCCAAGTAAGCAACCAGATATACAAGTTATAGATGGTATAATTTATAAGCGTTGCGAATTTGCTAGCGGTGATCCGATTCAGGAAGAGCAATCATGGAAGGTATGGGTTCCTTTGGAAATGAGACAAGATCTCATGATCATGATCATCCGATGAGTTCTCATGGTGGAATTGGTAAAACTTTAACCAAACTTAAAACCTTTTATTTCTGGCCACGTATGTCTAAACAAGTGCGGGATCACGTTCTATCGTGTGAAATCTGCAAACAAACCAAAACCCAAATCACATACTTCGTCCTCCTATGGGTAAGCAGGCTACGTCTGTCCGAATTTTTCAAAAACTCTACGTAGACCTTCTTGGACCTTATCCAAGATCACGATCAGGAAACGTGGGTATGGTGATTGTTCTCGACCATCTTTCCAAGTTTCATTTCTTAGAGCCAATCAGGAGTTTCACTGCCAACAAGATTATTGATTTTCTTGAAAAGCGAATTTTTGCCATTTTTGGTGTTCCTGAAGTCATCACCTCTGGCAATGGTGTTCAATTCAGATCTAAACTTTTCAAAGACCTTTTAACGAAATATGGTGTGACGCATAATTGTACTGCCAACTATTTTCCGCAATCTAATGCCGTTGAACGAGTCAATCGTTCAGTCATTGCTGCTGTTAGAGCTTACATTAACTCAAATCAGAAAGATTGGGATACAAATTATTTGCTATTAGCGTTGCTCTCAGAAGCTCAGTGCACTCGTCCTCGGGTTTTTCTCCATACTTTGTTGTCTTCGGTCAAAATATGATCTGCCACGCAACTTCTTTTGAAGTTTTGCGAAAACTAAAACTTATTGAAGATCCGACCGCTGACATCCGACATGAAGAAAAAACTGAGTTGATTCGCGAAAAGGTGCGAGAGAATTTGGAAAAGGCATACGATACAAATGCTAAAAATTATAATATGCGTTCACGTCCAGTTCGTTTCGAAATCGGTCAAATTGTGTATCGTAGGAGTTTTGCTCAAAGCAAAGCTTCCGATCACTTTAATGCAAAATTGGCAAATGTTTTCGAGAAGGCTCAGGTGATTAAGAGAATGGGTACGGCTTATTATGAGCTAGCAGACATGAACAATAACCGACTTGGCATTTTTCACGCGAAGGATATTAGAAAGTAGTGCCTTCAGTTTTTGAAACCAGCCACAGCAGATTTCGAAAAACTGTTTTGTAACGGCAGAGTGGAATCTAATGTACACTGGCATTGGAATTTCGAAAGTCATACCAGAAATGTCAGAATGTCAGAATGACATTTCTGGTTTGTCATTCGAAATTTGTGTATTTGCGTTCGGTTACAAGGAGAAATGGCTGAACAACGCGTCATTTCGAAGTTTCGGTAGCCATTTTTTTTTTTATGATAGAAAAGAACGCGTGAGTTGGTTTTTGGCAGTCCACCGTGTTGGTCGTTGTAAATTTTTCTGATTGTGTACGTGTCGCGAAAAAATTAAAATATTCCAAATCGAATAATTAAAACGAAGTAAAAATAAAATTATTAGAAAAACCGTACGGTGAACGAAACGCAACTGCATCAAAAAACCAACTCAATTCGAATATTTTTTGTAACAAAAGTCTCCGGTTAAAAATTTGTATAAAGGTTACGTCATCGTCAGTCTTAGTCGCGGAAACGGTGGTGGTGGAGCGCTGGCGCTTCACATGGCCACATAATATATTGGCAATTCATCTGAAATAAAGAAGAAGAAAAGCCAAATTTGTATAAAAGTTACGTCATCGACGGCCTTAGTCGCGGAAAGTGGGTGATGAAGCGCTAGCGCTCCACCACAAACCACATAGAAACAAAAACATACATAAAAAGTATAAAGAAAAACTGAATAGACAGTGAGATAAAGTTAATAAGAAAGAATAATGTTGAAACACAATTCAGAAAAAATTATAACCTAAGATAAAATTTCGCGGAAGCGCCAGCGCTCCGTTACATTCTAAATAAAAAAAAAAAGAGATGACAATAGAAACATAAGAAATAATTACACATACACATTCAACAAAATCTGACATAGAAAAAGTGACATACATAAAAACAAAGATACACAAAAAAATTGAAAGAAATGACAGTTATTGAACCAATGTTCAGAATGACAAAAGAAACCTTTTAAAGAAAAACAAACTCTGACATTCAGCAATACAATTTCAAAAAACTTAAATTAACAAAAACGTACAACTATAAAAACAACATTTACGACCCAACTATACACTAAACAACACAACGTAAACAACACCGAGAATCGAAGACGACAACAGTAGCAGCAACTGCAACAATAATAACTAGTATCGGAGATATTATTCATATAATGAGAATTATTAATAATATTGTTTTACTTTTTTTTGAGATGTTTTAAAACAAAAAAAAAACAAACAAAAATAAATATTAGTGGTAGCTTTAATAATATAAGTTTCTTCCTATGTTTAAACTTAGAATTTAGTATTATTTTTATACCTTCGTATAATTAAGCAACATATGCAAAATATCTTAAAAATAGCTATTTGAAATAAAGTATGTTGGAAATAAAACAAAAAAAAAAAAAATAAAATAATAATAATGAACTGAAATATTAAAAAGAAAAACAAATTTCTTTTTATTTAAAAGAAAAAAAGATAAATAAAAGATAATTAACATGTCAGCTTAAGCTGAAAACGGTAAGTCCTATGTAGAGCTTTAACTGATTAGGGTGGACCGAAAAATTTCCCCATAGGTCCACAAGGTAGGGTGGGTGATAGTCGGGGCCGAGCATAACACCAAGCTCGAGGGTTCAGCCCGAAGAAAAATTATTAGGGAGGACCAAATTTTTTTGAGGATTTTTGTTTTGTAGTAAATTTGGAAAGATCTTTGAAGTTTCAGAGCCCATCAACTTAAGCACGAGAAAATTATATTTGTAAGGTGCAGGCACACCATGGGCAGCAGCTACCCACCCCAACATCCCGAACTGCTGGCATCGGCAAACTAGCTCGTGCTGCCGCTGGTCATGTTGTCCGCGTTCCAAGCACCAATCGCTTACGCGATTACAAATTTTGGCGCCCAACGTGGGGCCGTTTGAAGTTTGAACCAATCGCTGGCGCGATTACAAATTTTGGCGCCCAACGTGGGGCCGTTTGAAGTTGAACCAATCGCTGGCGCGATTACAAATTTTGGCGCCCAACGTGTGGCCATTTGAAGTTGAACCAATCGCTGGCGCGATTACAAATTTTGGCGCCCAACGTGGGGCCGATTGAGGTTGAAGGTTAAAAGAAAACTGTCAATCGATTGAGGTTGAAGGTTAAAAGAAAACTGTCAATCAGTGGACAATTATGTCCCTTAAAAATTTTTTTTTAGTATTTTGCCTTCGATTTCACTCGGTTCCATCCGATTTACCCTCGCTGAGCTCTGGATTTTTGAAAATTTTTGGTAACAACCTATTACAGGAAAATTTTTTTTGTGTTTTGTCATTTGAATTTTAAATTCAAGAATTTAATAATCAAAGCCTGTAGCTGGATTTATCAGTTCGGGAGGATTCCGTTCTGATCCGCTCAGAAGCTTTTGACTCTATTTATTCCTTTTTGTGTAAATTTACCCTGTAGTGGAAGACTAAAGTTTTTTTTTGAATAAAGTAAATTTCATTCACTTTTTGCATTTTTGATATTTTGATTCACTTTTTTTTGGCTTGAATGCGAATTGCGGCTGCAAGTCAAGGTAAACTGCTGGATTTTGCGATTAAGTTGCAATTCACTGCGCTTTTCGACCGCTTTACTGAGATTTGTATAGGTTGTACTTCAATTTCATGTTTGAAATGAGATTTAAATTTTGTAGATTCAGATTCTTCCTCCCTAAGTTTTTCTTCGTGGCTGACCAAACAAATGAATAAAGAAATTTTGAAAAAGTTCTACATAGGACCAAGCTGTCATTAATGATTAAAATTTCGTAAAGAAGATTTGAAATTTTTATTGGAAATTATTATTATAAAAACGAAGAAATTTTGCTTCAGAAAATAGAAAGCAAAAATATAACATAAATTTTTTTGAAAAATTTGAGAAATTGTTGTTAGTAAATTTTTTTTGATGCTAATTTATACAGTAACTTGATTGTTTTTCAGAAAAAGCAAAACAAAAAGTTTGACAAGCGAAATTTTGACAAATTTGAAAAATTTTTTTTGAAATGCTAAAAATTTATAACGAAAATATAAATTTTTGATTAAAGATTTTTTTTCGATGAAACATTTTAAAATTTTTTTTTTGCATAATGTAGCTATGCTAAAAATTTAAAAAGTTAAAGATTTGACATTCGAAAATTTTTTTTTGCATAAATGTAGATTTTTGCTAAAAATTTAAAAAACGATATAATTAATTAGAATTTGATATTTGGAAAATTAGTGGTAATTCCACGGGGTATTCATAAATTTAACTTTTGGCCATTTTTTTTTATTACAAAATTTTAACTTTCGGTTTTTTCGATACCTTTTCATCTCGGTCGCGGATTCGGTTTTTGAGTTTTACGTGAAAAATGCCTCTGCATCGTAGCAATGAGAATTTATCCATTCTGGGTGAAATCCCTGACAATCCCTGTGTGGTGTGCAAGCAACAAATGCTAGATGGTGAAAATTTTAGTATAACTCCCTGCTTCCACATTTTCCATACGGAATGTATTTCCAATTGGTTGCAGGAGACTCGCAACTGCCCTTTCTGTCAGGCGTTGTGCAGTACTAAAAAAGTTAAGCCATACAAGCCCATTCCTAATTTGGGATTGGAGTCCTTTAACATAACACCAGCTACTACCCACACAGGTACGATCGCTAAAAATAGTCGGCCAGTATCCCGAAGTTACAAAAACTTAATGGATCAAAATATTTCAGTGACACCTGCACATAATCTCAACATGTCAGGAGTGCATCCATTATCCACAGACTTGTCCAATCATGCAAGTGCGCAAACTAATGTATCTCAGTTTTCAGACGCACAGTTGCAAAAGTTGATTGACGAAGCTGTGAAAGCTCAACTGGCTAAAATGAATTTAAACTCAGTCAGTAATGCACCTCCTGATCTGAATCGAGATACAAATCCACCTGTGACTTTTGGTCGTTCTTCTGACATACACCAGGCTCCTAGAAATGTGATCAACAATTCTCCATTTTCACTTGGACTTCCTCAATATAACCCACAGCTTCCTCCTCCGCCTGTTTTTCATCAAAACAATCACCAACAAGCAACCCACAGCAATTTTGCTCAAGGCACTTCAACTCACCATAGGTCAGTTCCACCTTTTATGGCCTCAGAGAAAGTCTCAAATCTTATTTCCAATTGGAAAGTCACTTTTAGTGGCAAAGAAGACGCTTTGTCCGTCGATAAATTTATTTACAGAGTACATTCTCTGACCATTCAAAGTTTGCGAGGTGATTTTGAAGCCTTGTGCAATCATGCACACATTTTGTTTGCTGGGAAAGCGTTGGAGTGGTTTTGGCGCTATCACCGTAGTGTGACTCAAATAGATTGGGAAACTCTGTGCACAGAACTTCGTGGTCAATTTCGAGATCGGAGAACAGATTTAGACATAATGGATTTGATTCGTCAAAGGAAACAAAAATATGATGAAAAATTCGATGAATTTTATGAATCTGTCCTTCAGCTCTGCGATAAATTGCAACGTCCTCTTGAACCAGCAACTTTGTTGGAAATCATTCAACGAAACTTACGTCTCGACGTTGGACGCAGTCTTCTCTATGTCTCCATAGAAAATATTAGACAGCTTCGAACATTTGTTCAAAAACGCGAATTGTTGGATGAAGAGTACGGCAGGTCGACCAGAAACTTCCAAGCTGCACGCAACGTATCGGAAGTAAACATTCATACAGAAGATTTCCCGAATAACCATTTTTTAGAGTTGCCAACCGCACCACCACCACCTTAAAAAGTGATGCGGCATGCCAAACTACAACAGTTATTTTGAAACCAGTCAATCCTATTTTGAAATTTGAAAATAAACCTGAAATCAAACCACCTCCTACAGTTTTACCTATTCGGCAATTTAAGCCTCTGCACATTCGTTGGCAGGAATACAAAGCCGCCCGTAAGCGAATTTTTTCTGATGAAGTCATTGCTTCACCGGGGTCAACGCATAAAAAACGTTCTACTTTAAGATTGAGAAAATTTTGGAAAAATTTAAAGCGAAGAAAAAATTTATTTGTTCTTCAGTGGTTTCTGATAAACGTAAAGATGATTTACGTCCCTATGCTCAAATTTTAATTTTTAAAGAAAAAATTGAAGGACTAGTCGATACTGGTGCCTCTGTCAGTTGTTTAGCCAACAATTTAGCTAAAAAGTTTTTAGAAGATAACCAACACCCTTGGCACAAAGTTAAGACTAACCTTAAAACTGCAGATTTAACAAATCATTTTGCATTGGGTTTCGTTGAAACTTTTATTACCTTTAGAGGAATAACCAAACCTCTCAAATTTCTGATAATTCCAACTCTTTCTCAAGACTTGTATTTGGGCGTCGATTTTGTGAAGACTTTCGGTTTGGCAAGTGATCTTTTTCATGAGGATATTCCGATTTCTGTTAATTTGAACATTGCGGAGTTGGACTCCAATCATCATGTGTTAAATGCTCGACAGCAAGCAAATTTAAATGCAACCATTTTATTAATTCATTCTTTTTCTGAAAAAGGCTTAGGCCGAACAAATTTTATAAGCCACGTCATTGATGTGGGTCAAGCGAAGCCTATAAAACAAAGGCATTTTTCTGTTTCACCAGGCGTTGAAAAACTTCTTTTTGCGGAGATTGATAGAATGCTTTCTCTTGGCGTTATCGAAGAATCTCAAAGCGCATGGTCATCTCCTGTTGCACTAATCGTCAAACCGAATAAAGTTCATATGTTTCTCGACGCACGTAAAGTCAATGAGGTCACAGTGAATGATGCTTATCCTTTGCCGCTCGTCGACGGAATTCTCAGCAGGCTCCCGAAGGCACAGTTTATTTCAAGCTTAGACCTGAAGGATGCCTTCTGGCAAATTCCGTTGGATGAAGCGTCAAGGGATAAGACAGCCTTCACTGTCCCCAACCGACCTCTATATCAATTTGTTACAATGCCATTTGACTTATGTAATGCGCCGCAGACCATGACCCGTCTCATGGACAAGGTAATCCCTGCCCATTTGCGAACTAAAGTATTTGTATACTTAGACGATTTGTTGTTAATAACCGAAACTTTCGATGACCATATTTCGCTTCTGCAAGAAGTAGCATTTTGCATTAAACGTGCTGGCCTTACAATTAATATAGAGAAAAGCAAATTTTTGCTCAAACAAATTCACTACCTTGGTCATGTCATTGAACATGGAACAATAAGTACCGATCCGGACAAAGTAAAAGCGATAAAAGAATTTCCTCGTCCAAAAACAGTTAGACAACTTCGTCGCTTTCTGGGTGTCTGTGGATGGTACCGAAGGTTTGTGCAAAATTATGCTTCAATTTCTACCCCTTTGACAAATATGTTACAAAAAGCTCGTAAATTTGTTTCGACCGAAGACGCAATTGCTGCTTTCGACTCCCTCAAAAATAGTTTAAGTTGTGCACCAGTGCTACACAGTCCTGATTTTTCTCGTCAATTTTCTATTCAATGTGATGCTAGTCAATTTGGCGTTGGAGCGGTTTTGGCACAACGTACCGATGAAGGTGATGAAGTTCCCATTGCATACATGTCCCATAAGTTCAACCAAGCGCAAAGAAACTATACTGTTTCCGAACAAGAATGTCTTGCGGCGGTTATGGCCATAAAAAAATTTCGAGCTTATGTCGAAAGACATGAATTCGAAGTTATAACCGATCATGCTTCGTTAAAATGGCTTATGAGCCAAACCGATTTGCATGGCAGACTTGCGCGCTGGGCACTGAAGTTGCAGGGCTTCAAATTTACCATTCTTCATCGGAAAGGCAGCCAAAACGTGGTTCCTTATACTTTATCGAGAACTTATTCTCAGGAAAGCCTCCACATTTCGTCTCTGACTGCGTCAGAAACAGACCAATTTTTCGAAATTGATTTTAATTCGGAATTTTTCAAAACCGAATATTATTTAAAGATGATTGAGGAATTTCAGAAAGAGCCAAGTAAGCAACCAGATATACAAGTTATAGATGGTATAATTTATAAGCGTTGCGAATTTGCTAGCGGTGATCCGATTCAGGAAGAGCAATCATGGAAGGTATGGGTTCCTTTGGAAATGAGACAAGATCTCATTCTAAGAGCACATGATCATCCGATGAGTTCTCATGGTGGAATTGGTAAAACTTTAACCAAACTTAAAACCTTTTATTTCTGGCCACGTATGTCTAAACAAGTGCGGGATCACGTTCTATCGTGTGAAATCTGCAAACAAACCAAAACCCCAAATCACATACATCGTCCTCCTATGGGTAAGCAGGCTACGTCTGTCCGAATTTTTCAAAAACTCTACGTAGACCTTCTTGGACCTTATCCAAGATCACGATCAGGAAACGTGGGTATGGTGATTGTTCTCGACCATCTTTCCAAGTTTCATTTCTTAGAGCCAATCAGGAGTTTCACTGCCAACAAGATTATTGATTTTCTTGAAAAGCGAATTTTTGCCATTTTTGGTATTCCTGAAGTCATCACCTCTGGCAATGGTGTTCAATTCAGATCTAAACTTTTCAAAGCCCTTTTAACGAAATATGGTGTGACGCATAATTGTACTGCCAACTATTTTCCGCAATCTAATGCCGTTGAACGAGTCAATCGTTCAGTCATTGCTGCTGTTAGAGCTTACATTAACCCAAATCAGAAAGATTGGGATAAAAAATTATTTGCTATTAGCGTTGCTCTCAGAAGCTCAGTGCACTCGTCCTCGGGTTTTTCTCCATACTTTGTTGTCTTCGGTCAAAATATGATCTGCCACGCAACTTCTTTTGAAGTTTTGCGAAAACTAAAACTTATTGAAGATCCGACTTTTCCTGATCCGATTTTTTCTGATTGTGTACGTGTCGCGAAAAAATTAAAATATTCCAAATCGAATAATTAAAACGAAGTAAAAATAAAATTATTAGAAAAACCGTACGGTGAACGAAACGCAACTGCATCAAAAAACCAACTCAATTCGAATATTTTTTGTAACAAAAGTCTCCGGTTAAAAATTTGTATAAAGGTTACGTCATCGTCAGTCTTAGTCGCGGAAACGGTGGTGGTGGAGCGCTGGCGCTTCACATGGCCACATAATATATTGGCAATTCATCTGAAATAAAGAAGAAGAAAAGCCAAATTTGTATAAAAGTTACGTCATCGACGGCCTTAGTCGCGGAAAGTGGGTGATGAACCGCTAGCGCTCCACCACAAACCACATAGAAAAAAAAACATACATAAAAAGTATAAAGAAAAACTGAATAGACAGTGAGATAAAGTTAATAAGAAAGAATAATGTTGAAACACAATTCAGAAAAAATTATAACCTAAGACAAAATTTCGCGGAAGCGCCAGCGCTCCGTTACATTCTAAATAAAAAAAAAAGAGATGACAATAGAAACATATGAAATAATTACACATACACATTCAACAAAATCTGACATAGAAAAAGTGACATACATAAAAACAAAGATACACAAAAAAATTGAAAGAAATGACAGTTATTGAACCAATGTTCAGAATGACAAAAGAAACCTTTTAAAGAAAAACAAACTCTGACATTCAGCAATACAATTTCAAAAAACTTAAATTAACAAAAACGTACAACTATAAAAACAACATTTACGACCCAACTATACACTAAACAACACAACGTAAACAACACCGAGAATCGAAGACGACAACAGTAGCAGCAACTGCAACAATAATAACTAGTATCGGAGGTATTATTCATATAATGAGAATTATTAATAATATTGTTTTACTTTTTTTTGAGATGTTTTAAAACAAAAAAAAAACAAACAAAAATAAATATTAGTGGTAGCTTTAATAATATAAGTTTCTTCCTATGTTTAAACTTAGAATTTAGTATTATTTTTATACCTTCGTATAATTAAGCAATATATGCAAAATATCTTAAAAATAGCTATTTGAAATAAAGTATGTTGGAAATAAAACAAAAAAAAAATAAAATAATAATAATGAACTGAAATATTAAAAAGAAAAACAAATTTCTTTTTATTTAAAAGAAAAAGGAAAAAAAAAGGTAATTAACATGTCAGCTTAAGCTGAAAACGGTAAGTCCTATGTAGAGCTTTAACTGATTAGGGTGGACCGAAAAATTTCCCCATAGGTCCACAAGGTAGGGTGGGTGATAGTCGGGGCCGAGCATAACACCAAGCTCGAGGGTTCAGCCCGAAGAAAAATTATTAGGGAGGACCAAATTTTTTTGAGGATTTTTGTTTTGTAGTAAATTTGGAAAGATCTTTGAAGTTTCAGAGCCCATCAACTTAAGCACGAGAGAATTATATTTGTAAGGTGCAGGCACACCATGGGCAGCAGCTACCCACCCCAACATCCCGAACTGCTGGCATCGGCAAACTAGCTCGTGCTGCCGCTGGTCATGTTGTCCGCGTTCCAAGCACCAATCGCTTACGCGATTACAAATTTTGGCGCCCAACGTGGGGCCGTTTGAAGTTGAACCAATCGCTGGCGCGATTACAAATTTTGGCGCCCAACGTGGGGCCGTTTGAAGTTGAACCAATCGCTTACGCGATTACAAATTTTGGCGCCCAACGTGGGGCCGTTTGAAGTTGAACCAATCGCTGGCGCGATTACAAATTTTGGCGCCCAACGTGGGGCCGATTGAGGTTGAAGGTTAAAAGAAAACTGTCAATCAGTGGACAATTATGTCCCTTAAAATTTTTTTTTTAGTATTTTGCCTTCGATTTCACTTGGTTCCATCCGATTTACCCTCGCTGAGCTCTGGATTTTTGAAAATTTTTGGTAACAACCTATTACAGGGAAAATTTTTTTTGTGTTTTGTCATTTGAATTTTAAATTCAAGAATTTAATAATCAAAGCCTGTAGCTGGATTTATCAGTCCGGGAGGATTCCGTTCTGATCCGCTCAGACGCTTTTGACTCTATTTATTCCTTTTTGTGTAAATTTACCCTGCAATGGAAGACTAAAGTTTTTTTTTGAATAAAGTAAATTTCATTCACTTTTTGCATTTTTGATATTTTGATTCACTTTTTTTTGGCTTGAATGCGAATTGCGGCTGCTGGATTTTGCGATTAAGTTGCAATTCACTGCACTTTTCGACCGCTTTACTGAGATTTGTATAGGTTGTACTTCAATTTCATGTTTGAAATGAGATTTAAATTTTGTAGATTCAGATTCTTCCTCCCTAAGTTTTTCTTCGTGGCTGACCAAACAAATGAATAATGAAATTTTGAAAAAGTTCTACATAGGACCAAGCTGTCATTAATAATTAAAATTTCGTAAAGAAGATTTGAAATTTTTATTGGAAATTATTATTATAAAAACGAAGAAATTTTGCTTCAAAAAATAGAAAGCAAAAATATAACATAAATTTTTTTGAAAAATTTGAGAAATTGTTGTTAGTAAATTTTTTTTGATGCTAATTTATACAGTAACTTGATTGTTTTTCAGAAAAAGCAAAACAAAAAGTTTGACAAGCGAAATTTTGACAAATTTGAAAAATTTTTTTTGAAATGCTAAAAATTTATAACGAAAATATAAATTTTTGATTAAAGATTTTTTTTCGATGAAACATTTTAAAATTTTATTTTTGCATAATGTAGCTATGCTAAAAATTTAAAACATTAAAGATTTGACATTTGAAAATTTTTTTTTGCACAAATGTAGATTTTTGCTAAAAATTTAAAAAACGATATAATTAATTAGAATTTGATATTTGGAAAATTAGTGGTAATTCCACGGGGTATTCATAAATTTAACTTTCGGCCATTTTTTTTTATTACAAAATTTTAACTTTCGGTTTTTTCGATACCTTTTCATCTCGGTCGCGGATTCGGTTTTTGAGTTTTACGTGAAAAATGCCTCTGCATCGTAGCAATGAGAATTTATCCATTCTGGGTGAAATCCCTGACAATCCCTGTGTGGTGTGCAAGCAACAAATGCTAGATGGTGAAAATTTTAGTATAACTCCCTGCTTCCACATTTTCCATACGGAATGTATTTCCAATTGGTTGCAGGAGACTCGCAACTGCCCTTTCTGTCAGGCGTTGTGCAGTACTAAAAAAGTTAAGCCATACAAGCCCATTCCTAATTTGGGATTGGAGTCCTTTAACATAACACCAGCTACTACCCACACAGGTACGATCGCTAAAAATAGTCGGCCAGTATCCCGAAGTTACAAAAACTTAATGGATCAAAATATTTCAGTGACACCTGCACATAATCTCAACATGTCAGGAGTGCATCCATTATCCACAGACTTGTCCAATCATGCAAGTGCGCAAACTAATGTATCTCAGTTTTCAGACGCACAGTTGCAAAAGTTGATTGACGAAGCTGTGAAAGCTCAACTGGCTAAAATGAATTTAAACTCAGTCAGTAATGCACCTCCTGATCTGAATCGAGATCCAAATCCACCTGTGACTTTTGGTCGTTCTTCTGACATACACCAGGCTCCTAGAAATGTGATCAACAATTCTCCATTTTCACTTGGACTTCCTCAATATAACCCACAGCTTCCTCCTCCGCCTGTTTTTCATCAAAACAATCACCAACAAGCAGCCCACAGCAATTTTGTTCAAGGCACTTCAACTCACCATAGGTCAGTTCCACCTTTTATGGCCTCAGAGAAAGTCTCAAATCTTATTTCCAATTGGAAAGTCACTTTTAGTGGCAAAGAAGACGCTTTGTCCGTCGATAAATTTATTTACAGAGTACATTCTCTGACCATTCAAAGTTTGCGAGGTGATTTTGAAGCCTTGTGCAATCATGCACACATTTTGTTTGCTGGGAAAGTTTTGGAGTGGTTTTGGCGCTATCACCGTAGTGTGACTCAAATAGATTGGGAAACTCTGTGCACAGAACTTCGTGGTCAATTTCGAGATCGGAGAACAGATTTAGACATAATGGATTTGATTCGTCAAAGGAAACAAAAATATGATGAAAAATTCGATGAATTTTATGAATCTGTCCTTCAGCTCTGTGATAAATTGCAACGTCCTCTTGAACCAGCAACTTTGTTGGAAATCATTCAACGAAACTTACGTCTCGACGTTGGACGCAGTCTTCTCTATGTCTCCATAGAAAATATTAGACAGCTTCGAACATTTGTTCAAAAACGCGAATTGTTGGATGAAGAGTACCGCAGGTCGACCAGAAACTTCCAAGCTGCACGCAACGTATCGGAAGTAAACATTCATACAGAAGATTTCCCGAATAACCATTTTTTAGAGTTGCCAACCGCACCACCACCACCTTAAAAAGTGATGCGGCATGCCAAACTACAACAGTTATTTTGAAACCAGTCAATCCTATTTTGAAATTTGAAAATAAACCTGAAATCAAACCACCTCCTACAGTTTTACCTATTCGGCAATTTAAGCCTCTGCACATTCGTTGGCAGGAATACAAAGCCGCCCGTAAGCGAATTTTTTCTGATGAAGTCATTGCTTCACCGGGGTCAACGCATAAAAAACGTTCTACTTTAAGATTGAGAAAATTTTGGAAAAATTTAAAGGCGAAGAAAAAATTTATTTGTTCTTCAGTGGTTTCTGATAAACCTAAAGATGATTTACGTCCCTATGCTCAAATTTTAATTTTTAAAGAAAAAATTGAAGGACTAGTCGATACTGGTGCCTCTGTCAGTTGTTTAGCCAACAATTTAGCTAAAAAGTTTTTAGAAGATAACCAACACCCTTGGCACAAAGTTAAGACTAACCTTAAAACTGCAGATGGAACAAATCATTTTGCATTGGGTTTCGTTGAAACTTTTATTACCTTTAGAGGAATAACCAAACCTCTCAAATTTCTAATAATTCCAACTCTTTCTCAAGACTTGTATTTGGGCGTTGATTTTGTGAAGACTTTCGGTTTGGCAAGTGATCTTTTTCATGAGGATATTCCGATTTCTGTTAATTTGAACATTGCGGAGTTGGACTCCAATCATCATGTGTTAAATGCTCGACAGCAAGCAAATTTAAATGCAACCATTTTATTAATTCATTCTTTTTCTGAAAAAGGCTTAGGCCGAACAAATTTTATAAGCCACGTCATTGATGTAGGTCAAGCGAAGCCTATAAAACAAAGGCATTTTTCTGTTTCACCAGGCGTTGAAAAACTTCTTTTTGCGGAGATTGATAGAATGCTTTCTCTTGGCGTTATCGAAGAATCTCAAAGCGCATGGTCATCTCCTGTTGCACTAATCGTCAAACCGAATAAAGTTCGTATGTTTCTCGACGCACGTAAAGTCAATGAGGTCACAGTGAATGATGCTTATCCTTTGCCGCTCGTCGACGGATTTCTCAGCAGGCTCCCGAAGGCACAGTTTATTTCAAGCTTAGACCTGAAGGATGCCTTCTGGCAAATTCCGTTGGATGAAGCGTCAAGGGATAAGACAGCCTTCACTGTCCCCAACCGACCTCTATATCAATTTGTTACAATGCCATTTGACTTATGTAATGCGCCGCAGACCATGACCCGTCTCATGGACAAGGTAATCCCTGCCCATTTGCGAACTAAAGTATTTGTATACTTAGACGATTTGTTGTTAATAACCGAAACTTTCGATGACCATATTTCGCTTCTGCAAGAAGTAGCATTTTGCATTAAACGTGCTGGCTTTACAATTAATATAGAGAAAAGCAAATTCAACAAATTCACTACCTTGGTCATTTCATTGAACATGGAACAATAAGTACCGATCCGGACAAAGTAAAAGCGATAAAAGAATTTCCTCGTCCAAAAACAGTTAGACAACTTCGTCGCTTTCTGGGTGTCTGTGGATGGTACCGAAAGTTTGTGCAAAATTATGCTTCAATTTCTACCCCTTTGACAAATATGTTACAAAAAGCTCGTAAATTTGTTTCGACCGAAGACGCAATTGCTGCTTTCGACTCCCTCAAAAATAGTTTAAGTAGTGCACCAGTGCTACACAGTCCTGATTTTTCTCGTCCATTTTCTATTCAATGTGATGCTAGTCAATTTGGCGTTGGAGCGGTTTTGGCACAACGTTCCGATGAAGGTGATGAAGTTCCCATTGCATATATAGAGTCTGTAAGATTCTATATATTTTTATAAAATTTTATTTATTATAATATTTAATTTTAAGTACAAATAGTTTTAAGATTTTTTTAATAATGAAGTTTTTTTAATTTTCTAACAATTAAAAACAAAATTTTCAATTCTTAAAATTTTCAATAATAACTTAAACATTATTATACCTAAGTTGTTTTTATGTATAGTGTTTATGTGTTGTTGTTTATGTGTGTTGGTGTTAAGTCACCACATTATTCCCCCTCCTCCCTTTCTGAAATTTTGTAGTGTTGGTTAGTAAATTGAAGTGTACTCTTTTGGTAGAATGGTTTGGAAGGGAGAGGGTTTGTGTATTTTCTTCATTTAGAAAAGCTGGTTTAAGTCTGTCTATGTTGATTGTAGTTGTAGTATTGTTTTTTATTATTTTAAAGAATTTTGGTGATTTTTCGATGACTCTGAATGGTCCATCGTATGGGTATCGTAATGAGTGTCGTATTGTATCGTTTTGTACAAAAACGAATTTGCAGTCTTTTAATGTTTGTGGAACTTGTTGTTGGAATTTTGTGTTATGATGTGAAATTTTTGATTGTATGTTGTTTATGTTTTCTTTAAGCTTGGACAAAGTGGTTTGAATGGTTCTATTTTCTGAACTGTTAGTTGTTGTGGTAGTCTGAGTGTTTGACCAAAAATCATTTCAGCTGGTGATGTTTTAATGTCTTCTTTAACAGCTGATCTGAGACCTAATAGAATTAGGGGAAGTTCCGAATACCAGTTTTTCTGATTATTAGAGGCTATTAAGGAAGCTTTAAGTGTTCTGTGGAATCTTTCTATTATTCCGTTTGCTTGTGGGTGATATGCTGAAGTTGTGATGTGGTGAGTACCAAGTGTTTTTATAAATTGTTTAAATGTGTGAGAGGTGAACTGAGGTCCTCGATCAGAAGTGATCTCGAGTGGGACTCCGAAACGTGAAATGAATTCTCTGTTGAAGGTTTCAACAATTGTGGTGGTATCAGTATCTTTTATTGGGTATACTTCGGGCCAACGTGTATTTCTGTCTATGGCAGTGAGTAGATACCTATAATTATTTGATATTGGTAAAGGACCGACCAGATCGATGTGGATATGTTCAAATCGACCGTGAGTGATATGTATTTTATGAGGTAGTGTTTTTGTGTGTCTGTGTACTTTTGCTCGTTGACAGTTAACACATTCCTGGGACCATTTGTTGATTTGTGAATTCATGTTGGGCCAGAAGTATCGTTGTGTTATCAGTCGTCTGGTAGCTCTAGTTCCGGGATGAGAAATCTTGTGTATCTGTTCGAATATTTTTTTACGAAGTGTTTGTGGTATGTATGGACGGGTATCTTTTGTCGAGTGTTCACACCAAATTTTTATGTTAAGGAATGGAATATCGATTTGTTTAAATTTGTATATGTTTTTGTTTATTGTCGTTTAGTTCTGAATCGTTTGTTTGTTCGATGTGTAATTGTTTTAGATTGAGGTCTGGTGTTTTTAGTTCTTCTACCTCGTATCTTGATAGAGCATCTGCAACAGTGTTCTCTGTACCTTTAATGTGTAGTATTGTGTTGGTAAACTGTGCGATGTATTCTAGGTGACGTGTTTGTCTTGGACTACGTTCTGTTTTCGAGTTAAGTGCGTTAATTAGTGGTTTGTGATCGGTGTATACTGTGAATGTGTTGCCTTCTAAATGGTGTCTAAAATGTCTAATGGTTAAGTATATGGCGAGTAGTTCACGATCGAATGTGCTGTATTTTGTTTCAGTGGGTGAAAGTTTTTTAGAAAAGAATGCTAGTGGTTCTAATTTGTTATTGTGTTCTTGTTGCAGGACTCCACCGACTGCTGTGTTAGATGCATCTACAGCAATTGATAGTTTCGCTTTACTGTTAACATGGTTAAGCAGTGTTTGCTTAGCGAAGCTATCTTTTATTGAAGTAAATGCATTTATAGTGTCTTTTGTCCATTGTAATTGTTTGTTTTTGGTTTTTGATGCGTTGGTTACCATTTGATATATTGGTCCTAGTGTGTGTGCAAGTTTAGGAATGCACCTGTGGTAGTAGTTGGTCATACCGATAAACTTTTGCATGTGGTTGACTGTGGTTGGTTGTTGTGATGATTTTATTTGAAAATGTATGTGTAAATTTTTAATATGTATTTAACAATATTGTGTACCTATGTGAAGTGTAGTGCCTACGAGATGCAAACGATAAGTTTCTTCCCTCCCTATCGTTTGACATTCGTTTTAATAAACTAAATACTTATTCTGTTGTTGTTGCTGTCCTCCGGTACCGATTGTGGTTGTTGTTGATCAGAAGGAGTTGTTTGAACTTGTATGAATTGTAGTTGCTGTTGTTGCTGTATTTGTTGTTGCACTCGTATTATTTTGTTGCATTTGAGTTCGCTGTGTCTGTCCTCCAGTTCACTTCTTGCGGCGATAGTAGCTGTCGTGTAAAGCTGTGTGAAATGATGACTTGATGCGGTCTTGGTATATTTAAATAATGCTAAAAAGCAAAGCAGCTAAGAGTGCACGTTGTTTCAATAATCTTTGTTATAAATTTGTATAAGTGCTGTTATTTCTGATGAGTGAAACTTAATTGTTTGTATGGGACCAAAGCACGATTTTTTACGTTCTGCACCTTCTATATTGTTTTTGAGAAAGCCTGGTGGGATCGCCAGTATAGATTTTAAGATTTTTTTAATAATGAAGTTTTTTTAATTTTCTAACAACTAAAAACATAATTTTCAATTCTTAAAATTTTCAATAATAACTTAAACATTATTATACCTAAGTTGTTTTTATGTATAGTGTTTATGTGTTGTTGTTTATGTGTGTTGGTGTTAAGTCACCACACATACATGTCCCATAAGTTCAACCAAGCGCAAAGAAACTATACTGTTTCCGAACAAGAATGTCTTGCGACGGTTATGGCCATAAAAAAATTTCGAGCTTATGTCGAAAGACATGAATTCGAAGTTATAACCGATCATGCTTCGTTAAAATGGCTTATGAGCCAAACCGATTTGCATGGCAGACTTGCGCGCTGGGCACTGAAGTTGCAGGGCTTCAAATTTACCATTCTTCATCGGAAAGGCAGTCAAAACGTGGTTCCTTATACTTTATCGAGAACTTATTCTCAGGAAAGCCTCCACATTTCGTCTCTGACTGCGTCAGAAACAGACCAATTTTTCGAAATTGATTTTAATTCGGAATTTTTCAAAACCGAATATTATTTAAAGATGATTGAGGAATTTCAGAAAGAGCCAAGTAAGCAACCAGATATACAAGTTATAGATGGTATAATTTATAAGCGTTGCGAATTTGCTAGCGGTGATCCGATTCAGGAAGAGCAATCATGGAAGGTATGGGTTCCTTTGGAAATGAGACAAGATCTCATTCTAAGAGCACATGATCATCCGATGAGTTCTCATGGTGGAATTGGTAAAACTTTAACCAAACTTAAAACCTTTTATTTCTGGCCACGTATGTCTAAACAAGTGCGGGATCACGTTCTATCGTGTGAAATCTGCAAACAAACCAAAACCCCAAATCACATACATCGTCCTCCTATGGGTAAGCAGGCTACGTCTGTCCGAATTTTTCAAAAACTCTACGTAGACCTTCTTGGACCTTATCCAAGATCACGATCAGGAAACGTGGGTATGGTGATTGTTCTCGACCATCTTTCCAAGTTTCATTTCTTAGAGCCAATCAGGAGTTTCACTGCCAACAAGATTATTGATTTTCTTGAAAAGCGAATTTTTGCCATTTTTGGTATTCCTGAAGTCATCACCTCTGGCAATGGTGTTCAATTCAGATCTAAACTTTTCAAAGCCCTTTTAACGAAATATGGTGTGACGCATAATTGTACTGCCAACTATTTTCCGCAATCTAATGCCGTTGAACGAGTCAATCGTTCAGTCATTGCTGCTGTTAGAGCTTACATTAACCCAAATCAGAAAGATTGGGATAAAAAATTATTTGCTATTAGCGTTGCTCTCAGAAGCTCAGTGCACTCGTCCTCGGGTTTTTCTCCATACTTTGTTGTCTTCGGTCAAAATATGATCTGCCACGCAACTTCTTTTGAAGTTTTGCGAAAACTAAAACTTATTGAAGATCCGACTTTTCCTGATCCGATTTTTTCTGATTGTGTACGTGTCGCGAAAAAATTAAAATATTCCAAATCGAATAATTAAAACGAAGTAAAAATAAAATTATTAGAAAAACCGTACGGTGAACGAAACGCAACTGCATCAAAAAACCAACTCAATTCGAATATTTTTTGTAACAAAAGTCTCCGGTTAAAAATTTGTATAAAGGTTACGTCATCGTCAGTCTTAGTCGCGGAAACGGTGGTGGTGGAGCGCTGGCGCTTCACATGGCCACATAATATATTGGCAATTCATCTGAAATAAAGAAGAAGAAAAGCCAAATTTGTATAAAAGTTACGTCATCGACGGCCTTAGTCGCGGAAAGTGGGTGATGAACCGCTAGCGCTCCACCACAAACCACATAGAAAAAAAAACATACATAAAAAGTATAAAGAAAAACTGAATAGACAGTGAGATAAAGTTAATAAGAAAGAATAATGTTGAAACACAATTCAGAAAAAATTATAACCTAAGACAAAATTTCGCGGAAGCGCTAGCGCTCCGTTACATTCTAAATAAAAAAAAAAGAGATGACAATAGAAACATAAGAAATAATTACACATACACATTCAACAAAATCTGACATAGAAAAAGTGACATACATAAAAACAAAGATACACAAAAAAATTGAAAGAAATGACAGTTATTGAACCAATGTTCAGAATGACAAAAGAAACCTTTTAAAGAAAAACAAACTCTGACATTCAGCAATACAATTTCAAAAAACTTAAATTAACAAAAACGTACAACTATAAAAACAACATTTACGACCCAACTATACACTAAACAACACAACGTAAACAACACCGAGAATCGAAGACGACAACAGTAGCAGCAACTGCAACAATAATAACTAGTATCGGAGGTATTATTCATATAATGAGAATTATTAATAATATTGTTTTACTTTTTTTTGAGATGTTTTAAAACAAAAAAAAAACAAACAAAAATAAATATTAGTGGTAGCTTTAATAATATAAGTTTCTTCCTATGTTTAAACTTAGAATTTAGTATTATTTTTATACCTTCGTATAATTAAGCAATATATGCAAAATATCTTAAAAATAGCTATTTGAAATAAAGTATGTTGGAAATAAAACAAAAAAAAAATAAAATAATAATAATGAACTGAAATATTAAAAAGAAAAACAAATTTCTTTTTATTTAAAAGAAAAAGGAAAAAAAAAGGTAATTAACATGTCAGCTTAAGCTGAAAACGGTAAGTCCTATGTAGAGCTTTAACTGATTAGGGTGGACCGAAAAATTTCCCCATAGGTCCACAAGGTAGGGTGGGTGATAGTCGGGGCCGAGCATAACACCAAGCTCGAGGGTTCAGCCCGAAGAAAAATTATTAGGGAGGACCAAATTTTTTTGAGGATTTTTGTTTTGTAGTAAATTTGGAAAGATCTTTGAAGTTTCAGAGCCCATCAACTTAAGCACGAGAGAATTATATTTGTAAGGTGCAGGCACACCATGGGCAGCAGCTACCCACCCCAACATCCCGAACTGCTGGCATCGGCAAACTAGCTCGTGCTGCCGCTGGTCATGTTGTCCGCGTTCCAAGCACCAATCGCTTACGCGATTACAAATTTTGGCGCCCAACGTGGGGCCGTTTGAAGTTGAACCAATCGCTGGCGCGATTACAAATTTTGGCGCCCAACGTGGGGCCGTTTGAAGTTGAACCAATCGCTTACGCGATTACAAATTTTGGCGCCCAACGTGGGGCCGTTTGAAGTTGAACCAATCGCTGGCGCGATTACAAATTTTGGCGCCCAACGTGGGGCCGATTGAGGTTGAAGGTTAAAAGAAAACTGTCAATCAGTGGACAATTATGTCCCTTAAAATTTTTTTTTTAGTATTTTGCCTTCGATTTCACTTGGTTCCATCCGATTTACCCTCGCTGAGCTCTGGATTTTTGAAAATTTTTGGTAACAACCTATTACAGGGAAAATTTTTTTTGTGTTTTGTCATTTGAATTTTAAATTCAAGAATTTAATAATCAAAGCCTGTAGCTGGATTTATCAGTCCGGGAGGATTCCGTTCTGATCCGCTCAGACGCTTTTGACTCTATTTATTCCTTTTTGTGTAAATTTACCCTGCAATGGAAGACTAAAGTTTTTTTTTGAATAAAGTAAATTTCATTCACTTTTTGCATTTTTGATATTTTGATTCACTTTTTTTTGGCTTGAATGCGAATTGCGGCTGCTGGATTTTGCGATTAAGTTGCAATTCACTGCACTTTTCGACCGCTTTACTGAGATTTGTATAGGTTGTACTTCAATTTCATGTTTGAAATGAGATTTAAATTTTGTAGATTCAGATTCTTCCTCCCTAAGTTTTTCTTCGTGGCTGACCAAACAAATGAATAATGAAATTTTGAAAAAGTTCTACATAGGACCAAGCTGTCATTAATAATTAAAATTTCGTAAAGAAGATTTGAAATTTTTATTGGAAATTATTATTATAAAAACGAAGAAATTTTGCTTCAAAAAATAGAAAGCAAAAATATAACATAAATTTTTTTGAAAAATTTGAGAAATTGTTGTTAGTAAATTTTTTTTGATGCTAATTTATACAGTAACTTGATTGTTTTTCAGAAAAAGCAAAACAAAAAGTTTGACAAGCGAAATTTTGACAAATTTGAAAAATTTTTTTTGAAATGCTAAAAATTTATAACGAAAATAAAAATTTTTGATTAAAGATTTTTTTTCGATGAAACATTTTAAAATTTTATTTTTGCATAATGTAGCTATGCTAAAAATTTAAAACATTAAAGATTTGACATTTGAAAATTTTTTTTTGCACAAATGTAGATTTTTGCTAAAAATTTAAAAAACGATATAATTAATTAGAATTTGATATTTGGAAAATTAGTGGTAATTCCACGGGGTATTCATAAATTTAACTTTCGGCCATTTTTTTTTATTACAAAATTTTAACTTTCGGTTTTTTCGATACCTTTTCATCTCGGTCGCGGATTCGGTTTTTGAGTTTTACGTGAAAAATGCCTCTGCATCGTAGCAATGAGAATTTATCCATTCTGGGTGAAATCCCTGACAATCCCTGTGTGGTGTGCAAGCAACAAATGCTAGATGGTGAAAATTTTAGTATAACTCCCTGCTTCCACATTTTCCATACGGAATGTATTTCCAATTGGTTGCAGGAGACTCGCAACTGCCCTTTCTGTCAGGCGTTGTGCAGTACTAAAAAAGTTAAGCCATACAAGCCCATTCCTAATTTGGGATTGGAGTCCTTTAACATAACACCAGCTACTACCCACACAGGTACGATCGCTAAAAATAGTCGGCCAGTATCCCGAAGTTACAAAAACTTAATGGATCAAAATATTTCAGTGACACCTGCACATAATCTCAACATGTCAGGAGTGCATCCATTATCCACAGACTTGTCCAATCATGCAAGTGCGCAAACTAATGTATCTCAGTTTTCAGACGCACAGTTGCAAAAGTTGATTGACGAAGCTGTGAAAGCTCAACTGGCTAAAATGAATTTAAACTCAGTCAGTAATGCACCTCCTGATCTGAATCGAGATCCAAATCCACCTGTGACTTTTGGTCGTTCTTCTGACATACACCAGGCTCCTAGAAATGTGATCAACAATTCTCCATTTTCACTTGGACTTCCTCAATATAACCCACAGCTTCCTCCTCCGCCTGTTTTTCATCAAAACAATCACCAACAAGCAGCCCACAGCAATTTTGTTCAAGGCACTTCAACTCACCATAGGTCAGTTCCACCTTTTATGGCCTCAGAGAAAGTCTCAAATCTTATTTCCAATTGGAAAGTCACTTTTAGTGGCAAAGAAGACGCTTTGTCCGTCGATAAATTTATTTACAGAGTACATTCTCTGACCATTCAAAGTTTGCGAGGTGATTTTGAAGCCTTGTGCAATCATGCACACATTTTGTTTGCTGGGAAAGTTTTGGAGTGGTTTTGGCGCTATCACCGTAGTGTGACTCAAATAGATTGGGAAACTCTGTGCACAGAACTTCGTGGTCAATTTCGAGATCGGAGAACAGATTTAGACATAATGGATTTGATTCGTCAAAGGAAACAAAAATATGATGAAAAATTCGATGAATTTTATGAATCTGTCCTTCAGCTCTGTGATAAATTGCAACGTCCTCTTGAACCAGCAACTTTGTTGGAAATCATTCAACGAAACTTACGTCTCGACGTTGGACGCAGTCTTCTCTATGTCTCCATAGAAAATATTAGACAGCTTCGAACATTTGTTCAAAAACGCGAATTGTTGGATGAAGAGTACCGCAGGTCGACCAGAAACTTCCAAGCTGCACGCAACGTATCGGAAGTAAACATTCATACAGAAGATTTCCCGAATAACCATTTTTTAGAGTTGCCAACCGCACCACCACCACCTTAAAAAGTGATGCGGCATGCCAAACTACAACAGTTATTTTGAAACCAGTCAATCCTATTTTGAAATTTGAAAATAAACCTGAAATCAAACCACCTCCTACAGTTTTACCTATTCGGCAATTTAAGCCTCTGCACATTCGTTGGCAGGAATACAAAGCCGCCCGTAAGCGAATTTTTTCTGATGAAGTCATTGCTTCACCGGGGTCAACGCATAAAAAACGTTCTACTTTAAGATTGAGAAAATTTTGGAAAAATTTAAAGGCGAAGAAAAAATTTATTTGTTCTTCAGTGGTTTCTGATAAACCTAAAGATGATTTACGTCCCTATGCTCAAATTTTAATTTTTAAAGAAAAAATTGAAGGACTAGTCGATACTGGTGCCTCTGTCAGTTGTTTAGCCAACAATTTAGCTAAAAAGTTTTTAGAAGATAACCAACACCCTTGGCACAAAGTTAAGACTAACCTTAAAACTGCAGATGGAACAAATCATTTTGCATTGGGTTTCGTTGAAACTTTTATTACCTTTAGAGGAATAACCAAACCTCTCAAATTTCTAATAATTCCAACTCTTTCTCAAGACTTGTATTTGGGCGTTGATTTTGTGAAGACTTTCGGTTTGGCAAGTGATCTTTTTCATGAGGATATTCCGATTTCTGTTAATTTGAACATTGCGGAGTTGGACTCCAATCATCATGTGTTAAATGCTCGACAGCAAGCAAATTTAAATGCAACCATTTTATTAATTCATTCTTTTTCTGAAAAAGGCTTAGGCCGAACAAATTTTATAAGCCACGTCATTGATGTAGGTCAAGCGAAGCCTATAAAACAAAGGCATTTTTCTGTTTCACCAGGCGTTGAAAAACTTCTTTTTGCGGAGATTGATAGAATGCTTTCTCTTGGCGTTATCGAAGAATCTCAAAGCGCATGGTCATCTCCTGTTGCACTAATCGTCAAACCGAATAAAGTTCGTATGTTTCTCGACGCACGTAAAGTCAATGAGGTCACAGTGAATGATGCTTATCCTTTGCCGCTCGTCGACGGATTTCTCAGCAGGCTCCCGAAGGCACAGTTTATTTCAAGCTTAGACCTGAAGGATGCCTTCTGGCAAATTCCGTTGGATGAAGCGTCAAGGGATAAGACAGCCTTCACTGTCCCCAACCGACCTCTATATCAATTTGTTACAATGCCATTTGACTTATGTAATGCGCCGCAGACCATGACCCGTCTCATGGACAAGGTAATCCCTGCCCATTTGCGAACTAAAGTATTTGTATACTTAGACGATTTGTTGTTAATAACCGAAACTTTCGATGACCATATTTCGCTTCTGCAAGAAGTAGCATTTTGCATTAAACGTGCTGGCTTTACAATTAATATAGAGAAAAGCAAATTCAACAAATTCACTACCTTGGTCATTTCATTGAACATGGAACAATAAGTACCGATCCGGACAAAGTAAAAGCGATAAAAGAATTTCCTCGTCCAAAAACAGTTAGACAACTTCGTCGCTTTCTGGGTGTCTGTGGATGGTACCGAAAGTTTGTGCAAAATTATGCTTCAATTTCTACCCCTTTGACAAATATGTTACAAAAAGCTCGTAAATTTGTTTCGACCGAAGACGCAATTGCTGCTTTCGACTCCCTCAAAAATAGTTTAAGTAGTGCACCAGTGCTACACAGTCCTGATTTTTCTCGTCCATTTTCTATTCAATGTGATGCTAGTCAATTTGGCGTTGGAGCGGTTTTGGCACAACGTTCCGATGAAGGTGATGAAGTTCCCATTGCATATATAGAGTCTGTAAGATTCTATATATTTTTATAAAATTTTATTTATTATAATATTTAATTTTAAGTACAAATAGTTTTAAGATTTTTTTAATAATGAAGTTTTTTTAATTTTCTAACAATTAAAAACAAAATTTTCAATTCTTAAAATTTTCAATAATAACTTAAACATTATTATACCTAAGTTGTTTTTATGTATAGTGTTTATGTGTTGTTGTTTATGTGTGTTGGTGTTAAGTCACCACATTATTCCCCCTCCTCCCTTTCTGAAATTTTGTAGTGTTGGTTAGTAAATTGAAGTGTACTCTTTTGGTAGAATGGTTTGGAAGGGAGAGGGTTTGTGTATTTTCTTCATTTAGAAAAGCTGGTTTAAGTCTGTCTATGTTGATTGTAGTTGTAGTATTGTTTTTTATTATTTTAAAGAATTTTGGTGATTTTTCGATGACTCTGAATGGTCCATCGTATGGGTATCGTAATGAGTGTCGTATTGTATCGTTTTGTACAAAAACGAATTTGCAGTCTTTTAATGTTTGTGGAACTTGTTGTTGGAATTTTGTGTTATGATGTGAAATTTTTGATTGTATGTTGTTTATGTTTTCTTTAAGCTTGGACAAAGTGGTTTGAATGGTTCTATTTTCTGAACTGTTAGTTGTTGTGGTAGTCTGAGTGTTTGACCAAAAATCATTTCAGCTGGTGATGTTTTAATGTCTTCTTTAACAGCTGATCTGAGACCTAATAGAATTAGGGGAAGTTCCGAATACCAGTTTTTCTGATTATTAGAGGCTATTAAGGAAGCTTTAAGTGTTCTGTGGAATCTTTCTATTATTCCGTTTGCTTGTGGGTGATATGCTGAAGTTGTGATGTGGTGAGTACCAAGTGTTTTTATAAATTGTTTAAATGTGTGAGAGGTGAACTGAGGTCCTCGATCAGAAGTGATCTCGAGTGGGACTCCGAAACGTGAAATGAATTCTCTGTTGAAGGTTTCAACAATTGTGGTGGTATCAGTATCTTTTATTGGGTATACTTCGGGCCAACGTGTATTTCTGTCTATGGCAGTGAGTAGATACCTATAATTATTTGATATTGGTAAAGGACCGACCAGATCGATGTGGATATGTTCAAATCGACCGTGAGTGATATGTATTTTATGAGGTAGTGTTTTTGTGTGTCTGTGTACTTTTGCTCGTTGACAGTTAACACATTCCTGGGACCATTTGTTGATTTGTGAATTCATGTTGGGCCAGAAGTATCGTTGTGTTATCAGTCGTCTGGTAGCTCTAGTTCCGGGATGAGAAATCTTGTGTATCTGTTCGAATATTTTTTTACGAAGTGTTTGTGGTATGTATGGACGGGTATCTTTTGTCGAGTGTTCACACCAAATTTTTATGTTAAGGAATGGAATATCGATTTGTTTAAATTTGTATATGTTTTTGTTTATTGTCGTTTAGTTCTGAATCGTTTGTTTGTTCGATGTGTAATTGTTTTAGATTGAGGTCTGGTGTTTTTAGTTCTTCTACCTCGTATCTTGATAGAGCATCTGCAACAGTGTTCTCTGTACCTTTAATGTGTAGTATTGTGTTGGTAAACTGTGCGATGTATTCTAGGTGACGTGTTTGTCTTGGACTACGTTCTGTTTTCGAGTTAAGTGCGTTAATTAGTGGTTTGTGATCGGTGTATACTGTGAATGTGTTGCCTTCTAAATGGTGTCTAAAATGTCTAATGGTTAAGTATATGGCGAGTAGTTCACGATCGAATGTGCTGTATTTTGTTTCAGTGGGTGAAAGTTTTTTAGAAAAGAATGCTAGTGGTTCTAATTTGTTATTGTGTTCTTGTTGCAGGACTCCACCGACTGCTGTGTTAGATGCATCTACAGCAATTGATAGTTTCGCTTTACTGTTAACATGGTTAAGCAGTGTTTGCTTAGCGAAGCTATCTTTTATTGAAGTAAATGCATTTATAGTGTCTTTTGTCCATTGTAATTGTTTGTTTTTGGTTTTTGATGCGTTGGTTACCATTTGATATATTGGTCCTAGTGTGTGTGCAAGTTTAGGAATGCACCTGTGGTAGTAGTTGGTCATACCGATAAACTTTTGCATGTGGTTGACTGTGGTTGGTTGTTGTGATGATTTTATTTGAAAATGTATGTGTAAATTTTTAATATGTATTTAACAATATTGTGTACCTATGTGAAGTGTAGTGCCTACGAGATGCAAACGATAAGTTTCTTCCCTCCCTATCGTTTGACATTCGTTTTAATAAACTAAATACTTATTCTGTTGTTGTTGCTGTCCTCCGGTACCGATTGTGGTTGTTGTTGATCAGAAGGAGTTGTTTGAACTTGTATGAATTGTAGTTGCTGTTGTTGCTGTATTTGTTGTTGCACTCGTATTATTTTGTTGCATTTGAGTTCGCTGTGTCTGTCCTCCAGTTCACTTCTTGCGGCGATAGTAGCTGTCGTGTAAAGCTGTGTGAAATGATGACTTGATGCGGTCTTGGTATATTTAAATAATGCTAAAAAGCAAAGCAGCTAAGAGTGCACGTTGTTTCAATAATCTTTGTTATAAATTTGTATAAGTGCTGTTATTTCTGATGAGTGAAACTTAATTGTTTGTATGGGACCAAAGCACGATTTTTTACGTTCTGCACCTTCTATATTGTTTTTGAGAAAGCCTGGTGGGATCGCCAGTATAGATTTTAAGATTTTTTTAATAATGAAGTTTTTTTAATTTTCTAACAACTAAAAACATAATTTTCAATTCTTAAAATTTTCAATAATAACTTAAACATTATTATACCTAAGTTGTTTTTATGTATAGTGTTTATGTGTTGTTGTTTATGTGTGTTGGTGTTAAGTCACCACACATACATGTCCCATAAGTTCAACCAAGCGCAAAGAAACTATACTGTTTCCGAACAAGAATGTCTTGCGACGGTTATGGCCATAAAAAAATTTCGAGCTTATGTCGAAAGACATGAATTCGAAGTTATAACCGATCATGCTTCGTTAAAATGGCTTATGAGCCAAACCGATTTGCATGGCAGACTTGCGCGCTGGGCACTGAAGTTGCAGGGCTTCAAATTTACCATTCTTCATCGGAAAGGCAGCCAAAACGTGGTTCCTGATACTTTATCGAGAACTTATTCTCAGGAAAGCCTCCACATTTCGTCTCTGACTGCGTCAGAAACAGACCAATTTTTCGAAATTGATTTTAATTCGGAATTTTTCAAAACCGAATATTATTTAAAGATGATTGAGGAATTTCAGAAAGAGCCAAGTAAGCAACCAGATATACAAGTTATAGATGGTATAATTTATAAGCGTTGCGAATTTGCTAGCGGTGATCCGATTCAGGAAGAGCAATCATGGAAGGTATGGGTTCCTTTGGAAATGAGACAAGATCTCATTCTAAGAGCACATGATCATCCGATGAGTTCTCATGGTGGAATTGGTAAAACTTTAACCAAACTTTAAACCTTTTATTTCTGGCCACGTATGTCTAAACAAGTGCGGGATCACGTTCTATCGTGTGAAATCTACAAACAAACCAAAACCCCAAATCACATACATCGTCCTCCTATGGGTAAGCAGGCTACGTCTGTCCGAATTTTTCAAAAACTCTACGTAGACCAAGATCACGATCAGGAAACGTGGGTATGGTGATTGTTCTCGACCATCTTTCCAAGTTTCATTTCTTAGAGCCAATCAGGAGTTTCACTGCCAACAAGATTATTGATTTTCTTGAAAAGCGAATTTTTGCCATTTTTGGTATTCCTGAAGTCATCACCTCTGGCAATGGTGTTCAATTCAGATCTAAACTTTTCAAAGACCTTTTAACGAAATATGGTGTGACGCATAATTGTACTGCCAACTATTTTCCGCAATCTAATGCCGTTGAACGAGTCAATCGTTCAGTCATTGCTGCTGTTAGAGCTTACATTAACCCAAATCAGAAAGATTGGGATGAAAAATTATTTGCTATTAGCGTTACTCTCAGAAGCTCAGTGCACTCGTCCTCGGGTTTTTCTCCATACTTTGTTGTCTTCGGTCAAAATATGATCTGCCACGCAACTTCTTTTGAAGTTTTGCGAAAACTAAAACTTATTGAAGATCCGACCGCTGACATCCGACATGAAGAAAAAACTGAGTTGATTCGGGAAAAGGTGCGAGAGAATTTGAAAAAGGCATACGATACAAATGCTAAAAATTATAATATGCGTTCACGTCCAGTTCGTTTCGAAATCGGTCAAATTGTATATCGTAGGAGTTTTGCTCAAAGCAAAGCTTCCGATCACTTTAATGCAAAATTGGCAAATGTTTTCGAGAAGGCTCAGGTGATTAAGAGAATGGGTACGGCTTATTATGAGCTAGCAGACATGAACAATAACCGACTTGGCATTTTTCACGCGAAGGATATTAGAAAGTAGTGCCTTCAGTTTTTGAAACCAGCCACAGCAGATTTCGAAAAACTGTTTTGTAACGGCAGAGTGGAATCTAATGTACACTGGCATTGGAATTTCGAAAGTCATACCAGAAATGTCAGAATGTCAGAATGACATTTCTGGTTTGTCATTCGAAATTTGTGTACTTGCGTTCGGTTACAAGGAGAAATGGCTGAACAACGCGTCATTTCGAAGTTTCGGTAGCCATTTTTTTTTTTATGATAGAAAAGAACGCGTGAGTTGGTTTTTGGCAGTCCACCGTGTTGGTCGTTGTAAATTTTTTCTGATTGTGTACGTGTCGCGAAAAAATTAAAATATTCCAAATCGAATAATTAAAACGAAGTAAAAATAAAATTATTAGAAAAACCGTACGGTGAACGAAACGCAACTGCATCAAAAAACCAACTCAATTCGAATATTTTTTGTAACAAAAGTCTCCGGTTAAAAATTTGTATAAAGGTTACGTCATCGTCAGTCTTAGTCGCGGAAACGGTGGTGGTGGAGCGCTGGCGCTTCACATGGCCACATAATATATTGGCAATTCATCTGAAATAAAGAAGAAGAAAAGCCATATTTGTATAAAAGTTACGTCATCGACGGCCTTAGTCGCGGAAAGTGGGTGATGAAGCGCTAGCGCTCCACCACAAACCACATAGAAAAAAAAACATACATAAAAAGTATAAAGAAAAACTGAATAGACAGTGAGATAAAGTTAATAAGAAAGAATAATGTTGAAACACAATTCAGAAAAAATTATAACCTAAGATAAAATTTCGCGGAAGCGCCAGCGCTCCGTTACATTCTAAATAAAAAAAAAAAGAGATGACAATAGAACATAAGAAATAATTACACATACACATTCAACAAAATCTGACATAGAAAAAGTGACATACATAAAAACAAAGATACACAAAAAAATTGAAAGAAATGACAGTTATTGAACCAATGTTCAGAATGACAAAAGAAACCTTTTAAAGAAAAACAAACTCTGACATTCAGCAATACAATTTCAAAAAACTTAAATTAACAACAACGTACAACTATAAAAACAACATTTACGACCCAACTATACACTAAACAACACAACGTAAACAACACCGAGAATCGAAGACGACAACAGTAGCAGCAACTGCAACAATAATAACTAGTATCGGAGGTATTATTCATATAATGAGAATTATTAATAATATTGTTTTACTTTTTTTTGAGATGTTTTAAAACAAAAAAAAAAAACAAACAAAAATAAATATTAGTGGTAGCTTTAATAATATAAGTTTCTTCCTATGTTTAAACTTAGAATTTAGTATTATTTTTATACCTTCGTATAATTAAGCAATATATGCAAAATATCTTAAAAATAGCTATTTGAAATAAAGTATGTTGGAAATAAAACAAAAAAAAAATAAAATAATAATAATGTTCTCAAATATTAAAAAGAAAAACAAATTTCTTTTTATTTAAAAGAAAAAGGAAAAAAAAGGTAATTAACATGTCAGCTTAAGCTGAAAACGGTAAGTCCTATGTAGAGCTTTAACTGATTAGGGTGGACCGAAAAATTTCCCCATAGGTCCACAAGGCAGGGTGGGTGATAGTCGGGGCCGAGCATAACACCAAGCTCGAGGGTTCAGCCCGAAGAAAAATTATTAGGGAGGCCCAAATTTTTTTGAGGATTTTTGTTTTGTAGTAAATTTGGAAAGATTTTTGAAGTTTCAGAGCCCATCAACTTAAGCACGAGAGAATTATATTTGTAAGGTGCAGGCACACCATGGGCCTGTAGCTGGATTTATCAGTCCGGGAGGATTCCGTTCTGATCCGCTCAGACGCTTTTGACTCTATTTATTCCTTTTTGTGTAAATTTACCCTGTAATGGAAGATTAAAGTTTTTTTTTGAATAAAGTAAATTTCATTCACTTTTTGCATTTTTGATATTTTGATTCACTTTTTTTTGGCTTGAATGCGAATTGCGGCTGCAAGTCAAGGTAAACTGCTGGATTTTGCGATTAAGTTGCAATTCACTGCGCTTTTCGACCGCTTTACTGAGATTTGTATAGGTTGTACTTCAATTTCATGTTTGAAATGAGATTTAAATTTTGTAGATTCAGATTCTTCCTCCCTAAGTTTTTCTTCGTGGCTGACCAAACAAATGAATAAAGAAATTTTGAAAAAGTTCTACATAGGACCAAGCTGTCATTAATGATTAAAATTTCGTAAAGAAGATTTGAAATTTTTATTGGAAATTATTATTATAAGAACGAAGAAATTTTGCTTCAGAAAATAGAAAGCAAAAATATAACATAAATTTTTTTGAAAAATTTGAGAAATTGTTGTTAGTAAATTTTTTTTGATGCTAATTTATACAGTAACTTGATTGTTTTTCAGAAAAAGCAAAACAAAAAGTTTGACAAGCGAAATTTTGACAAATTTGAAAAATTTTTTTTGAAATGCTAAAAATTTATAACGAAAATAAAAATTTTTGATTAAAGATTTTTTTTCGATGAAACATTTTAAAATTTTTTTTTTGCATAATGTAGCTATGCTAAAAATTTAAAACGTTAAAGATTTGACATTTGAAATTTTTTTTTTGCACAAATGTAGATTTTTGCTAAAAATTTAAAAAACGATATAATTAATTAGAATTTGATATTTGGAAAATTAGTGGTAATTCCACGGGGTATTCATAAATTTAACTTTCGGCCATTTTTTTTTTATTACAAAATTTTAACTTTCGGTTTTTTCGATACCTTTTCAACTCGGTCGCGAATTCGGTTTTTGAGTTTTACGTGAAAAATGCCTCTGCATCGTAGCAATGAGAATTTATCCATTCTGGGTGAAATCCCTGACAATCCCTGTGTGGTGCGCAAGCAACAAATGCTAGATGGTGAAAATTTTAGTATAACTCCCTGCTTCCACATTTTCCATACGGAATGTATTTCCAATTGGTTGCAGGAGACTCGCAACTGCCCTTTCTGTCAGGCGTTGTGCAGTACTAAAAAAGTTAAGCCATACAAGCCCATTCCTAATTTGGGATTGGAGTCCTTTACCATAACACCAGCTACTACCCACACAGGTACGATCGCTAAAAATAGTCGGCCAGTATCCCGAAGTTACAAAAACTTAATGGATCAAAATATTTCAGTGACACCTGCACATAATCTCAACATGTCAGGAGTGCATCCATTATCCACAGACTTGTCCAATCATGCAAGTGCGCAAACTAATGTATCTCAGTTTTCAGACGCACAGTTGCAAAAGTTGATTGACGAAGCTGTGAAAGCTCAACTGGCTAAAATGAATTTAAACTCAGTCAGTAATGCACCTCCTGATCCGAATCGAGATCCAAATCCACCTGTGACTTTTGGTCGTTCTTCTGACATACACCAGGCTCCTAGAAATGTGATCAACAATTCTCCATTTTCACTTGGACTTCCTCAATATAACCCACAGCTTCCTCCTCCGCCTGTTTTTCATCAAAACAATCACCAACAAGCAACCCACAGCAATTTTGCTCAAGGCACTTCAACTCACCATAGGTCAGTTCCACCTTTTATGGCCTCAGAGAAAGTCTCAAATCTTATTTCCAATTGGAAAGTCACTTTTAGTGGCAAAGAAGACGCTTTGTCCGTCGATAAATTTATTTACAGAGTACATTCTCTGACCATTCAAAGTTTGCGAGGTGATTTTGAAGCCTTGTGCAATCATGCACACATTTTGTTTGCTGGGAAAGCGTTGGAGTGGTTTTGGCGCTATCACCGTAGTGTGACTCAAATAGATTGAGAAACTCTGTGCACAGAACTTCGTGGTCAATTTCGAGATCGGAGAACAGATTTAGACATAATGGATTTGATTCGTCAAAGGAAACAAAAATATGATGAAAAATTCGATGAATTTTATGAATCTGTTCTTCAGCTCTGCGATAAATTGCAACGTCCTCTTAAACCAGCAACTTTGTTGGAAATCATTCAACGAAACTTACGTCTCGACGTTAGACGCAGTCTTCTCTATGTCTCCATAGAAAATATTAGACAGCTTCGAACATTTGTTCAAAAACGCGAATTGTTGGATGAAGAGTACGGCAGGTCGACCAGAAACTTCCAAGCTGCACGCAACGTATCGGAAGTAAACATTCATACAGAAAATTTCCCGAATAACCATTTTTTAGAGTTGCCAACCGCACCACCGCCACCTTAAAAAGTGATGCGGCATGCCAAACCACAACAGTTATTTTGAAACCAGTCAATCCTATTTTGAAATTTGAAAATAAACCTGAAATCAAACCACCTCCTACAGTTTTACCTATTCGGCAATTTAAACCTCTGCACATTCGTTGGCAGGAATACAAAGCCGCCCGTAAGCGAATTTTTTCTGATGAAGTCATTGCTTCACCGGGGTCAACGCATAAAAAACGTTCTACTTTAAGATTGAGAAAATTTTGGAAAAATTTAAAGGCGAAGAAAAAATTTATTTGTTCTTCAGTGGTTTCTGATAAACCTAAAGATGATTTACGTCCCTATGCTCAAATTTTAATTTTTAAAGAAAAAATTGAAGGACTAGTCGATACTGGTGCCTCTGTCAGTTGTTTAGCCAACAATTTAGCTAAAAAGTTTTTAGAAGATAACCAACACCCTTGGCACAAAGTTAAGACTAACCTTAAAACTGCAGATGGAACAAATCATTTTGCATTGGGTTTCGTTGAAACTTTTATTACCTTTAGAGGAATAACCAAACCTCTCAAATTTCTGATAATTCCAACTCTTTCTCAAGACTTGTATTTGGGCGTTGATTTTGTGAAGACTTTCGGTTTGGCAAGTGATCTTTTTCATGAGGATATTCCGATTTCTGTTAATTTGAACATTGCGGAGTTGGACTCCAATCATCATGTGTTAAATGCTCGACAGCAAGCAAATTTAAATGCAACCATTTTATTAATTCCTTCTTTTTCTAAAAAAGGCTTAGGCCGAACAAATTTTATAAGCCACGTCATTGATGTAGGTCAAGCGAAGCCTATAAAACAAAGGCATTTTTCTGTTTCACCAGGCGTTGAAAAACTTCTTTTTGCGGAGATTGATAGAATGCTTTCTCTTGGCGTTATCGAAGAATCTCAAAGCGCATGGTCATCTCCTGTTGCACTAATCGTCAAACCGAATAAAGTTCGTATGTTTCTCGACGCACGTAAAGTCAATGAGGTCACAGTGAATGATGCTTATCCTTTGCCGCTCGTCGACGGAATTCTCAGCAGGCTCCCGAAGGCACAGTTTATTTCAAGCTTAGACCTGAAGGATGCCTTCTGGCAAATTCCGTTGGATGAAGCGTCAAGGGATAAGACAGCCTTCACTGTCCCCAACCGACCTCTATATCAATTTGTTACAATGCCATTTGACTTATGTAATGCGCCGCAGACCATGACCCGTCTCATGGACAAGGTAATCCCTGCCCATTTGCGAACTAAAGTATTTGTATACTTAGACGATTTGTTGTTAATAACCGAAACTTTCGATGACCATATTTCGCTTCTGCAAGAAGTAGCATTTTGCATTAAACGTGCTGGCCTTACAATTAATATAGAGAAAAGCAAATTTTTGCTCAAACAAATTCACTACCTTGGTCATGTCATTGAACATGGAACAATAAGTACCGATCCGGACAAAGTAAAAGCGATAAAAGAATTTCCTCGTCCAAAAACAGTTAGACAACTTCGTCGCTTTCTGGGTGTCTGTGGATGGTACCGAAGGTTTGAGCAAAATTATGCTTCAATTTCTACCCCTTTGACAAATATGTTACAAAAAGCTCGTAAATTTGTTTCGACCGAAGACGCAATTGCTGCTTTCGACTCCCTCAAAAATAGTTTAAGTTGTGCACCAGTGCTACACAGTCCTGATTTTTCTCGTCCATTTTCTATTCAATGTGATGCTAGTCAATTTGGCGTTGGAGCGGTTTTGGCACAACGTACCGATGAAGGTGATGAAGTTCCCATTGCATACATGTCCCATAAGTTCAACCAAGCGCAAAGAAACTATACTGTTTCCGAACAAGAATGTCTTGCGACGGTTATGGCCATAAAAAAATTTCGAGCTTATGTCGAAAGACATGAATTCGAAGTTATAACCGATCATGCTTCGTTAAAATGGCTTATGAGCCAAACCGATTTGCATGGCAGACTTGCGCGCTGGGCACTGAAGTTGCAGGGCTTCAAATTTACCATTCTTCATCGGAAAGGCAGCCAAAACGTGGTTCCTGATACTTTATCGAGAACTTATTCTCAGGAAAGCCTCCACATTTCGTCTCTGACTGCGTCAGAAACAGACCAATTTTTCGAAATTGATTTTAATTCGGAATTTTTCAAAACCGAATATTATTTAAAGATGATTGAGGAATTTCAGAAAGAGCCAAGTAAGCAACCAGATATACAAGTTATAGATGGTATAATTTATAAGCGTTGCGAATTTGCTAGCGGTGATCCGATTCAGGAAGAGCAATCATGGAAGGTATGGGTTCCTTTGGAAATGAGACAAGATCTCATTCTAAGAGCACATGATCATTCGATGAGTTCTCATGGTGGAATTGGTAAAACTTTAACCAAACTTAAAACCTTTTATTTCTGGCCACGTATGTCTAAACAAGTGCGGGATCACGTTCTATCGTGTGAAATCTGCAAACAAACCAAAACCCCAAATCACATACTTCGTCCTCCTATGGGTAAGCAGGCTACGTCTGTCCGAATTTTTCAAAAACTCTACGTAGACCTTCTTGGATCTTATCCAAGATCACGATCAGGAAACGTGGGTATGGTGATTGTTCTCGACCATCTTTCCAAGTTTCATTTCTTAGAGCCAATCAGGAGTTTCACTGCCAACAAGATTATTGATTTTCTTGAAAAGCGAATTTTTGCCATTTTTGGTGTTCCTGAAGTCATCACCTCTGGCAATGGTGTTCAATTCAGATCTAAACTTTTCAAAGACCTTTTAACGAAATATGGTGTGACGCATAATTGTACTGCCAACTATTTTCCGCAATCTAATGCCGTTGAACGAGTCAATCGTTCAGTCATTGCTGCTGTTAGAGCTTACATTAACCCAAATCAGAAAGATTGGGATGAAAAATTATTTGCTATTAGCGTTACTCTCAGAAGCTCAGTGCACTCGTCCTCGGGTTTTTCTCCATACTTTGTTGTCTTCGGTCAAAATATGATCTGCCACGCAACTTCTTTTGAAGTTTTGCGAAAACTAAAACTTATTGAAGATCCGACCGCTGACATCCGACATGAAGAAAAAACTGAGTTGATTCGCGAAAAGGTGCGAGAGAATTTGAAAAAGGCATACGATACAAATGCTAAAAATTATAATATGCGTTCACGTCCAGTTCGTTTCGAAATCGGTCAAATTGTGTATCGTAGGAGTTTTGCTCAAAGCAAAGCTTCCGATCACTTTAATGCAAAATTGGCAAATGTTTTCGAGAAGGCTCAGGTGATTAAGAGAATGGGTACGGCTTATTATGAGCTAGCAGACATGAACAATAAACGACTTGGCATTTTTCACGCGAAGGATATTAGAAAGTAGTGCCTTCAGTTTTTGAAACCAGCCACAGCAGATTTCGAAAAACTGTTTTGTAACGGCAGAGTGGAATCTAATGTACACTGGCATTGGAATTTCGAAAGTCATACCAGAAATGTCAGAATGTCAGAATGACATTTCTGGTTTGTCATTCGAAATTTGCGTACGTGCGTTCGGTTACAAGGAGAAATGGCTGAACAACGCGTCATTTCGAAGTTTCGGTAGCCATTTTTTTTTTTATGATAGAAAAGAACGCGTGAGTTGGTTTTTGGCAGTCCACCGTGTTGGTCGTTGTAAATTTTTTCTGATTGTGTACGTGTCGCGAAAAAATTAAAATATTCCAAATCGAATAATTAAAACGAAGTAAAAATAAAATTATTAGAAAAACCGTACGGTGAACGAAACGCAACTGCATCAAAAAGCCAACTCAATTCGAATATTTTTTGTAACAAAAGTCTCCGGTTAAAAATTTGTATAAAGGTTACGTCATCGTCAGTCTTAGTCGCGGAAACGGTGGTGGTGGAGCGCTGGCGCTTCACATGGCCACATAATATATTGGCAATTCATCTGAAATAAAGAAGAAGAAAAGCCAAATTTGTATAAAAGTTACGTCATCGACGGCCTTAGTCGCGGAAAGTGGGTGATGAAGCGCTAGCGCTCCACCACAAACCACATAGAAAAAAAACAGATACATAAAAAGTATAAAGAAAAACTGAATAGACAGTGAGATAAAGTTAATAAGAAAGAATAATGTTGAAACACAATTAAGAAAAAATTATAACCTAAGATAAAATTTCGCGGAAGCGCCAGCGCTCCGTTACATTCTAAATAAAAAAAAAAAGAGATGACAATAGAAACATAAGAAATAATTGCACATACACATTCAACAAAATCTGACATAGAAAAGTGACATACATAAAAACAAAGATACACAAAAAAATTGAAAGAAATGACAGTTATTGAACCAATGTTCAGAATGACAAAAGAAACCTTTTAAAGAAAAACAAACTCTGACATTCAGCAATACAATTTCAAAAAACTTAAATTAACAACAACGTACAACTATAAAAACAACATTTACGACCCAACTATACACTAAACAACACAACGTAAACAACACCGAGAATCGAAGACGACAACAGTAGCAGCAACTGCAACAATAATAACTAGTATCGGAGGTATTTTCATATAATGAGAATTATTAATAATATTGTTTTACTTTTTTTGAGATGTTTTAAAACAAAAAAAAAAACAAACAAAAATAAATATTAGTGGTAGCTTTAATAATATAAGTTTCTTCCTATGTTTAAACTTAGAATTTAGTATTATTTTTATACCTTCGTATAATTAAGCAACATATGCAAAATATCTTTAAAATAGCTATTTGAAATAAAGTATGTTGGAAATAAAACAAAAAAAGAAATAAAATAATAATAATGAACTGAAATATTAAAAAGAAAAACAAATTTCTTTTTATTTAAAAGAAAAAGGAAAAAAGAAATAATTAACATGTCAGCTTAAGCTGAAAACGGTAAGTCCTATGTAGAGCTTTAACTGATTAGGGTGGACCGAAAAATTTCCCCATAGGTCCACAAGGTAGGGTGGGTGATAGTCGGGGCCGAGCATAACACCAAGCTCGAGGGTTCAGCCCGAAGAAAAATTATTAGGGAGGTCCAAATCTATTTGGAAAGATTTTTGAAGTTTCAGAGCCCAGCAACTTAAGCACGAGAGAATTATATTTGTAAGGTGCAGGCACACCATGGGCAGCAGCTACCCACCCCAACATCCCGAACTGCTGGCATCGGCAAACTAGCTCGTGCGATTACAAATTTTGGCGCCCAACGTGGGGCCGTTTGAAGTTGAACCAATCGCTGGCGCGATTACAAAGTACCCAACGAAACGTCGGGAAAAATATGGAATAATTGTTTTTATTCGCATAAATAAATTTGACCAAAAAGCCGAACATTCTAATAAACACTTTAATTTAAGTTAACAAGAACTTTTTTGTTAAGGCAGGACACGTCACCACTGAATAAATAAAACTGATTGAATAATCTACATACTTAGTACATATATGTATAAGGTCAAAATTTTAAAAAGTTTTTTTTTTGTATTTGTTCTAAAGAGCTTGCAGCAAGCCATGATAAAATTTAAATTTTTTTATTATGCGGGTAAAATTACGATAAGTGTTTTTTGTGGACTTGTTGTAATGAGCCTGCAGTAAGCCATGCTAAAATTTAAATTTGTTTTTATTTTCTATCGATTTTTCGTTAAAAAAAAGGAAACGATGAATCAAAGCACTATTATTGCTTACTATATGACCCGGTGAACTTTGTACCACCTGAAATTGATTTGATTGTAAATCGTCATATGCGATTACACTGGTCAACAGTGTTTTTGTTGCCCCGGATGTCTCTGCGGATTTCTATAGTTTCCTGTACCCAGTTTACGAATATATTCATGAAAGTACTGAATTGGCTCTAGTTTTTAAGATATTGATGGATTTATCTATATATAAATGAAGCAAAGTCGGGTTAGTTACACTCTGTATAACACAAGAACCGCTAAACCGATTTTAATGATCTCTTATTTTTTGGATTTGTCTTTGCTCCAAAAATAACATAGGCTATAAAAATTTCATTTAAGGTGCATATTTAGAGTGGCCCTTATACAAATATATTTTTAAAATAGCATTTCCGCAAAGACCACCGACTCACACCGAAATTACACCACGTAGCCATTATGTCAAGTGGCATAGCTTAGGCTATTAAACTTTGATTTGGGGTGCATATTTAAGGTGGTTCTCATACAAGAATATTTTTAAAATAACATTTTCACAAAGACCACGTGATCGATTCATCCCTATCCCTATCCCTATCCCTATCCCTATCCCTATCCCTATCCCTATCCCTATCCCTATCCCTATCCCTATCCCTATCCCTATCCCTATCCCTATCCCTATCCCTATCCCTATCCCTATCCCTATCCCTATCCCTATCCCTATCCCTATCCCTATCCCTATCCCTATCCCTATCCCTATCCCTATCCCTATCCCTATCCCTATCCCTATCCCTATCCCTATCCCTATCCCTATCCCTATCCCTATCCCTATCCCTATCCCTATCCCTATCCCTATCCCTATCCCTATCCCTATCCCTATCCCTATCCCTATCCCTATCCCTATCCCTATCCCTATCCCTATCCCTATCCCTATCCCTATCCCTATCCCTATCCCTATCCCTATCCCTATCCCTATCCCTATCCCTATCCCTATCCCTATCCCTATCCCTATCCCTATCCCTATCCCTATCCCTATCCCTATCCCTATCCCTATCCCTATCCCTATCCCTATCCCTATCCCTATCCCTATCCCTATCCCTATCCCTATCCCTATCCCTATCCCTATCCCTATCCCTATCCCTATCCCTATCCCTATCCCTATCCCTATCCCTATCCCTATCCCTATCCCTATCCCTATCCCTATCCCTATCCCTATCCCTATCCCTATCCCTATCCCTATCCCTATCCCTATCCCTATCCCTATCCCTATCCCTATCCCTATCCCTATCCCTATCCCTATCCCTATCCCTATCCCTATCCCTATCCCTATCCCTATCCCTATCCCTATCCCTATCCCTATCCCTATCCCTATCCCTATCCCTATCCCTATCCCTATCCCTATCCCTATCCCTATCCCTATCCCTATCCCTATCCCTATCCCTATCCCTATCCCTATCCCTATCCCTATCCCTATCCCTATCCCTATCCCTATCCCTATCCCTATCCCTATCCCTATCCCTATCCCTATCCCTATCCCTATCCCTATCCCTATCCCTATCCCTATCCCTATCCCTATCCCTATCCCTATCCCTATCCCTATCCCTATCCCTATCCCTATCCCTATCCCTATCCCTATCCCTATCCCTATCCCTATCCCTATCCCTATCCCTATCCCTATCCCTATCCCTATCCCTATCCCTATCCCTATCCCTATCCCTATCCCTATCCCTATCCCTATCCCTATCCCTATCCCTATCCCTATCCAAATAACAAAGCAAATATTGACATCAAAAATAAAGTTGAATTTGAAAAATGAAGTGGAAAATTTAAAGCAAAAAAAAATTTGGCAAAATTTTAAAGAAAATTCCAAATTTTTTTTTGCTTTAAACCTTCCTTGAACAATTACAAAGCCAACAAAAAAAATTATTCAAATCGGTCGAGCCATTCTGGAGCCTTTGCGGGACTAGCGTCGTCCAATTCATTTTTATATATATACATAGGAGAAGGAGATATGTACATTAGGGTGTTTCATTTTTTTTAAAGGTTCTTCAAATTCAAACCTTAAACCGAAATTCGATTTATTATCAAAAAAAAGTAATTCATGAATTTTTTCAGATTTTTTTGAGGTCATTTACCACTCGTCAATCGCCATTTTAATAAAAAAACTCGCACAATACATTTTTTCCTTTATAATTTTTTTTCATGACTTCTAAACTAAATTGTTTCTTGTCTAAATATTAAAGAATAATAATATCTTTGGGTTAGGTATCGAAAAAAAGGTTTTTACCTATCTTCTAAGTGTGAAAATTGGAAGAAATGGACAAAAAATTGCCTAAAATTTTTAAGTAAAAAAGCGAAAAAAGCAAAAATTAAGCAAGTTTTTGTCCATTTCTTCCAATTTTCACACTTAGAAGACAGGTAAAAACTTTTTTTCGATACCTAACCCAAAGATATTATTATTCTTTAATATATAGACAAGAAAAAATGTAGTTTAGAAGTCATGAATAAAAATTATAAAGGAAAAAATGTATTAAGCGAGTTTTTTTATTAAAATGGCAATTGGCGAGTGGTAAATGACCTCAAAAAAATCTGAAAAAATTCATGAATTACTTTTTTTCTATAATAAATCGAATTTCGGTATAAGGTTTGAATTTGGAGAACCTTTGAAAAAAAGTGAAACACCCTAATGTACATAATTAGTATGAATAATAATTAGTAGAAAACATATTTGTCTTAAATTTTGAAATTGATGGAACTTGAAAAACAAAAAATGTATTTGATGAGTTGCGAGCCACACGATACATCGCCGAGGGCCGCATGTGACCCGCGGGCCGCACTTTGTACACCCCTGCCCTAAGCAATTGCTTATTTGCTTATTGGCTAATCCGGAACTGTACGCAACACTTTACTACCTTAACATTACATGAATTAGAAGACCACCCTAGCAACATGCACACCGTTCTTTACTTCTAACCATTTATCTACTTTTGATGTCGTATATGTACAATACAGATGACAAAAAAGTAATGTCGAATCATAAAACATTACAACATATGAAATAAAAAAATACATAATAAGCCTTAAAGTTAATATAGTCCTCCTTCTTTGCCTTCTCATATCAGGCCTGATAGCACGTCTGCTGTGGGAAGGCATAATAGCATTTCATAGTACACCATGGCCACACTTTGCGTCGATATTCGGTTCCACCAGTAGAGACGCAAACTGAATTTTGACGCAAAGCTAACAACTTATATTACACTAAAAATTTAAATTTTATACAATGTACTTAATTAAAAATAAACAAACTTAAGATGCGAACCAGAGAACTGCAGTGAATGCCGTTTCTTTTCGTTTGCTTTCGTATGAATATATGTATGAGTGTTGCGTTTCTATTCATGAAACGCAATTGTACAAAAAAAATTTGTGTGTTTTTTTAAAATATGGGGAAAGGTCGAAAAGGACTTTGGACATCACTTGGGGTGGCTCCGGACTTTGGAAGGACACTCCTCGACCCATTTTTGGAAATTTTTTTTTTGCTTCAATCGATAGGGAAATGTCAAAATATGACCCATTTTCGTAAAATTTTTTTTTTGCTCCAATCGAAGGGGAAGGGTCGAAAATGGATTTTGAACATCACTTGGAGTACCTCCGGACCCTAGAAAGGACCGTTTTTAACCCATTTTCGGAAATTTTTTTTTGCTCCAATCGATGGGTAAGGTCGAAAATGGATTTTGAACATCACTTAGAGTACCTACGGACCCTGGAAAGGACCGTTTTTAACCCATTTTTGGAAAAATTTGTTTTTGCTCCAACCGAAGGGGAAAGGTCGAAAATGGATTTTGAACATCATTTGGAGTGCCTCCGGACCCTGGAAAGGACCGTTTTTAACCCATGTTCGGAAAATTTTTTTTTTGCTCCAATCGAAGGGGAAAGGTTGAAAATGGATTTTGAACATCACTTGGAGTACTTCCGGACCCTGGAAAGGACCGTTTTTGCCCCATTTTTGGAAAAAATTTTTTTTTGCTCCAATCGAAGGGGAAAGGTCGAAAATGGATTTTGAACATCACTTGGAGTACCTCCGGACCCTGGAAAGGACCGTTTTTAACTCATTTTCGGAACTTTTTTTTTGCTCCAATCGAAGGGGAAAGGTTGAAAATGGATTTGAACATCACTTGGAGTACCTCCGGACCTTGGAAAGGACCGTTTTTAACAGTTTTTTTTTGCTCCAACCGAAGGGGAAGGTCGGAAACGTATTTTTAACATCACTTGGAGTACCTCTGGAGCTTGGAAAGGACCGTTTTCTATCCAGTTTTAATATACACCAATGCGTTGCCAGAAGATTTTTACTGATTTTACTGAACTGAAATCAAAAGCTTTGAAATTCATACAACCTTAGTGTCATGCGGCTATTTCTAGAGTTTTCATGATCGAACATTGATGCTGTCAAGTCATGTTGGGCAGCATGAGGGATCATGTGAACAGCCCTAGCCGAAAACACATAAAAATCATGAATGAATCGTTGCCTGCAGCATATTCTTTTCCCATGTGATTGTCGAACTTATGTGTCGGCGTTACAAGTCGACTTTGCATTTAAGCAACATATGTATCAGTAATGGCATTTGGGTTTTGTGAAAATGTACTGAATCGAGACTTCAAATGTACTTTTTAGAGCCCGAATGTACTTTTTTTTGTCTTGAACACCCAATTTTCCTAAAATGCACGAAATTGTTCTAAAATTTACTAACAAAAAAAAAAAGGTCCTCACTTTTCCCATCTCAAAAACCCTAGCAAAATTAGATATATTTCATATTAAATAAATTACAAAATCTACACATTGCGCGATTATTTTCATTTACTAAAAAAACAAAAAAAAAAAACGTAATTAATATAATAGGGTAATTATATTATATACAGGTAATTACTATAAATCTACTCATTGCGGTTATTTTCATTTACTAAAACACAAAAAAGGTAAATATAAATTGTACAAATGTACCGAAAATGTACTGAAAATGTGCTAAAAATCTGAACGTCTGAGGGCCCTATAACATGCATAGTAATGATTAATAAGGATCATTATTTTAAAACTGGATCGAAAACGGTCCTTTACAGGGTCCGAAGGTACTCCAAGTGATGTTCAAAATCCATTTTCGACCTTTCCCTTTCGATTGGAGCAAAAAAAAAATTTCCCGAAAATGGGTTAAAAACGGTCCTTTCCTGGGTCCGGACTTACTCCAAGTGTTGTTCAAAATCCATTTTCGACCTTTCCATTTCGATTGGGGCGAAAAAAAAATCGGCGGGTTGCACTCTGGGAGTGCCGACAGAATTGAAAACTTAAAATTATATAATTGAAATTTGTTTTCATGATGTTTTGTAATGTTTATGAAATAAACATATATGATATATATAGAAAAGAGAGCGAGAGAGAGCGAAGTAGCACATTTATGTACTGTATATAGAATATGTATATACATCCGGTGTCGGTGGCCTGTCGCGAGTTTATACATTTTTCCTCAGCCGCAAATCCTCTAAGCGTAATCGATACGATTACGATACGATTACGATACATATAATATGTATATACATCTGGTGTCGGTGTCGGTGGCCTGACGCAAATTTATACATTTTTCCTCAGCCGCAAATCCTTTACGCATATATATTATATATGATATATATAGAAAAGAGAGCGAGAGAGAGCGAAGTCGCACATATATGTACTGAATATAGAATATGTATATACATCCGGTGTCGGTGTCGGTGGCCTGTCGCGAGTTTATACATTTTTCCTCAGCCGCAAATCCTCTAAGCGTAATCGATACAATTACGATACGATTACGCATCCGGTGTCGGTGTCGGTGGCCTGTCGCGAGTTTATTCATTTTTCCTCAGCCGCAAATCCTCTAAGCGTAATCGATACGATTACGATACGATTACGCATCCGGTGTCGGTGTCGGTGGCCTGTCGCGAGTTTATACATTTTTCCTCAGCCGCAAATCCTCTAAGCGTAATCGATACGATTACGATACGATTACGCATCCGGTGTCGGTGGCCTGTCGCGAGTTTATACATTTTTCCTCAGCCGCAAATGCTTCCTTACGGAGGGGCACAACGTGCCTAAAGAAGTTTTCTCTTCAAAAAAATTTCCGAAAATGAGTTAAAAACGGTCCTTTCCAGGGTCCGGAGGTACTCCAAGTGATGTTCAAAATCCATTTTCGGCCTTTCCCCTTCGATTGGAGCAAAAAAAATGTTTTTCAAAAATGGGTCAAAAAAGGTCCTTTCCAGGGTTCGGAGATACTCCAAGTGATGTCTACAGTCCATTTTCGACCTTTCCCCATCGATTGGAAAAGAAAAAAATTGTTCCGAAAATGGGTCAAAAACAGGTACCATGGTCCGGGGACCCATTTTCTGGACAAAAACGGTTCTTTCCAGGGTTCCGTACCTCCCAAAGTTATGTCCAAAGGCCATTTTCGAACTTTCCCTATCGATTGGAGAAAATAAAAATTTTTTTCTTGACACAGTTCAACTTAAGTGGCTCAAGTCATTCACTGATTCATGAATGCTTTCTGCATGTGAGTGAGCTTTTCAGGCATTCACATTCATGAGACTAGAGCTATTAAGCAGCTCACATTCATGAGCAGTATGCTATCTACGCATTCACTATTAGTAAGCGCAACTCAGATTCACACTCATTATTGCATGCAATATGCACACTCACGTCTCATATTTTTGGAAGTGGCTCATAACCCTCAGTTCTCTGATACGAACTAACTTCAAAACCTTCTGAACTAACGTCAACTTTCGTTCAATTATTCACAGCGAATAAAAGAAAACATATAGTATATGCAGAATACACAACATAATGGTGTTCCCCGAATTATGCGGGTATTATATTTAAAAAGAATTTGAAAAAAACGAGGAAATTACAAAAAAAAAAACAAAGGCGCATAACGAAAAGCCGACGCAAAGCAAAAATTTGGTATTTTTTAACCGACGCACAGTGGGGATCTTGGAAATTCGGTGGCCATAAATCATTTTTCACATTTCACTGTATCAAAAATCTAATGATGCAGTTTTGTTACGCGTACTTTGGTTAAGAAAAATGCAAATTTTCAGTTCGTAGGTGGACGGGAACATATTGAGAGACGTGGCAATTGAAAGGTCCGTTCCCTCTTTTTTGTATATTTTTATTTTTTACGAATTTTTTCCAACTTTGGAGCTGTGTAACTTTTGAACGGTACAATATTTTTACACAAATCTTCTTTTTAAATGAAAATTAATAAAATACCTTTTTAATAATTTGAAATGCTGTTACAATATATGCTATCTAATATTTTTTGCACTAATTCAGAGATAATTACTGGCCAGCGAAAGTCGGCGTAGTTTGGTCAGGTAGCTAAAAGTATCTAGAAACTATTTCCCAAACATACTATACCCCCCATGTCCCGCCAGTAGAACACTTTTTTCAAAAATAGGTAGACACCTCATATGAACTGACCTGAATTTATATGGCACTGCCATAAAACTAATGTATTTATTTTGCTGTAGTGTTCATATTTGTATTTCAACATATTAATTATCCCTTTTTATAGAAAAAAATTCCAATAATCATACATTTGATGAATTCCATCGCAGGTATAGTCACAGGTAGATATCTGAATAGGGTCATAGGTAGAACCCTTTTTGTGCACATCTGTTCATGCTCCTTTGTAGAAAACTTCTTGTTATGACCGTTTTTATTGTTTATTACATTGATTTCAATAAAATTGTAGCAAGTTTTTGTATATAAAGCCGAACACCCGCATAGACAAAGTATCTCACACAAAAAAACTCAAGCGCAATAATTACAGCAATGGAAAGTGCCACGTACGAATTTGTTGCTGATTTGCATTTGAAAAACAATTTAGAAAATGAAAATATAGTCGCGGTTATAATTGGCGATAATATTGTTAGCCACAATACTATGGAAACTTTATTAAAGAAAGTAACAAATATAGTAGACAGCGTAAAAAAGCGCCTTAAGCTCTGCAATCACTCCAAGCTGAAGTACAAGCTACAGCTGTCCTAGCTGTAAGGTATTGCTACCATCACTGTAAATTGTGCGTTAACTGAAAGTTTTGTAATGTTTCTTATACTTCAATAAACAATGATAATAATAACATTTATTAATAAAATTTAAAATAAAAAAAAAACAAATATTTTTTACATTTCGAAATTTATAACGATGGCTTATATTAAAGGATTATGTTTCCTCTTTTATTTGTAAAAAACTGCATTAAAAACTCCTTATTCGTTTAGAAGATACAGATTTTTGATTATCAATATTAAAAAAAATAAATTTTTGGCGCAAAATGATGAAATGTATGACAATCTGCAAAAAATCAACTTCCCACTCAAAAAAAGTGATGAAGGAAAAATTTTTGCGTGAAATGAACGAAAATGTATGAAAATCTACAAAGAATCAACTTCCGACTCAATAAAAATTATGAAGGAAAATTTGCAAAATTTATAATGATAACTTATATTAAAGGTATATATTTCCTCTTTTAACTGCAAAAAATTGCATTAAGAAATTTTTATTCGTTTGGAAGATACAGATTTTTGACCACCAAATGCCAAAAAATCCGCCTTTTCCGCCACTGTGCGGCGCAAGAGCGAATAGACACATATTGGGGCCTTGGTGTATACATATTTTTATTTACATGAAAATCTAGTTTTGAGAAGGCCTTTCCTGAGGCAGGCCTTGCTCAATTGCCAGCTGGGAAGTAATAAGCACAATTAATTTATGCACCTGTATAGTAATTGTTTGTAAATATTTGATTCATTCACAATCATTCTATCAATATTATTCTTTAATTCTTTGCCTATGGCTAACCAATTCCTCTGCCACCACAACTAACGCGCATAAACAATTCGGACTTCTGATAGCACCAATAACTTTTACTTCAATTTCCAACAATAACTTGCGTAGTCCTAATCCCAATTTAAGCTCAGGCTGAGGATAATATTGTATTGTATTTTAATGTTCTCCAACAGAACCATAATTACACTGAGCTGATCACAGTTGTTGCTAAAGCTGAAATTGAAGTACACCTTTCCCCGTTTTACATGGGAGAAAGGTTCCTTAGAAAACCGTGTAACTCGAAATTGAAAATATTTGTAAGAAAAACCGTGTAAAACGAAAACAGCCTCAAATGTACTTATTCAATCATTTATTGACCATAAACTAAAAGCAACGTAGTTAGAAAAATATAGAATAACTATTTAATACATAGAAAAACATACATATAAATTTAAAAAGGTGAATATAAATAAGAATAAATTGACTAATAATTATCACTTTAATGTGTTATCTATTAGTCTTTTTTTGCTGATCTGTATGTCACTTTTATCACTGAATAATACTTGATGAAAGAAATCTCCATTATTTTAGATCGGATACAAGAGATTTATTTTAAAACAAAAAATTGACTTGAAATAAGTGCGTGCGAAGCCAAAATGTCCATTTTGAACGATATTATAATATATTTTAATATGAATGATTAAATAAAAAATAAAAATATAAAAAAATATTTTTAGTAGAACTTTGATTTTAAAAACTGTGTAAGATCGAAAACATGTTATAAAAAGTAACGTGTAAAACGGGGAAGAGGTGTATTTTAAAATAGAAAAATTTCATATAGCAATTTTTTTAAACTTTTTATTGCATTAGGGGACGTCCATTAATTACGTGAGGTGTTTTTTGGAAAATTCTGACCCATCCCCCCTCCCCTTGGTGAGATCTGGCGGGACAATGAGATTTAAATTATAATTTTTAATGTCAATTCTATGCATTAAAACGTTGACGTGAGGTTTTCCTTGACCCCCAATTTAGCTCACGTAATTAATGGAAATCTCCTTACTAAAAATTTTTTTCATAATGATTAGAATAAGTGCGAAATCAAATTTGAAATGTCAAACATGGCTTTTGTGAAATTCAACACGGTTTACAACAGCTCACCTCAGTTTCACGACACCATTACAGCCAGTTGCGTCACTTCACCAAAATCTTGGGGGGAGCGAGAATTATAATTCCACCACCGAGTTCCACCCTACCGAATTGACGCCACTGATTACACCCGAGAATCCCCTCTAGACGATGGTAATCGGTGTATTCAACACACAACCCTTTGAAGGTGTTCAGCTCACACGACCGTTTTTTCAACGCGAGGTAGCTAACGCGCGTTTCAGCATAACAAAAAAATATATGCAATGAGCCTCACCACCGTTTTTTCAACGCGCGTTGAAACGAGCTTTGGTTTTGTTAATGCTGGAGCTATGCGCGTGTTAAAAACGCACGTTGAAAAAATGTTTGTGTGAATTTAGCCTTATATGTTGAACAGATTTGGGACGGAGTCGGGAAATCGGTAACGATTACTCGCTGTCAAAAAAAAAACAGTCAGAAAATTGTGGAACTAAACATAATTGCGGCGGGCGACGAACGACGGAAAATTCAGCTGCCATTTTGTTTTTAATATATTCTTTACTTTTTATTGTTCAGATAAGTGACAGAGCTAATATTTTGTTTTGAAGGGGTAATTTTAAGCGCCCGTTTTTATATAGTTAATATTGTTTTATGATTATTATAAAAATTTTGTTGTATGCTCCTTGAGGTATTCATCTAACTATTCAAAACCCTCGCAAACTGTGCAAGTTGTGCATTTTTCAACCCTGTGCAAACGAACTGTCAAAAATCGTATGGAAAGTTTTTTTAACAAGTTGTGCAAGTTTGCACAACAATTTGGTCGCGCAAGCTTGCACTGGTAGTTGTGCAAATCTGTCACTCTCTTTTCCTATACGATTTTCTCAGCAAAAGTTATTATTTACAAATTTTGTATTTGTCACTCTCTTTTCCCATACGATTTCTGTCACAAAAAATGACAACTGTTACAAAGTGCACAAAATATTCTATGGGGCATTCATGAAACACATTGCGCAAAGTTGCCCATTTGCACAATTGTGCAAGCCTGCGTGTTTAGGTGAATACCATTAATATACCTTCAAAGTTTATTATCGTTGTTCATTACCTTCACCTTCAAAAAAAATTTTCAAAATGCCCTAAATTTACAGGTGCTGGACCACCGGGTGGCCTTGATTTAAAAATTAAACTACAGTGGCTCAATAAAGAAGTCGGACAAACATGCAATTCAACTTCAAACTATAAAATAATGTTTAAGAATAATAAATTTTATTATGATTTGTTTCCATCTTGAGGTAAATAAATAAACTTTTGAAAACAGTAATTACTAAAACTAAATGAACCATTTTTTAATAAAAATTAAAAACATATTTTAAGACAAAAATCATGTCAATAAAGAACTCGGACATCTTTGGTTAATGTAAGTTAAAAATAATATTAGATAAAAAAACTTAAGTTAATGTTTTATCGGCATGTCTTTGCAATTTTTCACAATTTTGAATCATACCTAATATAATTTTCCCCTAAAACTTCCAGATATTCCCACAAATCTGGAGCGTTGAAAATCAACCTGATTTTTCTACGTATGGTAACTCTCTATCACCAAATTTTTGACAGTCAATACGTGTGTGGAAAAACAAAAGTAGAAGCTAACTTTTAGTCTCTTATAAAAACATAATAGACGAAATTATATTATATATATTGTTGACATGTCTACAAATAGAAAACGAGTTGCAAGCTCAAGCTCTGAAGATGTCGCCAGCTCGGAGGAAGATCGACTGCAAGATCTTAAAGAACGCGATGAGTTCGCCAATCGACTAAAAAAAAAGGATGATGATAAGACTAGAAAAGTATTGGAGTCGGCGGGTAGTAGCAAGGCCATTGAAGAGGCTGCAAAAAGGCTTAAGTTGGAAGGCGAAGATCGGGATAAAATACTACCCCAACTAAGAGTTATTTCACGGCGAAAATACTTGGAAAAGCGAAAAGAGGACAAAGTCTCAGAATTAGAGGCCGATATTCTTGACGATGAATATCTTTTTGAAGATTCAGCGTAAGCAACTTTGACATTTTATGCTACATTATAATCCTGTAAAATTATACTCACCTCACAAAAATCTTGGTCTCTATCACACTATCACAAAATCGTTTGTTGTTGAATGTTGCTTATTTCGCCAGTTTTCATCATTCTAAGTACCTGGCCAATCAATGTGGGATTTCGTGTTGTCTTTTATTGATAATGATTTGGTGCCCGATGCTGACCTATAGGCATAGAAAAATCGTTTGTTGTTGAATTTTACATATTTCGCCAGTTTTCACCATTCTAAGGACCTGCTTAATCAATGTGGGATATAGTGAACAACAAACGATTTAGTCTATGCCAATAAGTCAAGATCGCAATTTAGGCCAAACATTTTTCAATTTTAAACATTATTTAATCGTACTTACAGTCATTAAACAAAGACCAATATTGTAAATTTTTACTTATTGATCAATGCTATTTTTGGCTTAAGTTTACTTTAGCTCACATTCGCAAACCTTTTTAAAACCAAACTTATCTTATGTGCTTTTTGATTTTAAGTAGAAATATGTAATCAAAAAAAGTCGTCCGGATCTGGTTTCGGAGATATAGCCATCGGAAGTTGCATTCGGAACCGCTGCATGGATATCAAAAATATGGGTCCAAAGAAAGATAATTTAATGGCCTATAATAATGGTGAGCAAGCCTAAGACATTTAACCCATAATTTGGAGATATTACGATTTTTCTGAAATTTTGACCAATTTTTGAAGTGAAAACTTCTTTAGGCACGTTGTGCACCTCCGTAAAAAAAGCATTTGCGGCTGAGGAAAAATGTATAAACTCGCGACAGGCCACCGACATCGGATGCGTAATCGTATCGTAATCGTAACGGTTACGCTTAGAGGATTTGCGGCTGAGGAAAAATGTATAAACTCGCGACAGGCCACCGACACCGACACCGGATGTATATACATATTCTATATACAGTACATATATGTGCGACTTCGCTCTCTCTCGCTCTCTTTTCTCTATATATCATATATAATATATATGCGTAAAGGATTTGCGGCTGAGGAAAAATGTATAAATTCGCGGCAGGCCACCGACACCGACACCAGATGTATATACATATTATATGTATCGTAATCGTATCGATTACGCTTAGAGGATTTGCGGCTGAGGAAAAATGTATAAACTCGCGACAGGCCACCGACACCGACACCGGATGTATATACATATTCTATATACAGTACATATATGTGCGACTTCGCTCTCTCTCTTCTATATATATCATATATGTTTATTCTATAAACATTACAAAACATCATGAAAACAAATTTCAGTTATATTATTTTAAGTTTTCACTTCTGTCGGCACTCCCAGAGTGCAACCCGCCGGTTTTTTATTTTAAAAAAACCGTTATTTTTTCCAAAAAATGTCTGAATGACCTATAACTTTTTTTAGCTTCTTAAGAAAGCTTAATTTATTCCCCCTAAAATGGTGTATCGTTTGTTTAAAATTTTTGCATATTCATCCCCTTTTTGACCGAAAAACAAAAAAATGTATTCAATGAATTCTTATGAAAACTATGTATTTATTGACAAAAACAATAAAAAACCAACAACAAGAACAACAACAATTGTTATGAGACGATTCTCATTATAAAACTTAAAAATTTTTCCGCCTGCGGCGCTTTTTTTTAATGCGACTCATTATAAAACACAAACATTTTATTAAAAGGAAAGAATCGTCTTATAATCCGTTATAATAATCCGTTATAAGACGCGCGCGATTTTTAATAAAAAATTTTAAGTTTTATAATGAGAATCGTCTTATAATAATTGTTGTTGTTCTGGTTGTTGTTGGTTTTTTATTGTTTTTGACCATAAATACATAGTTTTCATAAGAATTCATTGAATAAATTTTTTTGTTTTTCGGTCAAAAAGGGGATTAATATGCAAAAATGACATGTTTCGGTTATTACCAATAGCCTCATCAGTCCAGTTTGGTTAATTCTGTACATGCACTCGAACCCCTGACCGTCCATTCATTGCAATAGCATATTTTGCGACGGCCGCTCTAACACTTGAGCTACTGAGGCACTGCCCATGAGGTTTACAGAGAGCGTATATTACATTTGTTATCTTTTGTCACTTTCTCGCTTGTTGCCGTAGCCGTTAGACCGTCGGCCTAAAGTCATGCTATGATTTACTTTTCGAAATTGTGGTGTTGCCAGCCACATATTTTTCAATTTTACAATTATAATCATATGAGATGTTATATTTGAAAGTAGTATAAGTACCTCTTCGTTGAGAGCAAAAAACTAAATAAATTTTATACAGTTCATTTCAAGTTATTTAATTTTTTGCCCTAAACGAAGAGGTGTGGTATACCTATATATACAAATATAACAGCTCATATATAAGAAAAATTCAGTTTTTTTTATGAGGATCACCCACCGCATGCCTTATTAATGTCTTTGTAATAAGTTATAGAGGTCTGCCTGAGTGCACTCAAAACGATCATCATATAAACATCCGAATGCAATAAAATTCGAATGCTTGAACATGTATAATATTTTATTTGCAAGTGCAGCACTCACCTATCCTGCTTGGTGTTTCGATTTGGTTTGATTTGAATTGTGGTTTTTGTGCACAAAAATTCGATGGCGAGTGGCTTGATGGTAGTTTCGAGTGCACTCAGCAGACCTCTAGTAGGTTATTGCTGTTGTTGTTGTTATAAGAATTTGTTGAATAAGTAATGCCTTGCATGGGCATTTAATAATCGATTAAATGAATATTTTTTTTTTAATTTCCGGTAAAAAAGGGGTAATATAGTTACGTTAAAATTGCTTTCGATTTAACTACGTAACGTTGCTGTTTACGGTTCTGATAATTTCGAAGATGGTTCGAATTTGAATGCAGTTTTTAGCCAAGCCAAGTATCACAAAGCAATTATTGATGTCAAACGCAGCCAAATTTGGATCAGACGCTTTCTGTGTTAACTGAGGTCCGCGGGATCGTTAGTTTCCTTACTTTCGGACTTCCCACTTCAATAAGTGGGCTCACAATGGTCGTCAAAATCCTGTGCCACATCCGGTAATATCCAAAATACCATTTAGACCTTTTCCTTTTGAATGCTAAAACGCATTAAACTCTCCTGCTAATGTTCAAAATCAATTTATGACCTTTCCCCATCAATTAGTATCGTACGTTTTTTATAGATATTGGTCCGAAATACCCCACTACTGTGGTCGGGTTCCGCAATGTCCTCCTATATTCATTTTTGACCTTTTCATATCGATTTGCAAACAATAAAGTTTTTTTTGTTTCCGATTTATTCTGTTTACATTGAATTCGCAAATGAATTAAGATTTTTCTTACTCGATTTGTGATAAATTTTTAATTTATTTTTAAGTGTATGTATTAAATTTTTTTTAATTTGATTCTTCGCAACCTGAAAATTAGCTATTACAAATAAACTATTTCCGACTTGTCCGAAAGTATGATTATCTAGTAAAAATGTTCCGTGATTAAATTTTTTATTTAATTCCCTTTTTAATATAAATAGGTTAACTTCTCGGGAACGAGAGGAACGCGAATACAAGAAACAACTTCTATCTATTGCAAAGGAGCACGAGAGGGCTCGAGAGCTGGAAAAAATACAAAGATACCGTATGCCACAGGATAAGAAAAATGGAGAGAAGGGTAAGATTTAAATATAGCACATTACCTGCCACAAAACCTGTTACGTAGCCATAATTCAATCCATTAAAAATTTGAAATTTCATAAAATTAGCTATTCCAGCTGAAACACCTACAAAAAAATTTTAAGCACGTGTTCATCATTCTCGAAAACGGGGGGTGACAAATATTTTACCGATGCGCGGAATATGCGATTCCCCCATTTTGGGGCGGTTTTTGGCCATTTAGGGTGGGGTCATTTCCAAAATAATTTTAAGTAACCTATATGTTACTTAGAGTGCTGAGACTGTGCCATCAATGGTCTCAGAAATTCAGCCTCCAACATAAATGTCTCTACTTATTTGTAAATTTCACTTTTTTTCACTTTTTGATCTATAAAAAATTAAACATGTTTTTGATAACGAATTTTGTTCTATAAATATGTTCCTTTCTTCAAAATAAATAATTCTAGTTATCAAAATTGAATGTGCCTTCAAAAATAAATAAGATGTTAGGGCATATACCATATATGGTACATATTCGATTTCCTGGCAATAAAATTTCTTATTTTTCAATAGCACATTTTTTAAATAAGATAATGATATGCGGCTTACGGTATTCTTTTAAGCAAATAAAGATACATTAAAAGTAATGTAATTTTCGGTCAATTTTAAATTTTTTTATTAGAAAAAAAGAAGAAGAAGAAAATCTAATTACGGATTCAAGTTCCTAGATCGATAATAGCTGTTTAGAACAAAAAAAATTTTGGATCAGCTTAATATGTATATATGTCAACGCCGAATCGAAAAATTTCAGGTCTATTAATTTAGAAAAATGCAGATATCTTGGTTTTGAAAGATGATATTGATATGCGGTTTACGGTTTTCTCTTAAGCAAATAAAGATACATTAAAAATAATGTACCACTAGATCGGCGGTAAAGTATTATATCAAGATTTTGCAACTTGAAAGGTGAAAGGCATTTTTTAATTTTTGTCCGGACAATTTCCAATTTTTTTATAAGAAAAAAAGAAGAAGAAGAAAATCTGATCTCGGATTCGAATTCCTCGATCGATAATAGTTTGAAATAAATACCCACTTTGTTGGAAAATTTGATAACCTCTTTAGCTTGCACCATTTTTTAAATCAATATTTTCGAAAATGGGTAGGCAACTTAAAACAGGTGGCTGCAATCCAGTTTTCAAAATTGATGAAAATCCTTATAGGTTCTTTTGTCAAGACATATAGTGCTATAGTAATCCACTGACACATCGTAAAAAAATCAAAAAGCTTTTTTTTTAACCGCTCTTAATGTATATAAACACCGAGACATACTCAAAAAATCGTTAAAAAAATAAAAAGGTCGAAAAAAAAAAAACGGCTGGATGTTCGATTTCGCGGTTCGCGGATTTCGACACTGGAAGGGTCCCCCAACATTATCCCTGAAAAAAATTGCGGGTGGTATTTCGAAAAATTAAAATTTTTTAAAGACCACCGTGCACATTCATGAATTTAATTAAACAACGTTAATACCTTGCTTGCCTGGTAGATTTAGGTGTACAATATACTGTGGAAAAATGTTCAACGGTAATTATTATTTTTTCTTCTTCAAAAAGTAACAACTTCGGATTTGTCCACATAATAAATTTTTTTTTTTCAAATTTATGGCACACTGTTTCTAAACATTGGTTCAGGTTCAGATAAGCATAACAATCAAGAATTTGCATTGGCACCTCGTTTTGGACAAATGATCAAAATATTATGGAACAAAAATGAAGAAAAAGTTTTGGTCCATGACTTTTTGACCATTTGTTCAAAACGAGGTAACAATGCAAAATCTTGATTGTTATGCTTATCTAAAGGTGAACCAATATTTGGAAACAGTGTACCGGAAGAAGGAAAAAAAATTTTTTATATAAACATTTTTGATCTATTTTTTTTCGTTTTTGATCTATAAATTTTTAAACATTTGTTCAAAATGAGGTATCAATGCAAAATCTTGATTGTTATGCTTATCTGAAGGTGAACCGATATTTAGAAACAGTGTGGCATAAGTTTGAAAAAAAAACCGGCGGGTTGCACTCTGGGAGTGCCGACAGAAGTGAAAACTTAAAATAATATAATTGAAATTTGTTTTCATGATGTTTTGTAATGTTTATGGAATAAACATATATGATATATATAGAAAAGAGAGCGAGAGAGAGCGAAGTCGCACATATATGTACTGTATATAGAATATGTATATACATCCGGTGTCGGTGTCGGTGGCCTGACGCGAATTTATACATTTTTCCTCAGCCGCAAATCCTTTACGCATATATATTATATATGATATATATAGAAAAGAGAGCGAGAGAGAGCGAAGTCGCACATATATGTACTGTATATAGAATATGTATATACATCCTGTGTCGGTGTCGGTGGCCTGTCGCGAGTTTATACATTTTTCCTCAGCCGCAAATACTCTAAGCGTAATCGATACGATTACGATACGATTACGCATCCGGTGTCGGTGTCGGTGGCCTGTCGCGAGTTTATACATTTTTCCTCAGCCGCAAATCCTCTAAGCGTAATCGATACGATTACGATACGATTACGCATCCGGTGTCGGTGGCCTGTCGCGAGTTTATACATTTTTCCTCAGCCGCAAATCCTCTAAGCGTAATCGATACGATTACGCATCCGGTGTCGGTGGCCTGTCGCGAGTTTATACATTTTTCCTCAGCCGCAAATGCTTTCTTACGGAGGTGCACAACGTGCCTAAAGAAGTTTTCACTTCAAAAAAAAACAAAAAAAAATATTTATGTCGAATTTTATGTTGAAAAAACATAAATCGTAAAATCGTAAAAAAATCGTAGTTTCCAAAGTTATGGCGGGAATTTCGATATGAAAGCACATGCATACTTAGGAATAGCATATAAAAAAAAACAAAGGGTGTTATATTGTTAATATTATGAGAAACAGTTTTTTAATTAAAAAAATTAGTGTTTCAACAAATTTATTTAAATCTTTTTTAATTTTTTTTTTAAATTTAGACTATTTCTTAACAAAAATTATTAAATAATTTTTTATCCTATAGTTTTTGAAACATTTCGTTTCAAAAAATGCTCAAAAACATAAAAAAACAAAGTGTGCGTTTATTAAAAGAATGACCGATATGCATTGTTCTCCTCGTGCAAATATTCGGTTTAAAATCAGCCAGCAATTGCACTAGGCATCTCGTTTTCATTTATTATTCGTACATTGTCGTGAAGTCGACGCTATCTGCATTTCGTCCGTTATCCTCTTCATCAGACACAACATCAATCCAAATTTCTATCAATCCCGTTTATCCAGCGTTAGTTAATACTTTTTTCTCCGAATCGTAGTTGAATGCACTTCAAGTAATTCCGGCTCGGCAAGGGAACATGAACTGAATTTTGTGCTTTCTTCAATTTTTGTGTGCAATCAATGCCTGCTAAGTTTTTTGTCCTTCTATGTTTAAATTATTTTTCTATGTAAATAAAACTTATAATAATGTCGGTCATTCTGTCATTAAATGCACACTTTGTATTTTTTGACGTTTTTGAACATTTTTTGAAACCAAATATCTCAAAAACTATTTTGTTTAGAAATACTATAACTTAATAACAAAAATTAAAAAAATTTAAATAAATTTGTTTAAACATTAATTTTTTTAATTAAAATATTTTTTCTCAAAATATTTTCAATATAACACTTTTTGTTTTTTTTGATTTTTTTATGTGTTTTCATATTGAAATTCCCGCCATAACCTTAGAAACTACGAATTTTTTACTGATGACGCGCATGGTGCGTTTTTCAACATAAAATTCGACATAAAAATTTTTTTTTGTTTATTTTTGTTTTTTTTTGTAATGTTATTTGCAATCAATCCTAAGAATGTATCTGCATTCAAAATAAAATTCCCGACATAACTTTGGGAAATACAATTCATACAATTAAACTAAAACGTGCCTTCATAAAACGCTCATATTTTCCAAAGCTATGACGAGAATTTTGAATTGAATGCAGATTCATTCTTAAGATTGTTTGAAAATAACATTACAAAAAAAAAAACAAAAAAAAAAAATTTATGTCGAATTTTATGTTGAAAAAACATGGTGTGCGTCATCAGTAAAAAATTTGTAGTTTCCAAAGTTATGGCGGGAATTTCGATATGAAAGCACATGCATTCTTAGGATTGATTGAGGAGTAACATATAAAAAAATAAAAAAAAACAAAAGGTGTTATATTGAAAATATTTTGAGAAAAAATTTTTTAATTATAAAAATTAATGTTTTAACGAATTTATATAAATTTTTTTAATGTTTTTTATAAAGTTATAGTATTTCTAAACATGATTTAATCGAACTTACAGTCATTAAGCAAAGACCAATATTGTAAATTTTTACTTATTGATCAACGCTATTTTTCAACAAACATGACAAAGATAACAAATGGAACAATTTTAACCTGGTAATTGGTGACATGTTTCGGCTATTACCAATAGCCTCATCAGACCAGTTTGGTTAATTCTGTACATGGACTCGAACCCCTGATCGTTCATGCATTGCAATTGCATATTTTGCGACGGCCGCTCTAACACTTGAGCTACTGAGGCACTGCCCATGAGGTGTACAGAGTGCGTATATTACATTTGTTATCTTTTGTCACTTTCCCGCTTGTTGCCATAGCCGTTAGACCGTTAGTCTGATGAGGCTATTGGTAATAGCCGAAACATGTCACCAATTACCAGGTTAAAATTATTCCATTTGTTATCTTTGTCAAGTTTGTTGAAAAATAGCATTGATCAATGAGTAAAATTTACAATATTGGTCTTTGCTTAATGACTGTAAGTTCGATTAAATAATGTTTAACTATAAAATAATCAGTCGCTAAAATCAACTCTGTTATAGTATTTCTTAACAAAAATAATTAAATGGTTTTCATCCTATCTCCTACAGTTTTTGAGATATTTCGTTTCCAAAAATGTTCAAAAACGTCATAAAAAAACAAAGTATGCGTTTATGAAAAGAATGATCGATGTACATATTTAGAACTCGTTTCTGGCTGTTGAGTATTTAAATACCCAACGATGTAAACTCAAGTGTATGGTGGATGGGTTTCTCCAAATCTCGACAATTACAATTGTATTGCATAGAAGACATATTAGACTAGCTCACACTGGGAAACTGTTATGATTATCTAATTTTCCGACTTTGGCAGAGTTTTTCCGCAGAGTTTTCCATAAGAAAAAAATTTGTGGTTTTCAAACCCTGAAAACTTAATTTAAACCTAAAAATTTTAACGTAGATCCGATCGTAAGCCTATCTTTGCTCTTTCCTATGAAACAAAAAACTTATTTTAAATTTTTCAAAGAATCCTTTGCTTATGGTTATTTAAATATCCAATAGCTTGGAATGGGTTAGTAACAAATGTTTGAAAAGGTGTCAATAACAATACATATTTATTTATAATGCGAATAGAAGCTCCAACATTCCAGGGGTATTAAAAGGACGGTCTTTCAAGATTTCAGCAATACCGCTAGCTTTTGGGCGGTACTACGGTTAATCATTTCGATGTTTGTACATCAATAACTCTACTTTTTCCATCCTTTCCCGGATGGGCAGCGACGACTCTACCAGTAACAACCATTTTTGTGGTAGCAAGTTGTCATCATATATGAGTGTCAAATAATCGTTTTGAATGTTTCTTTTACAGCTCGTCCAGCGATAACGCTGTAACATGTTGTTCAGTTAATCAACTCTTTCACACTAGTTTTACGAATTAGTCTGTGGCCTACAAGAGTCCTTTTCTTTATGAGTGCCACTCGAGACTTATGAAATCTTGTCCAAATTGATCACCGAGGCGCGTATACCCTAATGGCCGCGTCGCAAAGTCAAAACATTTCATCAATGAAATAAATCGTGCTTTTTTAGGAACTTCAAGTCTCTCAGTCATAAGCTTGCAATAAGACTCTTGGTTGAATGACAATAGGGCATGGTTCTCTTTGAACCAGCATGAGTTCTTCGTCTTTATCAGCTCTGGTTAATAAATTATCCACGTAGATTGGAGTTTCTACGATATTCGCACCAACTCTGAAAATGTCTTTATATTTATCTGCGAGTGCAGATTACGGATTAGGAGAAAGGGTGACGCCGCAATACCATATATGATTTTTTTTAATTATTTTAATAGAAACGATCTTCGTTTATTTCCCTCCACAAAATTTGCGGTGTAAAGGATGAACCATTCGATATATGTTGAGAATGTCTGCACTAAATGCGTACTGTTTTAAATGAAAACGAAGTATGAGTGGAAATAGCTCATCTTGCATTGTAGGTCCGACAAGTATGTGATATGTGCCAAAATATCTTTTATGGGATATGCTTCGGGTCGCCGAGTGTATCTGTCGATAAACACAGGCACACAAAAAAAAATCTCGTGACCCAGAGAGGGGTAGACCCCTCTATTCTCACATTTTCGAGGTCGCTGAATCCGAATATGACCTTCAAAATGGTTTCAATTGCCAGTTTTCCCGTTACCACCCCCTTATCACCCCCTTGGTGGTCGAAATTCAAATTGGCATACAAAGTTGAAATGGATGTGCATTTTTACGTTTCTTCCCATGCTAAAACCGAAAATTATAACAAAAAATATGTTCGACCCTTCAACCCCTATTACCCCTATAAAGGGGGTCAAACTTAAATTTTAATGCAAAATTGAGATGGATGTGCATTTCTTTGTTTTTTGGAGCACTGGAACCGAAAATGACAACGAAAAGTAAATTTGACCTTCCCATCACCACCTAGCACCCCCCTATTTTTTCTTTTCTTTTTCATGAAAATTCAAGTTTCAACCTCTTGCTAGGGGTAGTGAAGAGGCGCTAGGGGGTGATGAAAGCGTCGAACTTATTTTTTGTTATCATTTTCGGTTTTAGCATGCGAAGAAACGTAGAAATGCACATCTATTTCAACTTTGTATGTCAATTTGAATTTCGACCACCAAGGTAGCGGGAAAACTGGCAATTGAAACCATTTTTGAATGTCATATTCGGATTCAGCGACCTCGAAAATGTAGGAATAGAGGGGTCTACCCTCTGGGTAAAGAGATTTTTTTTTTTGTGTGCCTGTGTAATTGTTAATAGATATCGAAAACAGTTTGGAGTTGGCAATGGTTCTACTAATTTGATTTGAATGTGTTCTTGTGTCTTCTATCTTCTCACGGAGCATAGGGCATCAAAGTTTTTATTGCGATAGAATCTACTTCATTTAAACATGAATTTTGCACCTCCAAATCCGATATACGAACGTATAGTTGCCGAAAGGTTGCAAGATTCCCCGGATCTCACCGTTGATCTTATGTACCCAGTTCTTATCCAAATTTGGGAAGAAAAACGAATTCTTGAAGACTGAATCATATGAACTTTAGTGAAAATTCCTAAATAAGGGGACTTATTATTATGACAGAACTACAGGCGCATCATGATATCAGTTTCGTCCAAGGTCTGACAAAAATCCTCCTCACCAGAGTCGCGGGAAAATAAAACCACACATCCAGAAAAAATAAGGCAGAATTTCACCGAACAGATCGTGCTTTGATCCAATTAATGCCCTTCGAATTATCATGGGGCAGACAAATAAGTGGCAGCCGACATTACATTTAACTTTCATCGACTACAGTACCATTTCTGATAACATCGACCGTAATTGCATCTTGGGTGCATTGTACAGTCGTGGTACAGCACTCAAGATCAATAATATCATCAATACGAATGTTTCAAATGTAGAGTATTACATAACGGGCGCCAAGGTTGTTTGCTGTCACCAGTCATGTTTCTGATAGTTATTATTATTATTATTATTATTATTATTATTATTATTATTATTATTATTATTATTATTATTATTATTATTATTATTATTATTATTATTATTAATATTATTATTATTATAATTGTTATTATTATAATTATTATTATTATTATTATCAAGTATCTGAACAACTCCCGCAAGGGAGGATCTAAAATTTTATTAGATTCTACGGGCTTGACGTACCCGCGCACCCTTAGTCAACTTGATGCTTGGATGTGTTTAACTACTGAACATAAGAGTTATTGTGTTCAGTAGGGAAGCACTATCATTAGCATCAAGTAAAATGAAATGATGATGACTTGGATTAGGACATGGATGACGAGCTGATCAATGGAAGGATGACCGTTATTTGCCGCGGCACATTGGGAGTCCTCCGGAAACGGAACCCGTTATTCCTGCGGGTCCCGCTGAAGGAGCTGATGTGAGCTTGCTCTGCCGAGATGACCGCCGCGGTACGTATCAGAAACCAGCTACTTCGGGCCCTGGTCAGGGAGTGTGTATTGGATGCAGAAGTAGATGTTTGCATTGCTCCGGGCGAGCACTAGTCCGTCCGTGTCTTCCGGGACTAGCAAAGTGCAGGTCAGGCCTCAGGGAACTGGGGTAGGGGTGTCACCCCGAGGGTATACCCGTTCCTGGCTATTGCGGCCCGCCCCCCTACACACGATACGCTGAATTCAAAACCGTATGTCAATTTTAAAGGAAACAACAGAGATGGACGAAAAGACGAACGACTACTCCTTCGACAAGAGATCAAAGCTGAGGAGGTCTCCGGTCGCTTCCACTAGCGCTGCCGCTATCGCTGCTGCCATGGAAGTAGACCTAACAGCACAAAACGATGGAACTCCCAACAGTGGAAACCAACACGGTGCATGTCCCAAGAGACTCACAAACGTGTTGAGAACAACACCTTTTTGGCAGTCAGCCAAAAAAGACGCCGGGACTGCCCAAACAGCTTGAAGTAGAAGCAGTCAACACAGAAATTGTGACGTCTTTGCCTGTATCCACATCAGGTAGAACAGAAGAAGAGAAACCCTCTCCGCGCCAGCAATACCTCCGCAAGCTGCGTGAAGATGAGGAGCAGGCACTGGCTAAATGCCGATTGGCTATTGCTAAGATGAAACAGGCCATGCAAAAACAGAGGAACATCAGCATGGATGTAAAACATGGTGTCACGGAATTGGAGGAACTGTTTGACATTATTACGCATAGTCGAAGAGCTTGGCGAAGATTGGAGGAGGAGAAAAAGAAGAACGCACCTCCGGAGACAAATGCAGCTGTAGCAAATGAAACTCCATCAGCCCGCCCGATAAGGCACGCATCGAGCCCGGCGCAGCCTAGTACAGGCAAAAGACCGAGGGAAAAAGAAAACACCACGGCCCTCCCGCGCCCAAAAAGGACAGCTACAAACGTGGCAAAGTCCGATAAAGCTGAAAAGCCGCTGGAAAATAACTCTGAGAAATGGCAAGAAGTCAAAAGACGAGCAAAACCAAACCCTCTCAGAAGAACGGGCGAAACAAAGAAGGAAAAGGAGAAAGAAATAAGGAGAGGAGGGAAAACCCCAAAAAAGAGAAGAGAGAGAGGGCAACGGCCGAAACCGGAGGCAATCCTCATAAAACCGACAGAAGGACATAGCTATGCGGAGGTGCTCAAAAACCTGCGTAGCAAAATTCAGCCGGAAGAGGTCGCCAATATAAGAGGCATCAGGAAAACGAGGACTGGTGCACTCCTCCTAGAAATGGAAAAAGGGGGAAAGGTGGGACCCGAATTTCTCCAGAGGCTGAAAACCACTGTAAAGGAAGATGCTTCTGTAATGGAGCTGAAACCAGTCGCTACAGTAGAAATAAGAGACCTGGATTCTGTTACTATCCAACTAGAAGTTGAACAGGCCATCAAAAAGGTGCTAGGAGATCAACTTGAGGAAATGCGCGTCAGGGTAACAGCACCAAACAAGCGTGAGCAAATACGAGCGTTTGTAACACTAGCGCAAGAAAAAGCGGAAAAATTGCTCAAAGAAGATGGCATAAAAATCGGTTACGTCAGAGCCAGAGTTAGACTCTGCTCAAGCATCAAAAGATGTTTCCGATGTTTCGGAATGGGCCACTTGCAAATGGACTGCAAGGGACCGGATAGGAAAGGTGAAGGTCTGTGTATGAGATGCGGAGAGCCAGGACATAAAATAAAGGAGTGCAGCAAGAGACCAAAGTGCTGCCTGTGCACAGAAGCTGGGCGTAGCCGGGTAGATCATATACCTGGCTCAACTAAGTGCCAAGCGACAAAGTGAGAATACTCCAGGCCAACATGCATCGAAGCAGAACGGCTGATGCGCTATTAGAGCAGATGGCAATAGAGAAGAAAGCGGACGCTGTCGTTATAAGTGAACAGTATGGGCGAGTGAATCGAGAAAACTGGTTAGAAGATGCGACCGGTACTGCAGCAATCTGGCTGCCTAGCAACAGCAGGTTTGTCAATACACTTAAAGGTGCAGGGAACTGCTTCGTATACGTGCAAAGCACGAGCTTCACTTTGCTCAGCTGTTACCTAACCCCAAGCGATAGCATTGCTGAATTCCAGAAGAAGCTTGAAAGCATTGAAGACAAAGTGCTGGAAATTGGAGGTCCCTTTATCGTCGCAGGAGATTTCAACGCTAAAGGTGTCGAATGGGGAACGGCAGCAACAAACTCCAGAGGCAGACGCGTGCTAAACATGGCCGCTAGGCTGGGCTTAGCCATCGCTAACATTGGCGCAGCTACGACCTTCAGAAGACCAGGGTGCGAGGCAACCACACCAGATATCACTCTAGTGTCAGAGAGCTTAGCTGGAGTGCTTAAAGAATGGAGAGTCCTAGAAGATTTTACTGGTAGTGATCACCAGTATATCACTTACCATCTAGACTCACGAAGTCGCCCCATCCAGGCACCAACAAGAAGAGGCACGCGAAAATGGAATGTAGCGAAACTTAGATCCGAATATTTGCTGGCAAATATCGACGAAAACTCATTGCCAACTGACACAACTAGGGACGCCAGAACTCTCACAAATGCGACTATGCAGCGATTAGCTCAATGCTGCAACGCATCGATGCCTAAAGTTGGCACAAGCCGCAGAAAAGATGCCGTATACTGGTGGACAGATGAAATAGCAGAAATTAGACGGAACTGCCTACGGATGAGGAGGAAACTCACTAGAGCCAGACGATTAGGCGCCGCTACAAATGAAGCCGAAAACTACAAACAAGCCAAGAAACATTTGAAGCTTGTCATAGAGCGTAGCAAAAGAGAAAAATGGGAGGAACTCCGCATCGATCTGAACAACAACCCATGGGGTCTCGGTTATAAGATCGTTATGAAGAAACTGGGCTCTAAAATTCCTGGCCCAAATATGGACGGCGATACCATGAGCAACATCGTTGATGCTTTATTCCCTACGCATAACCTGCAGCAGGAAGAACAAGACGCGCTGCCTGTTGGATTAACCCCATTATTTTCTGAAGAAGAATTAAAAGGAGCAGCAAAATCTCTCAAGAGTAGCAAGGCTCCAGGACCTGATGGAATCCCTGCAGAAATACTGAAAATAGTAGCGGAAAATCGCCCAAGTGTTCTACTGTCGATGTATAATGCGTGCCTTAAGGAAGGCTTATTCCCCGAAGTGTGGAAAAAGCAAAAACTAGTACTGATCAGCAAAGGCAAAGGAGATCCTACCCAACCATCAGCATACAGACCACTGTGTATGCTTGATAGCGCTGGGAAGCTGCTAGAGAAGATGATAAAAACTCGCCTATCCGCAGTTATTGAAGACGCTGGTGGATTATCGGAACGACAACATGGATTCAGAGCAGGAAGGTCAACTCTTGGCGCTATAGAAGATGTAGTGTCTAGCGTAGAACACGCACAGCGAGGGAACCATCACTCCAAGAGGATTGTCTTGTTGGCAACACTAGACATACGCAATGCTTTTAACAGCCTCAGGTGGTCAGATATCATTGAAGCTCTTAAGCTAAAGTTTGCTACTCCGCAATATCTGCTGAGGATCCTGCAGAGCTATCTAAGGGACCGGGAGCTCATTTATGACACCTGCGAAGGAAGAAGGACAAAAAGGATAACATCCGGAGCAGCGCAAGGGTCTATACTAGGCCCAGACCTCTGGAACTTGAGCTACGACGGAATCCTCCGAATCGAAATGCCGGATGATACACATCTGGTTGGGTACGCAGATGACATTGCAGCTGTAATAACGGCTCGCAACACCGAAGAGGCCAGGAGAAAACTAAACCAGGTTATGCTAAGGACAAGGGAATGGTTGCAGGCTCACGGACTCCAATTCGCCACCGAAAAGACGGAGGTTATACTGCTTACTAAGCAACACATACCATTAGAACTGGAGCTGCCAGTATGCGACAGCATTCTTACAACAAAGAAGGTAGTTAAGTACCTCGGCGTAAGAGTTGACCCAAAATTGACATTTTGGGCTCAATTACAACACGCAGCAACAAAAGCAGCCAAGATAACAGGCATGCTTAGCAAGCTCATGGCAAACATCGGTGGACCAACGCAAAGTAAACGGAAACTTCTAATGGCGACAACAAACTCGATACTGCTCTACGGCAGTGAGATATGGGCAGGAACGCTAGAGGCGAAATGTCGGCAAAGGACGCTACTGTCAGTGCAACGAACTGCTGCGCTCAGAGTTGCATGTGCGTATCGCACAGTCTCCGAAGCGGCTGTGCTAGTAATAAGTGGGGTTATCCCCATTGACCTACTAGCCAGCGAACGGAAAATGGTCTGGGAGGCAAAAAAGGAGGGAAACCTGATAATAAGTTTTGCAGACGCAAGGCAGGAAACCCTCTCTAAGTGGCAGGACAGGTATCGCTCAGAAGTCAGCGGCAGGTGGACAAAAAGACTGATCCCTTGCATAAGAAGATGGTTTGAGAGAGACTTTGGCGAAGTAAATTATTACCTCACTCAGTTTTTATCGGGCCATGGATACTTCCAGAAGTATCTACACCGTATGGGCAAAACAGAGCACCCTTTCTGTATATATGGAGACGCTGATGAAGATGACGCAGAGCACACCTTCTTCAACTGCAATCGATGGGACAACGAACGCACATCCTTACAGGAATCAGTCGGCCAGTGCTCCGCTGACAACGTGATCGAAAGGATGCTGCAGAGCGAAGAAAACTGGAATGCAGTTGCAAGTTTTACTGAGGACGTTCTCAGAAAAAAGAAGTGGGACCTGGACGCAGGTATATGATTTGAGGACAAATCAAGGGACCTACCCCGAAGCAATGCTAACGCAGTCCCAGGGTAGGAGGCCTGGAGGTCAAAGGTTGTGGATTTTAGTGAAGTGACACACTCTGAAGCTATGACGGTAGCTTTAGGATAGTGAATTGCATAGATATTGCAGTACATTTACCACAACCTTCCCCACGAAAAAAAAAAAAAAAAAAAAAAATTATTATTATCAAGTATTATTATTATTATTATTATTATAATCAGTTTATTTACATAATAAATCATGTAACAAACTTTAAAAATAAGGCATTAATTACAAAGATCATCAGCCTAGTCAGATCAAATTAAATCTAAAGTGAATATTTATACATACATAAGTATAGGATAGATATAGGTTAAGATAATAAGTTTACATGTGGTTGAAATTTAGTAATTGTGTATAATATGTATATACTATATGAATATTATTGTTTATATAACAGAGTAGATATTAAATTTTTTCAAAATATTTATGAATTTAGAAATGTTATCTGATGTTGATTTTTGAAGTAGCTTTAGCATTGAGATGTTTATTTTCCGACACTCGAGTTTGATAGGTAGACAGTCGAAGATTAGGTGGTAAGTTGTGACAGTTCGGTGGTGGCATATTGGACATGCTGGTGCTGAAGTTTTATCCAATAGATGACGGTGGGTTAAAAGAGTGTGGCCCATACGAAATCTGCAGTATTTTTTGAGGTGCATTTTGGGAGTTTTTGCTGGAAGTCTTGGAGGGGTTCCGTCTGGATTAATTTGTTTATATAAGTGCGTATAGTTTACCCAAGTGCTATTGAGTTGGATGGAGCAATAAATTTTAGAGGCTCTGTGGAGGTCATTTTTGTGGTATGTTGGTTGTAAAATGATTGGCGCAATTCTAGCATATTTTGCGACTTCATCAGCGATAGTGTTACCGGTTATGCCAACATGGGCTAGAATCCACATGATTTTAATTTTGTTGGGGAATGAAATCAACGTATCTCGTATTTTACAAATAGTGATATTGCGGTATAAAACATTTTTTATTGCTTTGATGCAAGACAAAGAATCCGTGCAGTTTATATGTTTCCCTTTACGGGTCTTACACCAGTTCATTGCGTAATGTACGGCTTCAGATTCTGCTGTAAATATAGAGCAGTAGTTGTTTAGTTGAGCAGCTCTAACGACTTCAAGTTTTGTGTTGATGACAGCGTAACCTACGCCTTCTTGAGACTTTGATCCATCTGTGTAGTAAGGGTCCCATTTCTTATTTCCAAAAAGGTTACAGGTTTCGTAGAACTTAGCTCTATAAATTTTGGATTTGTGTTTTCTTTTGGCAAAAGGATAAGGTTATTAATAAAGCTTGCTTGTTTTAACTCCCATGGTGGATGTTTTAACGATTTGACGAGGGGCTTTTGTTCGAAGCCAAGTTTAAGAGATGAGTTGCAAATTTTTTGTAAAGCAGATTGTTTTTTGACAGTTCTTTTCGGTGCACAGCTGATGAGATCATTAGATGAAGAAAGTAGTAATTTTGCGCTAGCTTTGTGATGTTTAGGTTTAGAAGTTCATCAAATGAAAGCATTCCACTTTCCCTCAGTAAGTTTGATATCGGTGTAGTTCTAAAAGCCCCAGAGCAGTATCTAGCAGTCGCATGATATATTGACGTTATTTTCCTTATTTTTGCTTTCGATGTATATCCATATAGAGGTAAGCCATATACGATTTTGGATGTGATTATTGCTTTCAAAATATTTGTGGAGGTAGTAGGGTGTGAATTACTATTATAGCTTGATATACATTTAAGTAAACTAAGATTTTTGGCAAGTGATATTTTTAAATATTCAATATGGTTGGACCATGCATATTTACTATTTAAAACTAAACCTAGTATTTTTAACTCGGATACGTAATTTAACATATTAGAGTTGATACATATTGTTGATGGCTGACAGAAACGTTTTCTATATATGTGTAATAATTTAGTTTTCGATAATGATAGTTTAGCGCCTGTAGTTTCGGTCCATAAGTTTATGTCATAGAGGAGAATATTAATATTATTTTGTAGAGCAGATGGGTTTTTATATTTTGTTATTATATATAGGTCGTCAGCATAGATGCAATGATTGAAATTGGGGTGATTTGATATTATGCTGTTTAATTTTTCGAAAGCTATTTGGAATAGTGAAACAGAAAGTGGGGACCCTTGCGGGATACCATTATGTAGTGGAAAAGTATTTGAAAAGGAGGAGTTTACTCGACCTCTTATTTTTCTGTTTTTAAGTAGTTAAATATGTAGCGAAGTATGTTTGGGCCAATTTTCCATTATTTTAGTTGGTTAACTATGACGTGTATTCCAATTTTATCAAATGCTTTTTCAAAATCAAGTGATAACATAGATAAATGTTTTCTCCCTGATAATGAAGTTGTTATTTGATGGTCCAGGTAGAGTAAGGCATCCATTGTACCTTTGCCTGCTTTGAAAGCGACTTGGTTAGGACGTAAATGATTATTTTTTGTTAAGAACCACTTTATTTTAGTGGCAATAATTTTTTCTAAAACTTTTCTGTAGCAAGAGATAAGTGATATCGGTCGATAACTTTCAAGTTTGTTTTTCGGTTTGTGTGGTTTAAGTATGGGTACTATTGTCGCAGATTTCCATTCTTGAGGGATAATACCGTTTGAAAAAATATTGTTATATAGATTTAAGAGGAAAGTTTTGGCAGAGAGTGGTAGATTTTTCAACATTACATAGCTAATTTTGTCGAATCCTGGTGTTTTACCTTTCACAGTAGATAGAGCAGCATTAAGTTCTGCTATTGACAATGGAGATTCTATTTGTATTCCTGATTTATGTGTTAAGTAGTTTAGTGTGGTATTGACATTTTTCTTATCATTGTTAAAAATTGGACTAAAATATTTGTCTTCAGATTGTTTTGACAATTCTTGTGCAAACGTATTTGCAATGTTGAAAGAACCATTTACTTTAGGTCCGCTTTGAGATTCAATATATTTAATTGAGCTCGATGATTGTTTGCCATAAAGGCGATTGGTATGGCTCCAAATAAGTTTTGTAGAAGAATTTGGGTTTATAGTTGAGGTGAATTCATGAAAAGATAGTTTTTTAGCAAATTTAGCTTTTCTTTTAAATAGAGCGTTAGCTCTTTTATATTCTAAAAGAGTGTGATTACTTTGATGTCATTTAAAGACTTGCCATAAACGATGTTTCTTCTTATACAAATTATTAAGATCATTATTTCACCAGTGGACTGTTTTTATTGGAAGAAAGTTTGGTGATGTTTTTTGGAATCGATTCGTTTGCGGCAGATATGACAGCTCTGTAAAATCGGGCAGCATCTTTATTGTTATTGCCTGTTATTAGGATTTTGCACACTTTTTCTTCAACAAGCTATTGGAATTTACACCAGTCTGCATCTTCGAGTTTAAATTTAAATATTTTTTTGGGATTGTTTGCTGAAAAATATCTTCATATTTTAAGTAAATGGGAAAATGGTCACTTCCGTGCAAGTTATTGTCGATTTTCCAACTAAGTGATGGAACCAAACTTGTGGTTGCAAGAGAGAGGTCAACATGTGTAAATGAGGAGTGTGTTGAAAGATGGGTTGGTGATGAGTCGTTTAGGATTGATAGATTGGTTTGGAGAAAGAAATTTTCTAGAATTTTACCCTTTTTGTTGGTTTTTGGTGATCCCCAGAAGGTATTGTGGGCGTTGAAATCTCCTAAAAAAATAACTGGTGAGCTTAAGTTATTGTAAATTGAATTGAGATCATTCACTGAAAAATTAGTAGATGGAATGATATAAATGAATACGATCGTTAGTGTTTTTTCACCGCAAATTTTAACAGCTGGAGCACATAGTTGACTAAATAAGGTAATTTCAAGGTGTTCTATTGACTTTTTAACAAATATTGCAGAGCCGCCTTTTGCATAGATAGGGGAAGAATTTTTTGAGTAACAGTCGTTATTATTTAAATTGATAGAAGTTTTCAAATGAGTTTCTTGTAAGGCTATGACGTCCGGGGATTCATTTTTGATAATAAGGTTTAATTCGTGAAGATTGTTATGGTATCCGTTTAAGTTCCATTGTAGAACTTTTAGGACCATGGCATATATTCAAGAAGAGGTTGCTTTTGATCTGATATGCATAACATACAAGAGAAAGCAATTAGACTGATTTCAGGTAATATTTTGTAAGCGGGTATAAAAAATGATTGAAAATCTTAATGGGTGCACTTTTAAAGTAATAAGTGTTGTTTAAATGCAAAATTTCATAGTAGGATATGTACAAAATGTAATTTTTGAGGCTTAATAAAATATATCTAGAAAAAATTAGCAAGATACGATTATAATATTCCATATGAATGTAAAGCAATACTTAAAGTATATAAATGAATAGCATACGATATTAGTCAAAAGATAAAGATAAATTTTAATATGTGCAGATCTGTGTTTAATTATACATAATGTAAAAGAAGAACTGAAACTAATGCAAATAAATGTTAGATTTGGTATATTAATCTTCAAACATGTTGTCATCAAGGTCTGAATCATTAGAAGTATAGGCTGTTATTGTTTTGTTGGTACTTGTTTTTTTAGGTGTATTGTTCTTGAGTTGGTACAGTAAGCGTTTGGTAGTATTTTTCGGAAATATTTTGATTTTGTTGCCTGGAAGAAGTTTAGCTGCTAAGTCATTGCTAGTTGCAGGAATTTGAGAAGATTTAATTTTTCGCTATCGTGATGCTTGTTGTTGCTAGTGGTTGCATGTTCGTGAGTTAAATGTGTGATGTTGGATGTGTTTGGAGAAATATTAGTGTGTGGTTGGTTGGTTGGTTGGTTGTGATACAGAAGAGCGAACGGCTGATGCATAGGTGACATTGTTATGATGATGACGATCGTTGAAGACTGAGAGTGCGGTTTTGTTGTCAACTTTCTGAAGAGTTTTTATAGCTTGAAGCTCTTTTTGTTTTATAAATACAGGGCAATTCTTATCTATAGCATGGTCGTTTTTTTCGCTTAATTTTTGGTCGCTACAGTTAATACATGCCTTGTTGTTTTTGCATTCTTCGTTGAGAGCGACATCGATGTGTTCTTCTATACCACAGTTTGGACATACATAACCTTATATTTTTACAAAATTTTTCTATATGATTAAATCGAAAGCAGTTTTTGCATCGTGTTGGCAGAGGAATGTATGGTCGTAAAGAAATTTTTTCATAGCCAATGTTTAAAGAGTCAGGCAGTTTGATAGTGGTAAACGTAATGATGATCAGTCCAGTCTCTTTAAGTATATCATTTTTTTTTTCAAGATTTTTTTTACTTCACAAACATTTTGATTTTTGAGTTCTTCTAAGATAATCTCTTCAGAGATTCCTCTTAAATCGTTGGTATAGATTACACCTTTTGAATGGTTAAGCGATATATGCTCAGTGATCTCGACTTGTATGGTTTGAGAGAGAGCAGTTAGTGTTACAAGTTGTTGGGCTTGTGTAAAGTTTTTTGTGTGGACAAGAATATGCCATTTCGAAGTTTTTTGTTTGCAAGAGTTTGCAAGAGTCTCAGTACTCTGTTTTCTCACCATAACTAAATATTTGGGACCGGGAGAGAACACTTTTAATTTTTTTGTTTTGTCAACACTGATGGATTGATACCCATTGTTAGTGGGGCGATCAGGTGGATCTTTCTTCATGTAGTTGTTTTTATCTCACGACACGCGGGTTAAAATAATAGAGCGATGTCCAAATATTAAGTTTTTCTTTCTTTTTTTTTAACTATGGAAATTATATTTCAGTGAATAAATAGGTATGATTAGATATTAAAGATGTTTCAATGATTTTGTTTGAATAATCCCGTAAATATGTATTTACGTAAAATATATTTTGGTTTATGAAAGTAAGTAGCACTGGCTAAGACTAAGAGAAGATCACTTGTCAAGCGAAAGCACAGAACTGGTTTCTGATAGTACTTGACGATGTTCTTAGCAGAGCTCTAGACTCTTCAATTGTGACATTCAATGAAATCTCTCTGAGCATCTGGAACACCTAGCTTATGCTGAAAATCAACATAAATAAAGCAAAAAGTACGTCCATTCACCCAACCGATACCAACAATAGTTTCAAAATCGGCGAATACAGTATAGAAGAAGTAGATCAGTTTAGTAACTTCGGCAGTGTAATAACACCTGATGCTACTAAGCAAAGCGAAAGGTACCTTCGCTGAACTTCGTAATATCTGGCAATCTTGAATTCTCAACAAATCTATGCAAAAAAAGAAACCTATCAGGCTTACAAATTCTTAGTAACTTGCTTAAAAGTCTCTGATGAGTCCGCCTAGCAATGAACGAAACTCGTAGGACTAGCTTTAGTCCAATTTTCTATTTAAATTATATTTTTGATGTTAATACGCACTGTATTGAACAGTAAGCTCAATAAAATTACAATCTTCGTTTCTGATAACGACAACGAAACGCTCTGCTACAGAATTTTTAAGTCTTCGCCAATATAGTAAATATAGAAAAGGTGCGGTCATAAGTACTAATTTTCAAAGAAAAATGGACGATTCCGTGCCTTCCGTATGAGCACAAAAAACGGAAACATTTCGTCTGTCGCATATAAACTCGCGAATTACTAAACGGATTTTCTCAATGGGCGTTTCCACCCTTTTTTTATATCGCAGCAACTATTTGACGCAGATGGATAAGATTTGATGCATATGTTTGTAAAAGATTAAGTTTAAAAGTATGATTCACTTTAAAAATGGGCTATTTCGCTTTACTATTTCATCGCATGAGTTCATACAACAATGGAACGAACGAATGGGGTAGGATTGTGTGTGTGGCGTGCTTTGTGTTGATTGGCCCCGCATTATTTATTCCGTTCTAATTGCAAATATTCCATAATAGTCCAGTAAATAAGCCGGAAAATACTGTCAAATGTGGAAAAGTGTCAAACAAGCACCGATTTTAAATTTTTTTTTTGATACATGTTCCTTAGACCTCCTAGAACATTCGTCCGGTCTAACCTTTGCCTAATAAACATAAATGAATTAATGGGGGTGGTTTTACCCCCCCGCCCCCCCAAACCACCCCAAAAAGTAGCAGTTGTGTAAAAATTAAAAAAAATAGAATTTTGCTTTGGAAATGTGCTCCAGTAGGTTTTTTGGGTTGCTGATCACGAATCCGACGTCAAAATGGGGGTAGTTCCATCCCCTACCCCCAAACTACCCCAAAACGTAGCTGTTGCGTAAAAATTAAAAAAAATAGCATTTGGCTTTGAAAATGTGCTCTATTAGGTTTTTTGGGTCGCTGATCACGAATCCGACGTCCAAATGGGGGTAGCTCCAACCCCTCTCCCTACCCCCCAAACCACCCCAAAACGTAGCTATTGCGTAAAAAAATGAGCATTTTGCTTTGGAAATGTGCTCTATTAGATTTTATGGGTCGCTGATCACGAATCCGACGTCCAATGCAAAATGCTCTTTTTTTATGCAATAGCTACGTTTTGGGGTGGTTTGGGGGCGTAGGGGGGTAAAGGATGGAACTACCTCCATTTGGACGTCGGATTCGTGATCAATGACCAAAAAAACCTACTAGAGCACATTTCCAAAGCCAAATTCTAATATTTTTAATTTTTACACGACTGCTACTTTTTGGGGTGGTTTGGGGGGCGTAAAACCACCCCCATTAATTCATTTATGTTTATGAGGCAAAGGTTAGACCGGACGAATGTTCTAGGAGGTTTAAGGAACATGTATCAAAAAAAATTTTTAAAATCGGTGCTTGTTTGACACTTTTCCACATTTTCCGGCTTATTTACTGGACTATAACGACGTTTGCTGTCAGCTTTCTTTAACATCTTAAATAACATTGCCGAAATTAAGTGGTTCGTATTTTCAAGTCAATTACATTACATTATATTAATAATCTGTTTTTGGAGAATTTTAATTGCATTTAAGTGCTTTCCTTGTGAAAATAAAGCTTTTTCTTTTGCAAATAAGTTATAGAAAACATCTCAAAATGTAAAAAGCAAATTTTTCATAATATTTCTGACTACTTAAAATTTCTGTGCAGAGTAACATTGTGCCCTTACTTACACACAACACTAAATTGCCGTTACACATTTGGCCAGCGGACTTTTCGAAAACTCAATATTTGCTACTTTTCGTGGGTTTTAATGATAGTAGTTTTTTTTTCAATTGCGATATAGTATGCATACAATTAAAACTATAAAACCTTTATATTATTTTTATTGAGCTTACTGTTCGATATAATGTATGTGTGTGTCAACACCAAAAAATTTACACTTAACAAACGTAAATAAAAAGGAAAAATGGACTAAAGCTAGTTACATATACTAGTTTCGTCTTCTACTAGGAAGAGCCATCAGTAAGAGTTTGGCAAACCTTATATGTTTATTTTCTTGCATAGATCTGTTCAGAACTCAAGCAAAAAAGTTAAACAAAGAAAGCAAAAACTCTTTTTTCCGTTTTATTTACGTTTGTTATTGTAACTCCCTTGAGTTCTTAACCCTTTCGGAAATTTTTCTTTCCTTTTGACTAAAAAAATAATTTTTTTCTGTTTTCTTACTCTTAAGGCCAATTTAAACAATAATTGAAAAAAAATTATTTTTAAATGTGGTTTTTTAGTCATGCCCTTTGGAATAAAAAAAATCCTACAGCATTATTGAACTCTGTTAGAGGTCTAAATTTTTTTATAATTACTAAACTAAAATGCAGCTTCAAAATGGCATACATAAAATTATCAAAAAAAACTATTTCTTTAATAAAAAAATTAAAGCATGAAATGGTATTTTTTCAAAATACGGCAATGAATATTTATGTTCGCTTTTTTTAATAATACAGATTACTGCGTTCAAAAATCAATACAACTTTTTTTTAACTTGTACAAAATACTTCCAGAAATAATTAGAAAATAAAAAAAAAATAATTTTTAAGTTTTTTTGACTTCAAACAGTGATGGCGAACCTTTTAGAGCTTGCGTGTCATAAATTTTTTTTATATACTATAATAATATGACGCGTGCCGTGAAAATAAAATAATAAAAACAAAGCCTAATATGTTTATGTAAATAAATTAAAGAACCAGAATAATAAACAAATGTTTTTGTGTTAAATAAAAAATTAATGTTTAAAAATTAATAAAAAATTTAAATTAAATATAATGTAGCTGAAATCAAATAAAAAAATCAAAATTTTAATATAATAAAATAAAGAATAAAACTAGTTTACACTCGAAATGTTCCATTGATAAGAAGTTACTTTTCTAATGTACTTTTTCCTGCTGAATTCGGAAATAAAATTAAAAATTTTTTTAATAGTACAGTTTTCGAGATATTGTGGTTTTTTAATTTTTACGACCTTCTTTCACTTTAACCCTTTCGCCCCTGAGTTTTTTTTCGAAAATGGTTGGGTTTGTTTCAAAACTGCAAGCAAATTACTAAACAAGATTAAAATATAAGATGTTTGACATACCAAAAATGTCCTTAATCCTTGCCGTTATCCTGGGATATAATGTCCCAATAAGATTCTGTGATGGGACATTATGTCCCAATATGGATAAATAAGTAAAATTTGATTTTATCACTTTTAAAATTAATTTATTTGAATTCATTCATTCATTTTATTTATTGTAAATAAACTTATTATAATAATAAAAACATTTTATTAATGAAAAGGTGCAAAACCTGGGTAGCATAAGGCATTGTTGCAACCGGAGCAAACGAATTTAGTTCTTTTTTCCTTCTGTAAGGATCTGCATCGCACGCAACGACGACGTGAAGTGATTTCTATCGGCAAATGATCGCCAATATTCAATAGGTCTTGTTTTGTCCGCTTAGAGGGTCTTCCACCAGTTCGTCGTGTCTTTATTCCTTTCTTCTTGACTCCCTCCGCTACAAGCGCTTCGGCCAAAGGCACCATAAACTGAATCAAAGGTATCTTGCACCTCTGCAGCTCCATATATAAAATCCACGCATTTACTACAGACAGCATTAGAATTTTAAAAAACACCTTCTTCCACCACTTCGTGGACTTCCTATTAATGTCGTACATAGCTGCTTTTTGGTCGGCGAGGTCGACACCTCCCATCATCTTATTATAATCACTTATGGGCAAGGGGCAGTCAACTTCCTTTCGTATTCCATCCTTTTGCTTTCTATTTACTGAAACTATGTCTGGATTATGGCAGTTGGATGCGAGTAGCACTTCTTTCGACTCCATCCACCTTGAAGCCAAAATTCCATGATTGCTAACTTGAAATTGGCTTTGTCCTCGATTCAAGTGTCCTTCGAAGGTTGGTGTTTCTTTACGATTTTTCATATACGTTCCAAAAGCTGGAAACGAAATATTTCTTAGTAATGATATTGATGTAAAAAATCTGTCGAAAATAACAGCCACAGCTTTGTCGCGAATCGAAGATGTCAATTGAAGGATGACTCTTTCACCAAGAGTACCAATAATGTCAGAGTTGATTTCCCTGCCGGTATAAATGTTTAAATCATACGTATACCCGGTCTTTGCATCACATCGCAGCCATAGTTTAACTCCACGTTTTATAGGCTTCATTGGCATGTATTGTCTTAGCGTAGAACGGCCTTTGAACTTTGCCATGCATTCGTCTATTGATTGGAAAGAACTCTCACTACGTAACTTTGGAAAAGTTTCCTTCACACAAGCTACAACATCAGAAATATAATAGTCTTTGGGAGCTCTATCCGGTTTCTCCACATCGTTGAAATATATCTTCGATGATAAAAGAGTGTATCTGTAGCGTGACATGCTCTTTTTTATCGCATCATTGCCCAAAGATGTGTAGCTGCTCCAATAATCAGCCATAGAGGGAACATGGTTGTAGTGCATAATCAATGATATTCCAATGAACGCCATTATTTCATATTCATCTGTCAGCTTTCGTTGTGAAGTTTTTACCCTGTTTAGCTTTCGTAGTCTTTGGTTAGTGCACTCTGTAATACGAATATATAAACTCTTTGGAAATATTTTTCTGAAAACATCAAACTCAGAGGCTTGGCGTGGCAAATCAGCCAATACTTCGCCGCCTTTCTCTGCAGGCATTGAATATTTAGGCACAAAACTGGATTCTTCGCAAAATAATGACCATTGACAAACAGCAGCATCAGGAGTAATATCAGCAACAGTAGTAACATCATCACGAGGAGTAGTACCAACACTAGGTGTAACAGCAGCATTAGACTCATTACTAGATTCATCATCTTCACTGTCATCGGATATATTTTCATCCTCAATAAGTTGATTTTCGTCTTCTGATGGAACAAAGCTGGATTCAGAAGTACTGAAGTCGCCGTCATCGCTGTCCTCGGACAATATATCGATCATTTGCTTTTCCGACAACCTTTTCCTTGCCATCTATAAAACATATTCGAACTTGTATTTGTAACGCTATATTGGGACAAATAAATCCCACTTAAAAAGTTTATTGGGACTATATATCCCATAGGAGAATAAGTTGGATAAAACCTTACCTTTTTTAAATATTTTAGTCAAAAAATGTCTGAGCGAAATTTCTTTAGATTCACAATATCTTAGTTATTATTTGTTTTCGTTTTATTTTCACTAGAACACAAAAATAATGACTGCATTCAACAAAATACCACGCGCAACTGGCAAAAAATTTCTTACTTGCTACGATCAACTCGCTGTAACGGTTTCATGGCAGACAAGAGAAAACATGTTATAAAAGCATGCTATAGTAAATACTTCAAACTCTTATTGGGTTTCTTTAGATTTGAAATTGAATTAGAAATAAAGAAAATATGATTCATTGAATTTTGCTGGGATGTATGATCCCAGTAGGGGCGAAAGGGTTAAAATTCATATCTTGAGCTATGAATGTCCAATTTCATTGTGCTTGGCACCAAATTAAAGGTATTAAAATGATATCGATGTTAAAGATATCGATGAAAACAGCCAAGATTTAAAAAAAAAATTAAATTTTACATTTGATCCTTTGGCCACGAAAAAATAAAAATAAAATAAACGCAAATAATTTAAATAATATTACTACATGTTCGTAAAGCTGATACTTTTACGCAAAAATTAAGATATACCAAAAGAAAATCGATCTTATGAAAACATTAGGAATGATTGAATGAGTGAATCCAATGCAACATTTTCTGAATATATTTCTTAACTTTTTCGACAATTTTTTGAGTCTAATGGTAACAAAAAGTTTTTGTTTTTGTTCCTTTGATGAAAGGAAAATACAATTTTTTTATAGTACAATTTTTGAGATATTGTAGTTTTCTAATTTTTTCGAACTCTTTTCACTTTAAAATTTATATCTTGAGCTAGAAATGCTCAATTTAATCGTGTTTGATACCAAATTAAAGGTTTAATTTAATGACAAAAAAAATATGAGTGAATTATTTTATAGGATGAGCGATTGAAAATATATTACTATAATAATACTATAATATTTGAAGTTTTTCACCGATTTCTATTTATTCGTGGCCACAAGTACACTGCAAAATTTAATTTTTATAAACATCTAGTTTGTTTGTTCCCCGATATCATCTAAATCACTTATTTAATTAAAGATCTAAGTATGTATTTGCAAAAAAAAACTTAAAATGTCATTATTGATGAGATTTGTGTTGTTGTATGCTAAATTATAAATATTTTATATTTGGCTCATAACTCGTAGCTTATAATAAAATACAAGAGGTACTGCTATCGTCTGTTAGTCTATTTCTCATGTCTGATTTAATCAAATTCATTGAAGAAAACAATGTTTCACAAGAATAAGTCGATGAAAATATTGTTAAAATAGCCATTGCTATTTTTTTAAGGCATGAAAAATTATCTGGAATAGATTTCCAAGTTGTTAGTTAGTTGTTCAGCATTACTCTGGACCGCTCCAATTAATCTATCTCTTTCGATTTCTTCCAAAATGATTCTTAAATCTATGAATTTTTGTTTCCATATCGAACTATGATTGAAATCCATCAATATGATTGAAAATCCATCAATTGCATCTCGAAGTTTTCTAAATTCATGAACTGAAATATTGTTAAATTTAACTGTTCGTAAGTATATGTATCTGGACGGAAATGAAAAGAATATTGGATTTACAATTTGTAAAGAAATTGTAAAAAATGTAGATTTTTAAAACAAGTATGTATTTAAAATTTGTACTTAAAATCGTAAAAATTTCGGGTGTCATCAAAATTCTCTCTGCCATAAGTTCGCCATCACTACCATATGGCATAGAATAACCGTAAGGGTAAACAGATCTATGCAAGAAAATAAACATATAAGGCTTGCCAAACTGTTACTAATTGGCTTAGAAGTTACTGATGACTCTACCTAGTAGAAGACGAAACTAGTATAACTAGCTTTAGCCCATTTTTCATTTTTATTTATGTTTGTTAACTGAAACGTAAATATTTTGACCATCTTAACATATTTTGCATGACTTCATTTAGTGAAAGTAGAAGCATTTTGAACTTTCATTTCCAATATTGAATTTTCTAAATATTCATTTCATATTTCCATTTTTAATAGCTGTGTGTTAGACCTGTTCAGAAATTTACGAAATATGAATTTTTTAATGGGTTGAAAGCTTATCTGAAAGCTCTATGAATTTAAATAGGATTTGCATAAAAAAATTGAAAAATATTTTTGTTAGTTATTGCGCTTTTCGCCGGAAAGTCGAATTCGGGTGTTAATCTGAATTTTAAAAGGTTCTCTCAGAAACACATAAATAACTTTTATTTTAGAAAGTATTTCAAAATAAAAATATTGCAGTTTTCCTATGTTTAGTCTAATTAACCAGTTCTTAAGGTCAGAAACTTTTAAAATTGTTTCAATTCTATTTTACAACACTTAAAACATGTACTTTTAGATTTTTTTCTGAAATTCCAACTTTAACCTTAAATATTTCCGAGAAAAAAATTTTCAAAATATTTTTTTATTGTTGTATAGCCTACTACCTTTCTACTTAACTAAAGTAAGTCAGTTATTTTGGACCGTCTTTAAATTGCTTCATTCAAAAGAAAATGTACAAATCCACCCGTTACCCCCCCTCCCCTGTCGACGGCCCTGTCTCAATAGGGACAAACGCATCAAAATATTTATTGCTGCATATTTTTTTCTGCTAAAATCTGTTTTTAATGGAATCGACTGTAAAGTTACGTTATCTAACGGGACTAAATTTAGCAATATTATTCAAGTATGAAAGCGCACTCATTTTCCATGGAACCGCCATTGAATGTGCTCAGTTTGTTTTTGGCTGGAAAAAATAGTGACAAAAGTTATTATTCAAATAAATGAATACAGTTTTTTAAATATTGCTTACAAAATTTTTATACAGTGGTCGGCCTTCAATACTGAACACGAGTATGGATTCAAAAGTTAGGTGGCGCATCTAGTTTCGGAGATATAGACATCGGAAGTTGGGGATATAGCTTTTAATGAAATCGTCATAATTTGGGAACGCCTGAATCGTTCGTTTTTCATCTTTTTTTTAAAACAAATTTCAATTTTGAAGTATGGAATTAATTACATGGATTGGAAAAAGTTAGCTCTCCTATCATATAGAAAGTTTCAGTTGATATTTCCTTATTATGGCTCTTCATAATTTTTTTTTTAAATTCTTCATTTTTTTATGGATTTTATGAAGAGATAACAATTAGTGCATAAGAAATTTTACAATTTTTTGATTTGAAGGAAATGTCTCTGGTTCGCGATATGAACGCTATCTTCTACAAAACAATTTTTTTTTCACTAAACGTCACTTTTTCAAAAAATCCATCCAATTTTGAGAATATTAAAAAAGAATTATGAAAACCCAATATTTATTAAGGAAATACCTACAATTTGAAAGCAATTTCAAAATTATTTTTTCATATTTGTAATTTTAACAAACAAATTTCAAACGACTATATTTTTGAGAAATGTGGTTTTTAAGCAAAATAAAAATATGGGTCTCTTTAAATTGAACATAGAACGATCCCTGTAAATTTTAAGCAAATTGATGACATCTGCCTTAATCGATTAGAAAAATTATTTGACTTTATAAGAAGAAATAGTTTTTCCATTGATGTTAACAAAATGCTCAAGTTTCGTAAATTATAACTTCTCTGTAGGCACTTGCATTCTTAAAATTCTTATAATGAAACTATATATGATAGGAGGGCTAACTTTCTCTAATCCATATAATTAATTCCAGATATAGGACTTCAACATTGATATTTGTTAAAAAGAAACGAAAAAAAAGTTTTTTTCATATTTTCGATCCGAACAGCCATTTCACTTATACTATTGGCATGTTTCATACCTAAAAATTTTGTCTGACTCTTCTCCAAAATACAAAAAATTTAGAATTGATTGACTGACAACTAAAGTTCTTACAAGCATTTAAGTGAAGTGCATTTTTTTAACTTTGCCGTTTATAAGAAAAATTGGGGCAATCGAAAAAATCATTAGCATATTCGAGTTCTACGGAAAATTCCACTTTAAAAAATGTTATCGCCATTCGTTGTGGTGAAAATTTTTGTAAAATTAGAAAGTTAAAAATGATGTGGGATGTTAAAAGTAACATTTACGAGCAAACGACCAGAGTTAAAAATGCAGACACATGAACAAATGAAATGCTTATCTGTAGTATCTGTTTTGTTTTCAGGTTACATTAAAAGATTGAGGTTGTATAGATAGTCGGTAAAAGCATGCTCTGGAAAGTAGAGTTTCATTGCAAATACTAGAGACCTTTACATTCTAGCGGACGAAAAAACTCAAAGGCTCTGAATATTTCGAACGTCATCATTAATTTTTCAACACTTTTTTGAATAGCGATATTAAGAATTTACGGGCCCCTTCGTAGAACTGCGTGCCCGGGGGAATCCACCCGTTACCCCCCCCCCTCCCCCCTGTCGACGGCCCTGAGTCTCATTCAAGTGCATAAAATAGTTGATGAGATATGATATGAGATATGATTTTTCTAAGCTAAACTTTGGAGAAAATCTTCCATAGACCATAAAAAGCATTTGAAAAACATTTATGAAAATCTGTTAAGTAGTTCGCGAGCTCATATGAAACATTTTAAAAAAACCAATGGGTCAAGTTTTTCAGAAGTTTAGCAATCACAGCGACGCACCAACGATTATATATACATACATATGGCCACCCTAAGTAAAAATTTTGTAGCCTAAGCTTTGCCTCTTGATATAAAAGCTACGTGGTGTCAATTCCACGTGAATCGATTAATTGTACTGATTTTTGTATGAGGGCAAATCTAAATATGCACCCTAAATAAAAGTTTTATAGCTTTTGACACCCGTCTGATCGATACTAACATACTGTGTAAATTTCACCAAAATCAGTCGGATAGTTTTCGCGTCCATAAAAGACATACGGACAGACAGATAGACAAAAACTGAATTTGATATAAAAGATAAGACATTTATATAATTTTCTTATCACTATTTCCGAATATGTAGGTTGTAAATCTTGTTCTCTTAATCAGAGCTCTAGAAATTTTCTTGAAATTTTATATTTGTTGAAAAAACAAAAGCAAGCAAAGTTCATTAAATTATTTTTCATATGACATCCATATTTTGAAAGTTGATTCAGGCGTTCTCAAATTATGACAACGATTTCATTAAAAGCTATATCCCCGACTTCCGATGGCTATATCTCCAAAACTAGACGCTATTCTAACTAACTAACTATTTCCAATATTGAATTTTCTAAATATTCATTTCATATTTCCATTTTTAATAGCTGTGTGTTAGACCTGTTCAGAAATTTACGAAATATGAATTTTTTAATGGGTTGAAAGCTTATCTGAAAGCTCTATGAATTTAAATAGGATTTGCATAAAAAAATTGAAAAATATTTTTGTTAGTTATTGCGCTTTTCGCCGGAAAGTCGAATTCGGGTGTTAATCTGAATTTTAAAAGGTTCTCTCAGAAACACATAAATAACTTTTATTTTAGAAAGTATTTCAAAATAAAAATATTGCAGTTTTCCTATGTTTAGTCTAATTAACCAGTTCTTAAGGTCAGAAACTTTTAAAATTGTTTCAATTCTATTTTACAACACTTAAAACATGTACTTTTAGATTTTTTTCTGAAATTCCAACTTTAACCTTAAATATTTCCGAGAAAAAAATTTTCAAAATATTTTTTTATTGTTGTATAGCCTACTACCTTTCTACTTAACTAAAGTAAGTCAGTTATTTTGGACCGTCTTTAAATTGCTTCATTCAAAAGAAAATGTACAAATCCACCCGTTACCCCCCCTCCCCTGTCGACGGCCCTGTCTCAATAGGGACAAACGCATCAAAATATTTATTGCTGCATATTTTTTTCTGCTAAAATCTGTTTTTAATGGAATCGACTGTAAAGTTACGTTATCTAACGGGACTAAATTTAGCAATATTATTCAAGTATGAAAGCGCACTCATTTTCCATGGAACCGCCATTGAATGTGCTCAGTTTGTTTTTGGCTGGAAAAAATAGTGACAAAAGTTATTATTCAAATAAATGAATACAGTTTTTTAAATATTGCTTACAAAATTTTTATACAGTGGTCGGCCTTCAATACTGAACACGAGTATGGATTCAAAAGTTAGGTGGCGCATCTAGTTTCGGAGATATAGACATCGGAAGTTGGGGATATAGCTTTTAATGAAATCGTCATAATTTGGGAACGCCTGAATCGTTCGTTTTTCATCTTTTTTTTAAAACAAATTTCAATTTTGAAGTATGGAATTAATTACATGGATTGGAAAAAGTTAGCTCTCCTATCATATAGAAAGTTTCAGTTGATATTTCCTTATTATGGCTCTTCATAATTTTTTTTTTAAATTCTTCATTTTTTTATGGATTTTATGAAGAGATAACAATTAGTGCATAAGAAATTTTACAATTTTTTGATTTGAAGGAAATGTCTCTGGTTCGCGATATGAACGCTATCTTCTACAAAACAATTTTTTTTTCACTAAACGTCACTTTTTCAAAAAATCCATCCAATTTTGAGAATATTAAAAAAGAATTATGAAAACCCAATATTTATTAAGGAAATACCTACAATTTGAAAGCAATTTCAAAATTATTTTTTCATATTTGTAATTTTAACAAACAAATTTCAAACGACTATATTTTTGAGAAATGTGGTTTTTAAGCAAAATAAAAATATGGGTCTCTTTAAATTGAACATAGAACGATCCCTGTAAATTTTAAGCAAATTGATGACATCTGCCTTAATCGATTAGAAAAATTATTTGACTTTATAAGAAGAAATAGTTTTTCCATTGATGTTAACAAAATGCTCAAGTTTCGTAAATTATAACTTCTCTGTAGGCACTTGCATTCTTAAAATTCTTATAATGAAACTATATATGATAGGAGGGCTAACTTTCTCTAATCCATATAATTAATTCCAGATATAGGACTTCAACATTGATATTTGTTAAAAAGAAACGAAAAAAAAGTTTTTTTCATATTTTCGATCCGAACAGCCATTTCACTTATACTATTGGCATGTTTCATACCTAAAAATTTTGTCTGACTCTTCTCCAAAATACAAAAAATTTAGAATTGATTGACTGACAACTAAAGTTCTTACAAGCATTTAAGTGAAGTGCATTTTTTTAACTTTGCCGTTTATAAGAAAAATTGGGGCAATCGAAAAAATCATTAGCATATTCGAGTTCTACGGAAAATTCCACTTTAAAAAATGTTATCGCCATTCGTTGTGGTGAAAATTTTTGTAAAATTAGAAAGTTAAAAATGATGTGGGATGTTAAAAGTAACATTTACGAGCAAACGACCAGAGTTAAAAATGCAGACACATGAACAAATGAAATGCTTATCTGTAGTATCTGTTTTGTTTTCAGGTTACATTAAAAGATTGAGGTTGTATAGATAGTCGGTAAAAGCATGCTCTGGAAAGTAGAGTTTCATTGCAAATACTAGAGACCTTTACATTCTAGCGGACGAAAAAACTCAAAGGCTCTGAATATTTCGAACGTCATCATTAATTTTTCAACACTTTTTTGAATAGCGATATTAAGAATTTACGGGCCCCTTCGTAGAACTGCGTGCCCGGGGGAATCCACCCGTTACCCCCCCCCCCTCCCCCCTGTCGACGGCCCTGAGTCTCATTCAAGTGCATAAAATAGTTGATGAGATATGATATGAGATATGATTTTTCTAAGCTAAACTTTGGAGAAAATCTTCCATAGACCATAAAAAGCATTTGAAAAACATTTATGAAAATCTGTTAAGTAGTTCGCGAGCTCATATGAAACATTTTAAAAAAACCAATGGGTCAAGTTTTTCAGAAGTTTAGCAATCACAGCGACGCACCAACGATTATATATACATACATATGGCCACCCTAAGTAAAAATTTTGTAGCCTAAGCTTTGCCTCTTGATATAAAAGCTACGTGGTGTCAATTCCACGTGAATCGATTAATTGTACTGATTTTTGTATGAGGGCAAATCTAAATATGCACCCTAAATAAAAGTTTTATAGCTTTTGACACCCGTCTGATCGATACTAACATACTGTGTAAATTTCACCAAAATCAGTCGGATAGTTTTCGCGTCCATAAAAGACATACGGACAGACAGATAGACAAAAACTGAATTTGATATAAAAGATAAGACATTTATATAATTTTCTTATCACTATTTCCGAATATGTAGGTTGTAAATCTTGTTCTCTTAATCAGAGCTCTAGAAATTTTCTTGAAATTTTATATTTGTTGAAAAAACAAAAGCAAGCAAAGTTCATTAAATTATTTTTCATATGACATCCATATTTTGAAAGTTGATTCAGGCGTTCTCAAATTATGACAACGATTTCATTAAAAGCTATATCCCCGACTTCCGATGGCTATATCTCCAAAACTAGACGCGCCACCCAACTTTTGATTCCAGACTCGTGTTCAGTTTTGAAAGCCGACCACTGTATAAAAATTTTGTATGCAATACTTAAAAAAATTTATTCATTTATTTGAATACATACTAACTTTTGTCCCTATTATTTTTTCCAGCCAAAAACAAACTGAGGACATTCAATGGCGGTTCCATGGAAAATGAGTGCGCTTTCATACTTGAATAATATTGTAAAATTTAGTTCCGTTAGATAACGTAACTTTACAGTCGATTCCATTAAAAACAGATTTTAGCAGAAAAAATTATGCAACAATAAATATTTTGATGTGTTTGTCCCTATTATTTTTACCAACACTGTATCTAAAATCGATGTTTTATTTGAGTTAAATAATTTTTAAAAAACAATATTAACTAACAATTTTCCAATGAAAATTTAAGTAACGTAACGTCAAGTAACGTCACGTCAGATACTAAGGCTAACAACAAAAAAACCGAGAAAAGTTTTTAAATTTGATAACTTGAAAAATAAACTTGGGTTATTTCAAATCCTTCTAAAAAAAATTTATACAAAAAGTCTTGCCCAATTCGCAGAGTTTTGCAATTTTGTAATCCAAGTCAAAAAAACACTTGTTTTTTTGTACGTCACGCCAGCGCATAGTTTTGCTTAAATCTTTTAATCCTTAAGGCCTGAACCCATAGAGTCCGTCAGGCCCGTTGCGTCAACGTATACAACTGACAAGACGAAATTGAAGGAAGAAGGCGGTCCAATGAATACGCCTGCAATGCATTTCAAGTCAAATGATAAATTTCGTGATTTCTCCTGTATATTCTGCTTTTATGTATTTTTTTGTATGAAACAATTTTTATTCTCTTATATTACTGTTTTATTTATATTTCACATAAACTCGCAGTTGTCAAAGTATTCAAAGTACATCAAAAGTTGAAAATTGTCCAACTTCATCCGTTGCGTTGACGGATAAGTATTGATTTGGCTGCACTTAATACAAATGTATGGATTTCATCTAAGTTGTCAGTTATATACTTTGACGCAACGGACTTGACGGACTCTATGGATTCAGGCCTTTAGAGTCGATTTTTGTCTTTTTTTTACTTCTTAATTAGTATGTAAATGTAAAAATTTTTTTTTAAAAATTTGACTTTTTCATTTAGTATTTTTTCGTACAAATGTCACGTCAGAATAGAAATTCCCATATACTGACAGCAAACAAACCAAAAAAACGTACGAACGATAATTCAGGTCAATGCCTTCCTGACTAAAATGATTTTATTTGCATTAAGAAAGTTATAGTCCATTTAACTCGATAATACATTAATTAAATAAATATTAAAAATTACCTGGTCGAATAAGAAATTAATACATAAATATATACATTTATTTTTTTAGAAAAATATATTGAAGTAGATGAAATAGAAAAACACCCGAACTTTGAGCAAAAAAAGTGGGAGAGTGAACAAATAGCTTCTGCCAGGTTTCAGTTCGGTGCAAAAGATGTGAAATCAACAAAAGAATATGAACTGCTTCTTGAGGACCAAATCGAATTTATTCAGGCATTGACGTTTGAAGGTTCTGGTGAGAGAAAGCAAAAAAATAAACTATCTGATGAGGAAAAAAAAGTCATAAGCATTCAGGAAACTCGGATATCATTACCTATCTATCCCTTTAAAGATGATCTCATTGCTGCAGTGAATGAGCACCAAGTATGTATGCGTAATGTAAATGTATTGTGTATATATAAATTGCCCCAAAATGCAAGAACGAATTCAGAATGTAAAAACACGAAGTCTTAAGGAGAATCCGGTTCTTCTTCGTACTGACTAATGCAAAGTTATAATATTTTTATATGTGTTGTGTTTTGTTTATATAGCTCAAACTTCACTAAAACATGAATTTGTTTACAGTCTTGCTCAGGCAATCACCAAGAATGATAGAATAGAAGATTACGCCATGCGCATACGTCATTTTTTTTTGTGACGTAGATGGTGCCCATCGCCATAAACGTAGGCCGTAATTGCTTAAGAGGGTTAAATTTAAAAAGAAAATAATTTTTTTCTACTCCAAACTTATTAAATATCACAATAAAAGTATTTAACTGAAAAAATGCATAGCAAGAATGATATTAAATTGTTTTGAGGACAAGTTTTGATCGTAGTTGAATTTTTTTCAAGGGGGTGTTAAATCCTTTCTAAGCCCTTTAATGAAATTTAAACTTATTTCATTTCGTCGTTTGACAGTTTCTTTGTTATTGTTTTGATTTGTTGACTGATAAATAAATAAGTGCCGATTTACACACGGATATTATGTGAAAGAAATTCTATTTGTCTCCATCAATTTCCTTTATTTCTATTAAAGTCTTGTTGTACGCATCAGCTTTTTTGTGCTGTATTTTTACATTATACATACTCGTTGTCTTATATAGCACTAAAAGAAATATTATTAAACTCATTCAAATATCATACAAAGGGTTCATTCATAGCATCATTTGTTCTATGTGAATCTATTTTTAATAAATTAAAATAGGATAAAACTCACTCAGGCGCATTGGATTTTATAAACTCCAGAAGTGTAGCACAATCTATATTTCCACTTATAATAAACCCGTATAAATCAATTTTCGAGGGTAAGGATCCTTAAGTTCAACGCAATTTTTAAGCATGAACCGATCACGAACAGTTTTTAAATCACACCGATTTTTAATGCACACAATCGTGACCAACAGTTTTTAAATATTTTTTTGAATTATAACGTTTTTAATGTAAATAATTAAAACAATAACAACAGAACTGTCAAATCGTTGTCAAAAAATCGAAATTATTGAAAGCTTGGAGATTGCTCTATAGTTAAACATATAAAGTTGATGCTTTTGAATATGAAATTCCATACTTGAAAAATTTATTGAAAGTCATAGTATGCAGATTTTTTTATAAGAAAAGAAGAAATATAACAATTCATTTTTCATTGGCTTTTTTCTTCATTTGGTAAAGCGCGAGGAGGTGCAGGAATACTCATTAAAAATCGTATAAAGCACTACGCACTTGAGCAGTATGGGAGGGATTACCTACAAGCCACTTCGATTTGTTTACAATGCTGTGATGATAAAGTAACAGTTTCAGCTGTATATTGTCCGCTAAGATATAAAATCACGGAAGCCCAGTTCGACCAATTTTTTTAATTCATTAGGGTCAAAATTCATTGCTGCTGGTGACTACAATGCGAAGCATAGTCATAGGGGCAAAGCACTTTGGCTTTCTTTAACCAATCGCCGCAATGGACTTGATTATGTCTCCACTGGCCAACCAACTTATTGGCCATCAGACCGTCAAAAGACTCCAGACCTTATGGATTTTGCAATTATAAAAGGAATCAATAAGAGGCAAATTTCAGTTGAATCATGTTTTGATTTAAGCTCTGATCATTCTCCTGTCATTATACATATTCATAAATATGTGGAGATGTTGCAGGCACCCAATGGGCTTTCAACAAATAAAACTAATAGGCTAAAATATAAAAAATACATCAGTAGCCATCTATCTGTTAATGCAAGCCTTAAAGGTTCGGTGGAGCTGGAATCGGCCCTACAGTCATTTAACAGCATGCTTGTATCAGCTGCTCTCATGCAACTCCTGGGCATACAGTGTCATCCCACAAAATTCAACGCCTCAACTCTTCTCTCATAGAACGTTTAGTGATGAAAAAACGACGTCTCAGGCGTCATTGGCAAGAGGTTAGGTCACCCACACTTAAACATAAACTAACTCTTGCCAAAATGGAACTAAGAAAGGCCCTACGAGAAGAGTCTGAAAGAGGTATAGACTCTTTATGGAAAGCCATCAGGGGTATGAAAAACTCCACTGACTTAGATTCCCCCATAAGACTAAGTAATGGGCACTGGGCCAGAAGTGATGAAGAAAAATGCCAAGCATTTGCTCACCATTTAAAACATGTATTTCAGCCAAATCCCCCGGGCAACAGCTTCGAAATACCACAAAAAACTCAAAATATGAGACAAATTCTGTTGCGCTTCACAACTAAAGACGTTCAATTTTTCATACAAACGAAACCTTTACCTTGTTGTGCAGTCAAACATTTAACCATACTTTTCAATGGTATTACTCGATTGGGCCACTACCCAGAAGTGTGGAAAATGTCTCAAATTACAATGATTCCTAATCCTGAGAAAAATCCCACACAAGTTTCATCATATCGGCCAATAAGCTTATTGCCCACCACATCAAAACTTTTCGAAAAGTTGCTACTTTCGAAAATTATGCCACACATAACCCAAATGAGCATAATACCTCAAAACCCATTTTGGCTTCCGCAGGAAACACGGAACTATAGAGCAAGTTCACAGGATAGTAGCGCAAATTAGAAAGACATACGAAGATAAAAAATACTGCTCTGCAGTGTTCCTTGATGTAGCGCAAGCTTTTGATAAGGTGTGGCACGAAGGACTTTTATATAAAATTAAAAAATTACTCCCTAAAAATACACACGTTTTACTAGGGTCCTACCTTACAGGGCGATAGTTCCGTGTAAAATGTAAAAATTACATTTCAGATGATGTGGAAATTATTGCAGGCGTGCCGCAAGGTAGCGTTCTTGGCCCAATTCTTTACCTTTTATACACTTATGACTTGCCAACAAACAACTCTATGCTTACATCTACTTTTGCTGATGACACTGCAATTTTGTCTTGTCACGCAGGCCCTAATAGTGCGTCACATACCCTCGAAGATCATATGCACCTAGTTGAAACATGGCTTTTAAACTGGCGAATAAATGTTAATGAGCAAAAAAGTTCACATGTAACTTTTACACTTAATAAAAAGACTTGCCCCACAGTTCACCTAAATTACACCGCAATACCTCAGAGCGCTGAAGTCAAATACTTAGGTATGCACCTTGATAGACGTCTTACTTGGAAAGCTCATATTGAAAAGAAAAAAATTCAAATGAAGTTGAAAGCATCAAGCATTAATTGGTTTCTACATAAACACTCAAAACTAAATCTTGAATATAAAGTACTTTTGTATAAAGCTATTATAATACCTATTTGGTCGTACGGAATCCAACTGTGGGGCAACGCAAGCTTATCAAATATAGAACTATTGCAGAGGTCTCAGTCAAAAATACTTCGAACTATTTCCGGCGCACCTTGGTATGTCAAGAATATAAACATACACCAAGACCTTGGTATATAAAGGAAATCAAAAAGCGATCATATCATCTAAAACTGCAGCAACATCCAAACACGCTGGCTAGGAACCTACTCCTAACATCGAATACATCTCGACTAAATAGACAAGACTTGCCACCCCTGTAGCCTTTATATACACGTATACTGGCAACTCCTTCAACAACTCAAGACTGAGTTTAATTTGAGAAAAAACCACATTTCTTAGCATTGGCTTAGAAAAGTTCAACTCTCCATTAGTTTTTAAGATCTGTATACTTATTGTTAGTCTCCAAGCGAGTTGTTACAATAAATAAAATAATAAGTTTGAGAAAAAAAAAAATTTGAAAACCATTATATAAAAATTTTGATTCGAAGCTATATTATTTTTTACATCACCACAACGAAAAATAATTTCCGATTTCGACATATTCTAAACTTGTCCCTTTCGTTTTTCCCCTTATGCCAAAAAACTCAAAGAATTTCAGAAAATAATTTCCGTGTGTAAACAGGGAGTAAACAACAATGAAAAATATTTTAATTTTTCTTTTATTTATAAAGTAGTTGCTATGCAACTGAAAAATATCAGTCAAAAGTATGGGCACCAGTGACGTACATGCGCAGAAGATTTCCAATTTTGTTCGTCTGATGTCGTAATCTTGTATTTATTGATTCATGGGCAACCACAGTAACTTCTGTTTGTAGTCATTCCGGGTTTCTATTTCGTCTTTGATTGTGCTTTTTTCTCTCAGTTTCAAACACTTCTTTTTCTTATTTTCTTTTCCTCGCGATGTCTTTCGCTCAAAAAAATTTTTTTTAGTTGAGTGATAGTAACTCAAAGCTGAATTTTAATCCCGACCAAAGCCTTCATAACATTACACCTATTAAAAACAATAGACTATGAGTAGGAGATTTCATTCCTCTTCCAGAAAGAGTACAAAACGATGATCCTATTCAACGCTACCTGTGGTGCCTGGTGCAATCGGTTTGACCAAGAACAATCAAGTTCACCCTCTTCATATAATGTTTTCCAAATAAGAGAAGGACTAAAATTTATTGCCCGAAAATATTCAGAGGTAACTGAGCTCAAATTAGGAGACTTGCTAACGTAACAGATCCGTTTTAGCTAAAAAAAAAACGATTCCGTAACGGATCCGCATCCGTTTTTGTGCACATTGGGATCCTTTTCGTCAATACACATTCATGCAAGATTCGGCACCTTGCCATACATCCAGGGCTAGCATGAATTATTTAAATTCTTTAAATTTGGATGTGCTACTCCTGACCTTAATCCAATAGAAAACTGTTGGGCGTATTTGAAAATGAAGGTATATCAACTTAGGTACACTACGGTTGCCGCACTAAAAGAAAACATAAAAGATATCTGGGACAATGATGAAGGTATAATAAAAATGATAGAAAATTGTATTCGAAACATGCCAGATAGAATTAAGGCAGTTTTGAAAAATAAAGGCGGAGCAACGAAGTACTGAATAAATTATAAATTTAAAGCCGAAATAATAAAATAAAAATAATTTGAATTATTAAAACCTAATTTTATTTTATTTGAACCATTAATACTGCTGTTGTTATGATTCAAAGTTGTAGTTTGAATGTTTTTTTATCGTTCGCAATTCAATGGACAGGTACTGTATGCCGCAAAAAACAGGGGTAAAAGGAACTAATTCGTTTTATTGTCTTATATGTTCAATTGAACCCTTAAAAATGATATTACCAAAAGTGCTACTAAAATTTATTTGGAAAAAAATTTTTTCGCGATGTAAAATAAGCTCAAATATAGCCAAAAACCGTGTTTCTTGCACTTTTAGGTTAGAATATCTCGAAAACCTGACGTATAGGAGAAATTCTGAGCTCGGATTCGGATTCAGCGCATCAAAGTCCTTCGGATATGATAGGTCTGGTCTGGTTTTGGATTTTTTTTATTTTTGTCGTACTGTGTTAGTAAAATCATACAAAAGTAGGTAACTTAGCACAACTGAATTTCAGTCAATTTTTATCCAAAATATTTTTGTGGGCCTTCAATTTGACGGAAACCACGTCACCTTTCTTTTTTGTTAACTAAAAAATCCCCTAGATAAACTCAAAAAAAAGTTGCACTCAAAAATTTGAAAAAATTAAAAAAGGTGAAATTTTCCGTTTTTTTTCAATAGTTTTTTAAACTTATTTTGTTGAAAAAATAATTTTTTTCCCAATATAAAAAGTCATTTCGATAGGTCATTTCGTCAGCACTCAAATTACACCCACTATATTAATGCAAACCTAACGAAAAGCTTTCAACGCAATGGTGTGATCTTGTTTTCACTAGAAATTTGCCACATCCTAGAGTTGTTGTTTTTTTTTTTCTTTGATTTTCGCAAAGTTTGTTTAACAAATAAAAAGCATTGAATCAACTTGTAAAATTACATGAATGTTGATCGCTGCTAAATTGGCTGTAGTTCAATTATTTAATTAGTATTATTATCAAAAAGCCAACAAACAAACCACAAGTATTCAAAATTCTTATGGAGTTGGCCCCACCCCTCAAAATGGACAAAAACCGCCCCCAAAATGACGAAATCGCATATTCCGCGTCTTCTATCGGTAAAATATTTGTCACCCCTCGTTTTCGAGGATGCTGAGCACGATGGCGGTGTTTAAAATTTTTTCGCAACTGGCCCCGCGCCCCAAAATGGCCAAAAATGGGATTATGGCGGTTTTTGTCCACTTCGGGGGATGGAGCCAACATTTCTAGCATATACCAGTATCTACATTACATTAAAAAATTTGCATTTTAGGGTCAAAAAAATTCTTACCCACATAAAAAAACGGAAAAATAGGCAAAAATTAAATTCGTCAATTTTTTATTTTATTTTATATAACTTTTCCATTTCTTAATCGATTTTCATAAATAGTATCTTATTTTCTTCATAAATATATAGACTATGATATAAAAAACAAAATGTTTTTTACAATTTTTTTTCTTTTAAAAATTTGCAGTTGATTTTTACTTTTTTCTCATTTTTTCGAAAACAAAAATTATTTTTTTTTTTTATAACACATTTTTTTTTCGCCGAAACTAACATGCCAACGAAAAAGTAATGTGAACATTATTTCTAGGAAATTTAATTACCTTTAGTTTGACACATAGTATGTATAAATATTGTTTTTTGAGATATTTGTAATTAAGTGGAACCAACTTTTTTCTTTGGTTCAAAAACCGAAAGTGACCGATATCTCGAAAACGACGTGAAACAAAAAAAAATAATTTGATTTTCAGAATCAGCGGCCGATTTTACATATGAAATGAATCTTGGCACTTAAAGTTCGTAAATTTTTTAATTGTTTGTAAACTAGTGTAATTAAACATTATGAACTTACAGATACAGACCAATATTGTAAATTTTTACTTATTGATCAATGCTATTTTTTTATTCAACAAACATGACAAATATGACAAATGGAACAATTTAACCTGGTAATTGGTGACATGTTTCGGCTATTACCAATAGCCTCATCAGACCAGTTTTTGGTTAATACTGTACATGGACTCGAACCCCTGACCGTTCATGCATTGCAATTCCATATTTTTGCGACGGCCGCTCTAACACTTGAGCTACTGAGGAACTGACCTTGAGGTGCACAAAGTGCGTATATTACATTTGTTATCTTTTGTCACTTTCTCGCTTGTTGTCATAGCTGCTATATAGCATTGGTCAATAAGTAAAAGTTTACAATATTGGTCTTTGCTGAATGACTGTACGTTCATAATGTTTAATTATAATAAAAAATAATCAGTCGCTAAAATCAACTTTCTTTATTCTAAATATCTTATTTCTTTTGCGGTTGTCTTGTTTGCAACTGCAATCATGAATTCGAAAATGTCAATACAGTACTACCTCGATCAACGCATCCCTTGATTAACGCAATTCCTTGATTATTGTAACACCTCAGATACTTACATTGTAGACTCTATTAACGCAACTTTAAAAAAAACAGTACTCTGTAGCATGTAATGTTCTATATTAGGGTCTATAATTTGGCGAGTGATAGGCTGCGGGTGCACGCAGGGGATCCGGCTCTGGCTCGTCGGCTAATGGGGTGGGGTCTTGCGTCCTATCGCCTGCTTAAATACCACTACAGCGCTAAATAACAACAAAAAAAAATGTGCGTGCGGAAAAGAACCATAGATGGCGGAAATAAGGTAGATGGGAAAAGAAATGAAAATTGCTATTGTTGTAAGGCCTATAGTTATGAGACATGGTGTTGTCGTCCCAATAAACCCTCCCAACCTTGATCAACAGAGTGAACATCAAAAAAAATAAAAATACTTTGAAGATCCCACGAATACTTATGTCACAACTGAAACTGCCTTAGCTTGAAATCAAAACACGAAAAAATTAAGCGTTCATTTTAAATGACAAAATTTAATTCAAAAATATAAATTCCATAGATAGTCACTTAAGGACAAAACCATATATATATAGTATAATGCTTATAAAAATAAGGTACATAATATTTAGTTATTAATATTACAAATATATAGCCTAATGGTTTTTAACAACAAAAAAAATCTCTAAAGTTAATCTAAATAGAGAAGTATAATTCCTAGCTATGATTCAATCCACATATGTTTCAATTAAACGTATGGGGAATACATATTGAGAAAACGAAAATTTTAGAGTTCATTGACCCCTCATGATTTCAATTTTATTTTGTTCCATTACCTTTAGTTCTCCTGACGTTGCAAATAAAAAAAAAATTATCTGTGTTAAACTATGCTTAACTCTCAAAAATGCACTTCTTGTTAATAATGAATTAGGGTTACCCTCAACACAAATTTAATAAAAATAAAAGTTTTAAATCGATAAAATTGTTTAATTTCGAAATTTGCGACCGGTTATTTGCAATTCAGAAGAAACAAAAAATATATATTTTTGCGGTATAAAATACTACTGATAACCATACTTCACTTGATCAAAAGAAAATCTTTTAATGAAAATTGTAGAAATTTTATATGTAGATATATTTTTTTCTTTTTGTAATGTAAGATTGATATTATTTAACACTTCATATTAATCTTCGCAACATTTTGCTTTTTACTTTTTACAAAAATTTTTATTTATTTAAATGTGGTAATCACGTTTATTTTTGTTATTTTGCTTGATTAAAAAAATATATTGTAAGAAAGAGAATATGTTGAATATTATTTAATAACTCACTTTGACATGGCGTTGCTCCCACGTTGAAAGATCTTTCAATGTGTTGTAAGCTATGAGAGATGTTATGATTAAAAAAATTTACAGACGATGCTCAGCGTTAACAGCGAAATTTTAACATAGCAGCGTTCTGTACAATGCGACTGCAACTTATGTTTTGATGCAATACATGTTTATTGCAAACGATTACAAACAAAATTATGTTTATGGCTTCAACCATAAGTATGAAGGTTCTAACCCAACTAAAACAAAAATTTTGATTAGACGCGATCTAATTACACTAGTTTACAAATAATTAAAAAATTTATGAACTTTAGGTGCCACTATACATTTCTTATGTAAAATTGGCTGCTGATTCTGAAAATCAAATTATTTTTTTATATTTCACGTCGTTTTCGAGATATCGGTCACTTTCGGTTTTTGAACCAAAGAAAAAAGTTGGTTCAACTTAATTACAAATATCTCAAGAACCAATATCTATATATAAACATATTATATGTCAAACTAAAAGTAATTAAATTAATAATGCTCACATAACTTTTTCGTTGGCATGTTAATTTCGGCGAAAAAAATTGATTTATAAAAAAATTATTTTTCTGTCGAAAAAATGAGAAAAAAGTCAAAATCAACTGCAAATTTTTAAAAGAAAAAAGAAAAAATCATTTTGTTATTTTATATCATAGTCTATATAAAATAAGGTACTATGTATGAAAATCGATTAAGAAATGGAAAAGTTATATAAAATTGAATAAAAAATTGACGAATTTCATTTTTGCCTATTTTTCCGTTTTTTTATGTGGGTAAGAATTTTTTTAACCCCAAAATGCAAATTTTTTAATGAAATTTTGTTATGTAGATACTGGTATATGCTAGAAATTAAAATGTTGGCTCCACCCCCCGAAGTAGACAAAAACCGCCATAACGGACCCAAATCCCCATTTTGGCCATTTTGGGGCGTGAGGACATCGTGCTCAGCATCCTCGAAAACGGGGGGTGACAAATATTTTACCGATAGAAGACTCGGAATATGCGATTTCTTCATTTTGGGGGCGGTTTTTGTTCATTTTGAGGGGTGGGGCCAACTCCATAAGAATTTTGAATACTGCTATCGTATTTAGCATCTTCAAAAACGGGAGATGACAAATGTTTTACTGATGGAATATGCGATTCCAACTTTTTTCTTTGGTCCAAAAACTGAAAGTGACCGATATCTTAAAAACAACGTGAAAGAAAAAAAATCATTTGATTTTCAGAATCAGCAGCCAATTTTACATATGCAATGAATAGTAGCTCCTAAAGTTCATACCTTTTTTAATTATTTGTAAACTAAAGTTATTGCATTAATTATAAGATCTTTATTAGCTTTTGTGGTCATTTTTATTCAATATTATATAACTTTTCGATTTCTTAATCGATTTTCTTTTTTCCAATTTTTTTTCTGTTATAAATTTGCAGTTGATTTTGACTTATTTTTAATTTTTTCGAAAAAAAATAATATTTTTTTAGAAATCAATTTATTTCACCGAAACTAACAAGCCAACCAAAATGTAATGTGGGCATTATTTGTTGGAAATTTAATTACCTTTAATAGTAAATTTATATATAGATATTGGTTCTTGAGATAGCTGTAATTAAGTGAAACCAACTTTTTTTTTTGGTAAAATGAATTACGGTATTCATGTTCATTTTGGCTGTAAACTAGTGTTATTTTAAGTTAATTGTAGATAAATATTTCTATTTCTGTTTTTATTCCGGTAAAAAAATTTAATTATTCATTTTTGCTTTATCGGATTTATATTTCGAGTGCATAAAAGAGAATGTTTATGTGCATCACAGTGTGTTTACATACGAACATATATATTTTTGTTTTTCTTTTTTGTTTGTTTGCTCACATAAAACATGTGTACATATCTACGAACATTTGTATGTAGGGGAGGGGGGGGGGGGCTAGTGTGGACAATTTTGACATAATTATAAAATTGTATATGTAGATATTTATTTTTTGTAATAAAGTTATTTTTAGCGATTACTTATACCTCTTATCTTCATAATTGCATCAACAGTTACAATTTTTTATTTTCGTAAACGCATTTTTAAATTATTTTAAAAAGAGCTTACATTTGTCTCTTACACGGGGCTAGTGATTGATTGATTTTACTAGGGGCTAATGTGTACACCAATAGAATCTTGATAATTGAAACAGAAACTTAAAAAAAGAGGTCAAATATATATTTTTTTTTTTTTGAAGAAAATAATACAGTTCAATAAAAATTAAAAATTTACTTCTATCCCATGTTAAACTTGGAGAAATCCATGTCATATTTGATATTACTTGCAGATCGAGATCTTCCCAGCAATTTTTATGGTTGTGTCATCTTTGCCACTATTTAAAGCGAATGTTTCTTGGAGGTGCATTTTTTCTTTTAAGAGGTTCTTCGTTTGTCTTCTCAGGTGTTTCGGGGCTTGGTTGGACATGTCCACACAAGCCTCATTTCAACTGTCCACACTAGCCCCTTTGTGTTTTCTTACATAAAAACATTATTTTTTTAAACTTACCGTAAATTTTATTAAAAATAATTTTAATTATTTGATTAAACACTTGCTTAAGTTGTATTATGTATTTACACTTTAGCATAATAATAAGTAATTTCTGAGTATCACTGAAATTGAGAAGAAACAAAAAATTTACTTTTTGCTGCGCAAAACACATCTGGTCTCGTTACCATGAAACGGTGAACTGTATACAAACGAACTTTTTTTTGGCGATGGAGAGTACAAAGGCCCACTTAAAAAAGTTCAATGGAAAACATCGATTCAAAACGGCGCGAGATTTTGAAGTTGTCTACACTAGCCCCCAGTCCACACTAGCCCCCCTCTCCCCCACATATGCGAATGGTATGTTAATTTCGAAATAACTGTGAAGATCTCGTTTATGCATCCAAAATGATACAAATGCACATTTATCTTTTGCACTTTAATTTAACAAAAAAAAAAACAATTTGAGAACACTTTTTGTCGATTAGTTTACGCCCATTTAAAGAAAACTGTATTTAGAAAGTAGAAACATTAGTTAACAATTTACCACTTTTCTATATTTTTTTTCTAGCAAAATTTAACACTTTTACTTTTAATGCATATTTTTATTTGCAACTTTTTAGCTATATTTTATTGAATTATTCCTAACTTTCGCGATCTTATGGGATGATTCTTTTTTCTAACAAAATCTAACACTTTTGCACAAATGCATTCTTTTCTTTGAAATTTTCTAAGTTAGTATTTTAAACTTTTCTAACACATATTTTAATGCTTAGGTTTATAATTATTGTTTTTTTTTTCTTTTGACGATTTTTGCGATCTCGCGAAAGAGTCACCGAAGAAGAAGAAGATAAACTAATCACGGATTCAAGTTCCTCGATCGATAATAGCTGTTTAGAACAAAAAAAATTTTGAATCAGCTTAATATGTATATATGTCAACGCCGAATCGAAAAATTTCAGGTCTATTAATTTAGAAAAATGCAGATATCTTGGTTTTGAAAGAAGAAATTGATATGCGGTTTACGGTTTTCTCTTAAGCAAAAAAGGTACATTAAAAATAATGTACCACTAGATCGGCGGCAAAATATTATATCAAGATTTTGCAACTTGAAAGTAGAAAATCGGCATTTTTTTATTTTGGTCCGAGCAATTTCCAGTTTTTTATGTGAAAAAAAGAAGAAGAAGAAAAACTAATCACGGATTCGAATTCCTCGATTGAAAATAGTTCGAAAAGCATACCCACTTTGTTGCAAAATTTGATAACCTCTTTAGCTTGCACCATTTTTTGAATCAATATTTTCGAAAATGGGTAGGCAACTTAAAACAGGCGGCGGCAATCCAGTTTTCAAAATTGATGAAAATCCTTATGGGTTGTTTTGTCTAGACATATAGGGCTATTGTATTTCACTGACACATCGTGAAAAAAGTCAAAAAGTTTTTATTTTGAACTGCTCAAATGTATACCGACATATACTCAAAAAATCGTTAAAAAAATGAAAATGTCAAAAAAAAAAAACGGCTGGACGTTTGATTTCACGGTTCGCGGATTTTGACACTAGAAGGGTCCCCCAACATTATCCCTGAAAAAAATCGCGGGTGGTATTTCGAAAAATTAAAATTTTTTAAAGACCACCGTGCCGTAGCCGCTTTGGTGGTAGATTTACACTGATTAAGCTTGTTTCTCTATGATGCAAGTGACGTCTTGTATAAAGAACGATGAAAGGTGAAATTCAATGAACTCCATGATGGTGAAGAGATGGGTATAAGTATGTAATGATGTAAATTCTAAATTGTACGTGAATTTGGCAATTTTTGCGTTTTTACTAATGCTGGTATCAATTGAAAAAAAAATCCGTGTGAACATATCCTGATGCTTTTCAGATTAAATTTTCGAAAATTTCTGCAGAATCTTCCTTTTAATTATTTTTTGAATTATGAAGATTCTTGTTGAAAGAAAATAAATTATTTTCTCATGTTGACTGTACTTTAAAAAAATAAACTTTTAAATATTGGTTAATTTAGGATGATTCGTGCTATGACGATGAAGATCAAAATTGTAAGAGACAGAATAATTTTTATGCAAGTCTTAGCTAACATAGAAACTTATGGCGTGATACCGAAAATCGAAGTAATCGAAGGTATATTTGTATGTCATTTCGAGTATGAGTTTCGAATGAAATGATCATTTTACAGCGGTTTACAAAGTTTACACAGAGAAAGTTATTTTATCGCAAACATAAAATTGCAAGAATTGAAAATGCTATTTTTTTAGACTACAAGCGCCACTACATTTCCCCCCGGGAATAATCAGGTTTTGGGGTGGACGAAACATCTCAAAAGCTGATACCGCTTGTAGTCAGCTTTGGATGCACATTTACTGTCTTATGTCTTTACTGTGGTATGTACCTACTAATTTACCCTGCAAATCTTCAAGTTCGTAGTAACAATTACCAATTTTTTTTCTCACTCTTGCCTTAAGAAACGTTGGACCTATTTTTGCATTATATCCTTGCTCAAAATTACTTTACTTGAAGTTTCTCCTAAAGATTTCTTGGCCTTCTGCATATTGGACCTGCTTTGATCTAAGATTATAAGTTCTTTCGTTTCGTTCCCTTTGATTTTCCATGAGCCTAGCTCCTCTGGATCTAACTATTTCCAGGGTGTCTTCTCTTTTAAAATTTACCATTCTGTCGTCAAGCATATTCAATTTTCTAAGGAGTGCGTATACTGATCCATTGTTTATCATATGTTGACCAAAGGCCATGAAATATGGCGACGTGCCTATAGATGCATGTGTTGCCGATCGTAAAGCACAACAGATGCTACTAAGATACTCATCCCAGTTTGTTTGGTCAGGCTTCACATATGCTTTTATCGCAGAAATAACAGAGCGATTAACTCGTTCTTCAGCGTTAGATTGAGGTGAATGCACTGCTGTGAAGACATGACTTATTCCATAATTTTGCAACAGGCTACTAAATTTGTGAGACCTAAATTGGGGACCATTGTCAGAAACGATCAACTCTGGAGTTCCAAAAGTATGGAAAAGTTCCTCTTCTAAGTATTTTGTAACAACGTCTGTTGAAAATTTCATGACAAATTTTAAGAATGGATATTTCGAAAAATGATCTAACACAATAAAAATACCGATATGACCTGAACGTGACCTAGGATATGGATCAAGAATGTCCACATAAAGTTTTTGGAATAATCGTAAAGTCTCCGAAGTTTTACCCATTGAAGGTCGCATAATATAGTTTGGATGCTTTGTGGATTTACAAACTTCGCAATTGTTAACAAAATTTTTGACATCGTTTGCCAATCCTGGCCAGAAATAATATCTGCGAATTCTCTCTAGCGTCTTATTAATTCCACTATGAGACGAAAGATGACTATTATAAGCTTTCTCTAGAATATCTTGAATCAGTTCTTTTGGAATCCATAACTTCCAAGCAACATCATCGTGAAGTTGTTCGCCACTTGCATGTTCTGTGCGTTTGTACAAATAGTTGTCTATTACTTTTAAGTCAGGAAGATTATTAGCGTTATCTTCAACATTTTTAATAAGTTCTCTGTAACGGTCTGAATGAAAGTGTGATGAACTAAGGTCCACGAAAACTCCACTGTCGTTTTCAAGAACTGAAAGATCGTCAGAATTAACCCGGGAAAGAACATCAGGAACCACGTTTTGACTGCCACGCCTGTGCTGAATGGTGAAGGAGAACCCTTGGAGCTTCAAAGCCCATCGAGCAAGCCGAGAACTTAGATCAGTTTGGGGCATGAGCTACTTTAATGAAGCATGGTCCGTTATAATTGTGAACTCCAGACCTTCCAAATATGGCCTAAACTTTTTTATACTTAGCATTGCTGCTAAGCATTTTTTTCGGTCACTGAGTAGTCACGTTGGGCTTGGTTGAGTTTCTTAGACATAAATACAGTCGGACACTCTTCGCCTTCCGCATTTACTTGTACCAGTACGCTCCCTACTCCGTAATTGCTAGCGTCACAATGTATGAAAAATTTTTCTGCAAAATTTGGACTATGCAATACAGGAGCAGTGCTCAAAGATGACCGCAAAATGTCAAAGGCATCCTGTGCTTCATCATTCCAGGCAAATTTTCTGTAGGATTTCAGCAAATCGGTCAATGGTGAAGTGACTGAGGCGTAGTTCCTGACGAACTTCCAACCAGACATTCCTAAAAACCGTCGCAGTTGTCTTACAGACTTGGGTGTCGGAAAATCAACTATGGCTGAAATTTTATCTGGATCTGTGCTAATAGTCCCTTTACCTACCACATGACCTAAATAACGAACTTCTTCAAGACAGAACTTACTTTTTTCAACGTTGACAGTCAAACCTGATTTCTTTATGCATAATGCAACTTTCTTAAGAACTTCAAGATGTTTTTCAAAGGTATCCGAAACAACTAACAAGTCATCAATTTAAATAAAAACTTCGATTCTTAGATGCGCTGGTACCACTTTATCCATCAGTCGAGACATCGTTTGCGGGGCGTTGCAAAGGCCGAATGGCATGACCTTGTAGTGATACAATGGCTTGCCAGGAACAGTGAATGCTGTTTTATCTCGTGAAGCTGAATCTAATGGAATTTGCCAAAAAGCATCTTTTAAGTCTAAGCTGGTTATACTTAAATTCTGCTTTAGGCAACCGGCTTAGAATGCCGTCAATATTTGGTAGAAGATACGCATCCTTTACCGTTACAGCGTTTAACTTTCGACTATCCAAACATAAGCGTATTTTACCTGGCTTTCGGACCAGGACTATTAGCGATGACCAAGCTCTTTCAGACTCCTCTATGACTCCTAAATCTAGCATCCTGTCTATCTCTTGGTAAATAAGCTTTTCGATTGCTGGAGAATCTGGAAAAAGGCGTTGCTTTACAGGTTTCGAGTCTCCAACGTCAATGACATGTGATACTAAATTTGTTTTTCCCAAGCCTTCCTTAGCAAATGATGGAAAAAGGTTAACAACATTAGAAAGTGGTTTTTCTTGTTCACGTGACAAAGATCGCTGAGAACAAATATCGTTACAGTTTGAATTCAATCCAGATATATGTAAGACCAGTGGGTAAAATTTGAAATGACTTCCAAAAGTCCATTCCAAGATACAGATTTTGAGCTAAACTCGGTATAATAAATATTTCAATTTGTTTTGATTCATCACGAAATACTACGTCTGTTTTGATAACTCCCAAAACTCTTTGCGAATTACCATCAGCAGTACGTACAGATGAAGTAATATTTTTAAAAGGTAAATTAAGATCAAGAAAATCTAAGATATTGTCCTACCTCTAAAACAAAGCCCTACCTACGCCCTACCTCTAACAAAAACCGTACCTACAGAACAAAGAGGTTGACGGGATCTTAAAAACCATTTTTTTAAATTTTTTTGTTTGTCCGGATTTCACTGTTCGCCACTGTATATACGAACATTTGTATGTACATATGCGACTGGTAAGTAAATTTCGAAATAACTGTGACGATCTCGTTTATGCATCCAAAATGATACAAATGCACATTTATCTTTATCGCAAACATAAAATTGCAAGACTGCCTTAATCGATTTGAAATAAAATGTGCCACAATTAAAAAAAAAAACGTTATTTATTTCTTTGCTGACATTACTACACGTCGCTCGATCTCTCTCAAAATTTGGGTGGATGACTAATTTTTGATGATGAATCGATTACTGCAATATTTTTTTCAACAAAATGTAGTGTTAGATGGGCTTCAGAGCAAAAAGTATTCGTCTGATTCAAAATAATCGTTTTTTATTTCTTTGCTAAAGCTCCAGCTCCAGTTGTTTTTGAATCGAGATCTATTATGCTTTTTGAAAAAAATTGTACCATTAAATAGGCTCCAGTGCAAAACTACACGCTTTTCATATGTAACAGCTATTTGGGGACCTAGGAATTCATTTTAAATTTAAAAAAATTATATTTCCTGACTTGTCTTTTCTTCCTATTTCATTATTTGGGCCTTGAATTGGGTGTTAATTTTTCGATACAGCCTAACATATCGCTAGCTTAGAGTGCAAAGGTGCTAACTGCACTTTTTGAATTTTTTGAGGAGAGACAAAAAACTGTATAAAGAAATTTACATTATATTTTGTAAATTTTTTTGAATGGAATTTTATTTGAATTGTTGTTACATACATATACAGTAAAAAAAAATTTTAAAAAAAAGAAGTATCTTTGATTTAGAAGAATTTTTTTCATTTAGCACCCTTTCTGTTGCTATTTTTGATTTGCGCGTATCATTTAGCACCTTTTCTATAAAAAATTATATGAACATTTTTCTTATTTGATTTAAATAATATGACTTAATTTGTGTTTTTAATGCCGATAGCATTTAATATTTATTGTAAAAAAAAACATTTGCATTGTTTACAGTCTTACTTCGTTGCTGTGACTTAAATTTATTATATAGTTTTTTTTTTTAATTTGCAGTGCTAATGACCTCAAATATGTCAAAAAATAGTGTTTTTTGCCCTTTTAGATTTGAATATCTCAAAATTCTGACATTAAAGGGTTAAACGGGTTGCGGATTCGGTTTTAGCAGGAAAAAATACATGGAAATACGATATTAGCATCCAAGACTCAGAGCACAAAAATTTTTTTGTGGGCCTGTGTTATGTTCATTTTGCATGTGTGACATTTCGTTCTTGAGATATGTATAAACCTGTTGGGATTGTTCCTCGCAATCCTTATTATTATTCTGGTCACCCCGATGAAGACTTTTGAATAGGTATGAATATAAAAATAAAGATATCAAAACAATCTTACACTTTCGAATTTTCTGAATGTAAATAAGGTCCTGGACTATTTAAAAATATATTTATGCAATTAATATTTTCAGATTTTGATTATTGAAGGAGAAACTGGTTCAGGAAAAACAACACAAATCCCGCAGTATTTAATGGATGCTGGTTATACAAAAGATAAAAAAATTGGTTGCACACAACCCAGACGTGTTGCCGCTATGTCAGTAGCAGCCCGTGTTGCAGAAGAAATGGGAGTTAAATTGGGAAACGAAGTTGGATATAGTATTCGTTTTGAAGATTGCACATCTGGTAAGTGAATAATATGTGTGTAAAGTAAATTGTCAACACCTTTTTACCAGGGTAGGAAGAGCGCTCATGTATGGATAATTCACATGCAAATTTTATTTTTTCGTTCACTCACGACTTTAATTATTTTATAAAAGTTTAAAAAAAAGTCTTAATGTAAATATTCACCTCTATTATGAAATAAATTTCTCCCGAAATTTTTCGCCTTTTTTCATTTCCCCTATTTTCATTCACCCGAAATATTTCACTTTTTCGAAAACTTTCCCTTATTACGAAATTTATTTTATTGTGAAATCAACTGTCATTTTAAGTGAAAATATTCCCTTCAGTATTATTTGTGAAAATAGTACAGTCATTTGGTTAAAAAAAATGAGGTTGCCTGGAAAGTTTTCCGGGAATTTTGAAAATTGGTAATACTTATAGATTTCGATGTGCTCTTTCCGAATTTCAATTTTGCGACCTCGTATCTTTGCCACTCGCGCCGCGATATTGGAAAAATGGCACCAAAAATCAGTTTTTTTGACAATATCTCCTTTCCGACTCATTTCTCGACAAAAACATTTATATACAAAACGAAACTAGAGAAAATTGCCTACAATTTATGTTTTCATCTTTTTTTTTGTAATATCCCCAGTAGGCCTAATCCACATGCAATTTAGTATACCAAAGTTGAGCGCATTCTTCTTCGTTTCGCTGTTCTTGATGGACCAGGTCGTGCGTGTTCATTGTTTTAGAACCGATTGAAACGTCACAGACCGAAATTTCTTCCACATCATCCGCGATGGGATTATCATCTTCGATCTCGATATCATCATACGTTTGCTCGGAAGTAGGTTGTACTCCGATGACAAGGTACAGAATCGATTTGAAATATGACTTCGCTACGTGCTCGCTTAGTCGGTCGATGCTAGGTAAAACGCCGTTTTTTACGATATTAATATATGCTGCGGAGCTCACATAACCTTCCAGAAGAAGAATCTCTCCCACCCCACATTTTGTTATTGCCCCCATTTGACCAAAGCAAAAGTCATATTTCAAGACGATTCTGCACCTTGACAACGCTCGAAATCGGTAAGTGTCCCACTCACAATAATTATTTTTTACATTTTTTTTTTGATAGATTTACAATAATGAACTATTTATTTTTGCATAGGTAAAGGAATATAAGGACTTTTTAGGAATTGAGTTAGTCCATGGCCCGGTAGCAGCCCCGACCTCAATCCCATTGTGAATGTTTGGGCCATTTTAAAACGCAAAGTGCGCCAACTAAACCCTAATATTATTCCAAAGTTAAAGGAAATAATTGAATCAAAGATATTTTAATGGAATTAATACGGAAACTCTATGAGAGCTTGCCTTTTCGAATAGAAACCGTCATCAACACAAAAATAGGTCCTACGCGGTATTAAAATCAATTTTACCGTATTATTTGAAATAAATAAATAATTAAAGAATATATGAGAAATTAAAAATGTGTAAAAAAAACTACAAAAAACAATGTATTTTTTCATATAAATAAGTTGTAATTTCTGATTATAAAACCAGCAATTATGTGTTTATTTGGAAAAGGTTCCTAGAATTTATTATTGCTAGGTGGACAGTTTTGAAAATACTCAAAACTTGTCCCTAGCAACAGCATCTAACAAACTTAAAACCGTTAAACAAGAGTAGATATTATTTTACGCATCAAAATTTAAAACTTCTTGCAAAATTCAAATCGGCGTTTTTTTTACCGTGAGTGTATATGTTTTTATTGTGAAATGAGTCGGAAAGAAGATATTGCCAAAAAACAGATCTTTGGGGCCGTTTTTCCAATATGGCGGCGCGAGCGGCAAAGATACGAGGTCGCAAAATTGAAATTCGGAAAGAGCACATCGAAATCTATAAAAATTACCAATTTTCAAAATTCCCGGAAAACTTTCCAGGTAAAGCTACCAAATGATTGTACTAAAAGTGGAAATTCAAAACAAAATAAACAATTAATGTACTTTTTTGTTTTCAGATGTTTTCATCAAATCTTTGTAATATTAAAAAAAAGAATCATGGATTATGACATTAAGTTAGTTTAATTGAAAAATAAAATTTAAAATGCATAATAGAATTTAAAAAATCATTTTGCTTTTCAAATTGAATTTCCAATATTTGCGCGGATGCGCTGAGCAAGGGTTTCTATGTAGAGTTAAAAGCCAAGGCTCCAAAGGGTATCCTCCGTCACCTAACAAAAAGATGAAAACAACATTAGAAAACTAATTTGTATCCTTAATAACCATGTTCATTATGCACCTAATAACCAGTTATTACATCTGCTTTCAGCGTAATCCTTTTCCATGAGCGGTCTTAAATCACTTACGCCCCAAACAAGAGAGTTGTGGCTGGCGCCGGGATAAGTAGCGTCGAAAAAATGAATTTTCATATTAGTAAAACACAGAAAGTAGGGCATTTTCTAAAATGGACCCGGCTGCGTTACTAATGCGTTTTATGGATCACTCGGAGATGAAAAGTCATCACAAAGGACCACAGACTCAAAATCGAGACCGAAAAGTAGTCCTAGCTCAAACTTACTTACTTACTTTGGTGGCCATAACAACCCATTACCGGGTTACGGCCGACCTTCAAACGTCGTGTCATAATAGATACGTCGTTTGATCTAGAACTACTTTTCGGTCTCGATTTGGAGTTTGTGGTTCTGTATGATGACTTTTCATAGCCAAGTGAACCTTAAAACGCCCTACTTTCTGTGTTTTTAGCATTTTTTTTTTTGAGATAACCACTAGTTTACTCTTAAAAAAAATTTATTTATTTATTTTTTATTTATTTATTTATTTATTACGGCCTTCAGGGCCTAATTTAATACATTTGGTTTTGCTGTATCATAATACAATAGAATAGAAAATATGTACATATGTATATATATTATGAAATGTCTAATTTGTACAAATATTTATCTTATATCTAACGTTTTAACATATAGATATAATTTTCTCTTAAAGCATTGAGGATCGCAGTTCTTAATATCTTCGGGCAGCTGATTAAAGCTTTTTAGCCCTTTATAAAACAGACTATTCTTGTCTGTCTCTGTTTTAAATAACGGCAATTTGAAATCATTTTTATTCCTAGTGTTTATATTATGTATTTCATTGTTAAACTTTACATTCATGCTAAGATATTCTGGTAAAGAACCGTTTTTTATATTATTTATAAATTTCATAGTGTGGTAAAATATTTGTTGTTTTACACTTAACCAATTTAAACTTTTTAACATATCTTTTATTGCTGTATCATATCGCTTATTAAGTATAAAACGCATAGCTTTATTTTGCATTTATTGCTGCTTATCTATTTGTGTATCTTTCATGATGAAAAATATTGAATGACAATAAATAAAATGTGGTTCAATCAAAGATCTATACACAATTGTTTTGTAGATTTTATTTAAATATTTACAAGTTCTTTTCATAAACCATAATTATTTAGCTATTTTATTGACAGTATAATTTATGTGATCATCAAATTTCAGCTTATTATCAATTTGGATGCCCAGATACTTCATTTTATCTACTTTATCAATATTCACATTATTAACTTTTATATTTTCAATATTTATATTACTTTTTCTTGAAATAAGCATATATTTAGTTTTCTCAATATTAAGTTTTAGTTTGTTAGCACACAACCATTTATACAAAGAATTCAAGTCAGCTTGCAATTTTTTCCTAATTTCTTCAATATTTTTTCCACTTATCGTAATCAACGCATCATCCGCAAACAGTTTGATTGTGAAAAACTTTAAGACTGATGGAATATCATTAATATAAATATTAAATAATATTGGTGCCAAAACAGATCCTTGTGGCAGCCCTATTTTGACCTCAGCTTTATCTGAGATTGCAGAACCTATTGCTGTGTGCTGAGTACGACCAATGAGGAAACTTCGAAACCATTCCAACTCAATACCCTCTATACCAATAGCTAACAATTTTTGTAATAAGATTTCTTGATCTATTGTTTCGAAAGCTCTTTTTAAATCAATAAAGACTGCTATAATTGAATTCTTATTACTTAATTCCTCCTTCCAACCGGCTATAACCATATTAAGTGCTGTTTCATATGAATGTTTTTGCCGAAATCCCGACTGTTGCGAAATAATAATTTGATTACTATCTAGATATTGCACTAATTGAACTTTTATTACAGTTTCTAGAATTTTTTCATCACAAGGTAGGGTGTTAATTGGGCGTAGATCTTCAGCTTTCAATGTATGTTTGATTTTTTGTATCGGTACAACTACTGAGGTTTTCCATGATCTAGGAACAACTCCTTTAGATATGCTTTCATTTATAATTAGTGAATAAAAAAACCCAAATATGGCATTGAATCTTTAAGTACCCCTTCTGAAAAAAGTTTATTTCCCCCCTTTCTTGTTTTTAAATTTTTGAACAATTTTTTCTACATCACTTGTTGTTACCCTTTTCAAAGAAAATTTTGAATTACGAGTATTGATCATGTCTTGATCTAGTGTAACCTTTTCAATGTTGCTACTTATCTCAGCTATACTTTCTATAAAAAATTTATTTAAACTTCATTTTCATATATTTGACCATTAATTATGACCTTTTTAATGACATATTTCTCATTTTCCATATTAATTGCTTGTTTCAGACATTTCCACATCATTTTTCCATCATGACTGTTGCAATCAACCTTGTGCTCCATATATTTTTTTTTTTTTTTTCTTAACAAGCTTTTTATAAAATGATTTAATTATTTTATAATCTTCCCATTCCCCTGTTACTTGAGCCTTTTTAAATAGATCTATTTTATGTTTATTTAGGTCAGATAGTTCATGGTCGTACCATTTATTCATTAATTTCAATTTAATTTGTTTTTGATAAGTTAACTTTTCCATTATGTTCAGACCAGTGCCTTTAATAGACAAGACCTTACTTTTTAAATCAAGCCTATCAAAGTTGCTGAAATCAAAAAAGCGCCATTTATTAATGAGAGTTTCATTGTTATAATATTCCCAAGACGTAATTTTTAATTCTTTCCTCATTAGATATTTTGGAATACGTTTAATTTTAAACCTAATCGTTTCGTGATCGGAAATTTGAAAATCATCTAGCCTTTCACATGTTACACTATCTGAATTAGCAAACAGAAGATCAATTTTTGTTCTAGAAGTATCGGTTATACGTGTGTCAAAATCAACTTTTTGATACATTGAATTTGATTCAAACATCTCTAATAATTTAGTACTATATTTAGATTTGTTATGAAGAATTATATTAAAATCACCCACAAAAATGTTAGTTTCAGTCAATTAACATAGATTACCTAAGATATTGTTTAAATAGCCTATAAAGTTTGCATCACTTGAACTTGGCGTGTAGTACACGACTCCTATTTGCCATTTGGGGTTTATACGCTTAAATTTTATAACAATACACCATATGTTTTTATCTATTGATTTGTTATATTTGATAACATATTCTAACGACTTATGCAGGTACATTATAATACCACCAGTGTGCCTACTATGAGAGTCGCATCTTACCAATGTATAGGTTTCAATTTTTAATTCAGTATCGGTTATTTCTGTGGTAGTACATGTTTCAGCACATAAGATTACAGCTAGTTGTTGGTTTTCAATAAGTCTTTCAAGTTCATTTTTGTCAGATAAAATACTGTTTATATTAAGGTAAATACAATTCAAATCTGTGCATGGTGGATGCTATTTTCGTATTTTATTTTTATTTTGTAAGTATCTTTTAAATGCTGGACACTCTCTACTGAACGCATAATGATTCACATCAACCTCTAATAATTTCTTTTGAACCAATTCAGTACAATTCACACATTTTATTATATTAGACCTAAAATCGTTTACCTCATGATTTCCTGCGCATTTACCACATGCTTTTTTATTAATGCATTCGTTAGATTTGTGGTTGTATCCTAGGCACTTAAAGCATCTTAATACATTGTTGTGCCTCGATACAATGCACGAATCCCACTCCAGATTAATTCTTTTTTGTTTCAATATGTTCTCATATGTTAACAGATCAGTTTCAACCCAGCGGCGAACAGTGCCTACAACGTTATAATCTCTTTTACGGTATCATTTACACTTGGTGTTGAATGCTGGGTTCCTTACATTGTGTATTACGATTGTATATGAAGCTTGTGAAAATGAATTTTGTGATCCCGTTATGCGATCCCATATTTGTCATTGTCAAGTATTTCGTCAATTTAAAAATAAATTCAGAAGTGACACGTGAATATTAAAAAAAAAGGTAAGACAGTTATAAAATTTTTTTTTTATCAGCGAATAAATTGATTACAAAAGCGATGATTTGTTACACACTTTGAAGGCAGTAAATCACACAACCCCATATACACACCTGATATACTTCTGCCAATACATGACCGTTTTATAGGCTGAACGACTTCCACCAAAAGTAATCAGGGTCACGATGCGTTCATTCGATGAACTCATTACGAGTACACATACTCTGTAAACTGCCTGAACGCAACCTGCCTATAAGCTCGTATATATTGTAAGTTAGCAAGTGGCAATCTGCTAACGAGCTCGTATACTTCGTAAGTTGGTGCGGAAGGTGACTTCCCTACGCGACCGTATCTAATTGAAGGCAAACGTAAGCACCCAATATTTTTTAAATAAAAAATATGCAGTCATGTTGCTTTTAAGTAAGGCTAGTAGTGCTTTATTTAGAAATAATATTTATTGACAATGAGTAGGATAATTAAAACATTACATGAAATCAATGGACATATTATGTTGATCATTGTTGTTGCTATTACTGTTGTTGATGCCGTTTTCAATGTTGCTTTTGCAATTTTCTTTTTCCTTTCGGCGGTTCGGACATAGTCATTGTCCATCTCGCAAGTTAGCTTCTAAAATATAAAATTTTTATTAGCTGATAAAAAAATAAATTTTATAACTGTCTTACCTTTTTTTTCAATATTCACATGTCACTTCTGAATTTATTTTTAAATTGACGAAATACTTGACAATGACAAATATGGCATCGCATAACGGGATCAGAAAATTCATTTTCACAGGCTTCATATACAATCGTAATACACAATGTAAGGAACCCAGCATTCAACACCAAGTGCAAATGATACCGTGTAAGAGATTATAACGTTGTAGGCACTGTTCGCCGCTGGGTTCTATCTTTTGTTTTCTCCAGCTCGTAGTCGTCTCCAATGCTCTCTGTTATTTTTTTCTGCACTTGTTCACATGCTTCTTTGTTCTTACATTGCACAACTATTCCATCACTGTTGATCTCTCTAACGGAACTCACAAGATCGGCTGTTAGGTTAGGTTAGGTAAGAGTGGCAGTCAGTTATGAAACCGACTCACTTAGACCAAATGTGATCCATTGTGATACCACAGGGTGTCTGACTATACCCTCTCGTTGAACCAACCAGACTTCGCAACAAAACTTAATAACTGACCTATACTAACATGATTAAGGTCATCAAGGTCATCAAATAAAAACGAACCAAGTGTGTTTTGGCGTTTTCTAGCAAGTGTGGGGCAGGAGCAGAGAAAATGTTTAATGTTTTCCTCTTCTTCGACATCCCCACAACTTCTACAAACGTCGAAGGACCTAACACCTAATCTCTCCGCATGTCTGCCGATGAGGCAGTGGCCAGTTATAACTGCAACAACTGACGAGACGCTATGTCTAGTGCGGGAAATCAGCTCTGACGAACGCTTAGCGTCCCATTTCGGCCAGATCTGTCTAGTTATATTGCAAGTTGACCCTTGAGTCCATTTTTTGTTACCATTTTTTACCATTTCTTCTTTAAGCAGTAACTTGCAGGTAGCAAGTGGCATGCCAACACCTTCCTTGTCCTGAGGAATTTGTGCAGTAGTCCCTTGCCTAGCAAGTTCATCTGCTTTGCAATTACCGTCAATGTTCCTATGCCCTGGCACCCAGATGAGGTGAATGTTAAAATGCTGAGCCATCTCATTTAGAGACGAGCGGCATTGTTGGGCTACTAGTGAGTTTAGGAAGACTGATTCTAGAAATTTGATAGCAGCCTAACTATCTGAATAAATGTTTATATCCTTTCTGGATACAACATTCATCCTCAGCCAGGATGCTACCTCTTCTATCGCAATAACCTCTGCCTGAAAAACGCTACAATGGTCTGGTAACCTTTCAGCAATTCTTACCTTCAGTTCCTTAGAGTAAATACCATAACCCATCTGGTTATCTTGGAGCCATCTATGTAAAAATTTATATGGCCTCTTCTGCCCGGGAGCCCTCCCTTCTAAACATCCCTAGATGGAATGTGAGTTACGTAATCCCTATTGAAAGAGATTACTGAAACAATGTAGTCCAAGTTAGAGGGTACAGAACTCAAGCTATGTAGAATAGTTGAGTGTCCTTTTCTACTCTCGGACCAGCAAACAGTTTCCCTGAGTCTGATGGCAGCACAAGCCATCATCTTCGACATAAATTTTCCAACTTAATTTTCTATCCAATACCAGACTAAGATACCTTGCACTATGTTTAAGCGCAAGTCTAGTGCCATTTAGCGAAGGTGGTTCTAAAATTGGAAGTTTTTGATTCCTAGTAAAGAGTACTAGTTCAGATTTGTTCGGATTTACACCTAAACCAGCCTCATCTGCCCATGAGACAAGTATGTTTAAGGCATCCTGAAGAATTTCACACAGTGTGTTTGGGAATTTGCCACAAACAATTAATGCTACATCATCTGCATAGGCAACAGCTCTACAGCCGTGCCCTTTTAGTGACATGAGCATCTTGTTTACTGTCAGATTCCACAGTAGAGGAGATAGTACACCCCCCTGCGGCGTTCCTCTGCAAACGAACCTATTTGCCTTGGATTTACCAAGATTTGAGGTAATCCTTCTGTTTGTCAGTAGCTTTTTAATCAAATCAACTAGGGAACTGTTAATGCCCAGTTTCTGAAGTTCTGATATGATCATATCTGGGTTAACATTATTAAATGCTCCTTCAATGTCTAGGAACGCCGTCAGGGCGAATTCCTTATATGCAAAGGATTTCTCAATACTACACACTAAAGTGTGGAGTGCAGTTTCTATAGGTCTACCTTTCGTGTAAGCATGCTGAGAATTAGACAGCAGTTTGGGTTTGATACTGCTTCGAATATAGATTTCTATGAGTCTTTCCAGTGTTTTTAAAAGAAAGGAGGAAAGACTTATTGGCCTAAAATCCTTTGGATTTATGTGAGAGCTCTTCCCGGCCTTTGTAATGAAGATGACTTTAGTCAACCTCCAGGCCAGAGGAATATAGGAAAGGTTAAGACAGCCTTTGAAAATAGCTACCAACTATGGTATAGTTAAACGCTCAGATCGGCTGTTGGTTCAATAACTCCTTTAAGCGCATTTTTAATTTCTTTATTTCTTTTAGCTTTTTTTTAGGTTTGATTACAATTTTATTTTCATTTATTTTTGCTACTTGAGCATAAGTCATTTTTTTAGTTGACATTTGACTGTCAACAATGTTATTTTCTAACAATGTTAAATTTTCGGAGGATTATTGACCAGTTATTTTCCAAATTGCACTTTTATCAAGTCAATTTTTCGCCAACGTTTCGTCGCTTATTTGGCGACTTTTCCGAGGCAAAACATAATTCAGTGTCCTCTCCGATAACTATAATATCTTTTGTTATGGGTCAAATCATCGTGAAATTTTTAAAAAACAGAATGAAGAAGTTTTATGAACATATAAAATTGAAATACTCAACACAAACTTGCACTATAATGAAGGACTTTTGCAATCAGCAACGAAGATAAGCATTTAAAATCAGTTGTTTTTGTTAAAGTCATAATTGTAACAATTTTATATTTCAATGTAAAAATTTTTTATATGTGTTTTTAGAAATAAATTGCCTTGAAAAAGTCGGCGAAAAATTGACTTGATGTAAGTGCAATTTGGAAAATAACTGGTCAATAATCCTCCGAAAAAGAAATTTTTCAAAATAAGATTAAATTATAAATTTGACCCATAACAAAAGATATTATAGTTATCGGAGAGGACACCGAATTATAACAAAATCATCGAGAAATTTTTAAGAAACACGGAATGAAGAAGTTTTATGAACATATAAAATTGAAATACTCAACACAAACTTGTACTATAATGAAGGACTTTTGCAATCAGCAACGAAGATTAGCATTTAAAATCAGTTGTTTTTGTTAAAGTCATAATTGTAACAATTTTATATTTCAATGTAGAAATTTTTTATATGTGTTTTTAGAAATAAATTGCCTTGAAAAAGTCGGCGAAAAATTGACTTGATGTAAGTGCAATATGGAAAATAACTGGTCAATAATCCTCCGAAAAAGAAATTTTTCAAAATAAGAGTAAATTATAAATTTGACCCATAACAAAAGATATTACACTAGTTTACACTCAAAATGTTCCATTGATAAGAAGTTACTTTTCTTATGTACTTTTTCCTGCTGAATTCGGAAATGAACATAAGATTTTTTGAATGGCTTAGTTTTCGAAATATTGTGGTTTTTTAATTTTTTCGACCTTTCACTTTAAAATCTATATCTTGATCTCTAAATGTCAAATTTTATCGTGCTTGGCACCAAATTAAAGGTATTAAAATGACAAACATGTATAATTACATATTCCATTGAGTAAACGGCTCAAGAGATATCGATGAAAAGAGGCCAGATTTAAAAAAAAAAATCAAATTTTACATTTGATTCTGTGGCCACGGAAAAATAGAAATAAAATAAATAAAAAAAAAATTTATTGCAAAATGACAAAGTTGGAACCGAATGAATGAATGAATGATCCAAGTCCAAATTTATTTTTCAAATATTTTTTTCAAACCAACTTTTACAATGGCGCTTACCGTTTAACAGAAATATGCGAAAAACCGATATTTCTCAGTTTGACCTTGAGTAAAAATTTTTGCAGAAGTGGATCGGCGGGGACTTTTGACATTAAGACGTGTACCAATTTTCAACTCTATGTGAATTATTGCAGACCTAAATGTCTTTTTTGACATGACTATTTATGCCATTTTTGACATTTTGAACTTCAAAGCTATTCACAATAAGATGTTTGAAAAATCTACATTGATTCGAATTGAATTTCAATTCGGGCGAATTTCATGATACGAATTTTTATTTCGAGTGAAATGATAGTTTCGGGTGAATTGAATTTTCGCCCGAAATTCATAATAGGGGTGATTATTTTTCTTTCGATCAATAAATTCAATTATTAAGACATCACGGTGAGCTTTAACAAAGTTTAAATTGCAAGTGGAATGTGGAATTATTTGGGACGTAATGTGTAGTCAATATAAATCAATAGAAAAAAATCCCCACTACACAACTTTTTTTTTAATTCCATACTTACTATTTTTTAGTAATAATGCATTTATATGACGTATACTAGCTGACCCGGTGAACTTTGTACCACCTTAAATTGATCCCTATCCCTTTCCATGTGAATCAATTAAGTGGTCTTTGTGAAAATGCTATTTTTAAAATATGTTTGTATGAGGGCCACCCTAAATATGCACCCTACATAAAATAGCTTAATATAAAAGACATCTGGTGTAAATTCCATGTGAATCGATTTAGTGGTCTTTGTGAAAAGGCTTTTTTAAAAATATTTTTGTATAAGGGCCACCCTAAATAAAATTCTTATAACCTAAGCCATGCCTCTTAATATAAAAGATACGTGGTGTACATTCCATGTGAATCGTTTGACCGGTCTTTGTGAAAATTATATTTTAACAATATGTTTGTATGAGGGCCACCCTTAGCAAAAATTTTGTAACTTAAAATATGCCTCTTACTATAAAAGCCACATAGTGTAAACTCTATGTGAATCAATTAAGTGGTCTCTGTGAAAATGAAATTTTTATAATATGTTTGCATGAGGGCCACCCTAAATTGCCCATATAAGGGTATGATTTGTGAATCTAAACCATCCAGGGTGCCACCCAAATGCATGCAAAAAAATTCATTCAAATCGGTCCAGCCGTTTAGGAGGAGTTCAGTGACATACACACGTACAGTAGAATTATATATATAAAGATAAACATCCGATTTTGCATAAAGAACCTTAAAAGATAGCCCCACATTCCAATTTTCAGCTCCTTAAGTGGTCGGGGTCCTGAAAGGAGCCATATTTTGGATTATTTAAAGTGCCTTTTTTATTCAGTCTTAAAACTTTAAGTTCTAAAAGCCCACAAATCCAAATTTAAAGTTGTGGATATCCCTTTTTTTATGTCATCTGAAAAACATAAAAAAAAAATGTAAGCTCCTAGACTTTAAGATCTTTTTTTGCAACCTGATATAGGTCTTAATAAAATATGATAATTTTGAAAATCTATTTATTTATTTATTAGAAATATAATTGTCAATAACTTTACTACTATGGTACCCGACACGAGCAATATACATAGGCTATCGGTCAGTTTAATAATCTAAAGCAGGGATGGCCAGGTCGAAAAAAATTTAATTATTCCTGCTCATTCCCAAATATGATGAGCTCTCATATAAATTTGATGAAAAATGTCATTTGTAGATTCTACAAAAGGTAAAAAATACTTAGTACAGGCAGACAACAATAAAATTGGATATTGTTGCATTTACCGTTCAAGTTTTTTTGTCAACTTTTTCTATTCAGTTGCTCATTATCACTTCCAGTGTTTTTGTTTTTGTAATTTTCTATTTTTCAAAATAAAATGCAATAACAATAATACGGAAAAATAAGAACTAGCGCCGCGGCTCGACGCTTGCAACGAAAAATGTCTCAACACATTTAAAATGAAATATACGTAATTGTTGTTGCGGTGGCTCCCATCGCTTTTCGTTTTTTGATTTTTTTCAGTTCTTGGAATTAGATTTTTGCAAATTGGCGCATTTGCTCGCTTAATCTGGTGATTAGCGATTTCCTGCTCCCAAACTCAACTCTTCTGGCCATTCCTGATCTAAAAAATGCTTATACAGTCATATAAAGTATCTTTAGAAAATAATGAAAGTACTTAAATAAGTACCAGATTTTAATTTATATAGGATAAATGAAGAAAGATTAAAATCTATAAGACAGCTTAATCAGTGGCAAAATAACGCCGCTTAATTTTTCCGTTAATCAAATCTGGCAGCACTCCCGTGAAACAAATGTCAAACAAGAAATGACAATTGAACTAAATCCAAAGAAACTTAAAATTGAACATAAGCGTTTTATAAAAACTTTTTTATCCGCTATTTTAGTTTTATATTTTGGTTTTAACTTTATAAATTTACTTTTGAACGTAAGTATCTATTTTTTTTGCCTGTTGACATTTAGAGATGGAACTTTCTCGATTAAAAATCAGAGACTTTGTGAGACTGTGCTGCGAAATCTCATAATAAACAGCCCAATTGTGAATGATCCAATGCTAATATGCACGATTAATATTTAAGACGCGATTCTATCGCCGATTAATTTCTCATACAAAATTTTTTTTAGCGGGTAACCGCGTCAAAAAAAACGGCTATTGTAGTGAATTAAATTTTATGTAGCGATTTACATTGGAGCATGAACTTAACAAACAATAATATTTTTCCAACAGATGTTTGCTTCAGTAGGTCTGAAAGCTTTTGGCAAACAAAAATGGTGCGCCTGGTATTCAAAAATTTTGGATCGTCCTGAATATGCGTTACGGAAAGTGTGCGAAATCCGCAAAATGTGCAATCGGTAGCAGGGTGTCCAAGTAGCAGGTGCTCGTGGGTGATGGTGATTTTCACAAATCGAATAAAGGCGGTTCGACAGTTTTGCTCAAGTTTCTCTGGTTTGCGTGTTTGACCGCTCTTTATCGTCAGTCAACCACAAATGTGTACCGCCTTTAAAAGAACATATGAGCCGCTGGAAGCAACAGTGGCATAAGTTACATTTAAGTAGTTTTGAGAAAATTGGAGGTTTGCGTTTTGGTATAGCAAAAAATCAGTGCATTTGTTTTTGTCAAAGTTTCAACACTTTTGGAAAGTCAATTGTTCAAAATTTAATTATTTGTTAAAATTATTATAATTTTTGAAAAGGTAAGTAGCTTAAATTAAGCTTCAAATTAGGATACCATTCTTCCAATTTTTATTTCAAAGAAATTAGCGACAAAGTGGTATGAGTCAATGAGTTATACCACTTTTCCTTAAAAATTTTGGCCTTTAAAGCACAGCGCAACCTAATAACCACTTAACTATTCATTCCTATATACCTTTATTCCTTTGAATATGTTAATTAAATTAAAATATCTATTTCATAAATCATTTTTAATTAAAAAAACAAAATTTTTTTTCATCCAAAAAATTCTAAAACAAAATTTTCTGAAATTAAACATTTAGATGGAAATTGATAAATTAAAATTAAATCGAAGTATTAGTAATTAAATTAATACATAATTCAAGATAAAGAGCTACTCATCCTCCTCGTTATCGGAAAGTGGCCCATTGTCCAGAGAGTCAGCTGAGGACTTAAGATTGATGAAAAACGCATGTTGATTAGGTGGTACCCATTGAAGAAGTTCCATCATGTCCTTCTTCTTAGCTAGAGTAACCGGTTTTGGCTCTTGGTAAAGCTGTACCAGTTGAACTGTAGTGAAAGGGGAAGGTCTTCCTCTTGCTTGTTTTCTTAAATCAACGTATGAAAAACTCGCAAGTTTATTGAGGTTTTCTTTGTATAACAGCGAAGCAGGGTTACTTTTGCTGCATCTCTTAACTTAAAGATGCCATATCGCCAACTAAATTTTTAAAATTTTGTCTAATGATAATTACTGACGTAACAAGTTAGAAAACGGGTATAACTCATTTTTCGAAAATTTTGAGTTATACCACTTTTGCTTTCAGCGGCTCATATGTTTCATGCCTCTTATGCAAACCTAACACCATTACAGATTTATTATGCTTCGAACATTCGGACCATCTTGCAGCGATCTGTCCCCGTCGGTGTCGGTCTCATTCGACAAAATTAAGCAACTTGGGCAAAATCTTAAAAATCTGAAATTGAATTTCAGATATTTTCTAAATAATTTCTCTGACATTATTCGCCAGAGAGTAAATAAATAAATAAAAAAAAACTTAATTAGGCTGCTTCACCCCATATTAATTTACTTCAAAATAAAATTACTACCGAGGCTTTTACAATTTTTGCTTCTACTCTTTCGGTATTTTCTCTATCCTTCAAATTACCTCTCCATCTACTATACCGATCTTATTGCTGTAAACAACCTTTCCCTTCCTCCAATTTCAATTTCTTTCCATTTTCATTACCAATCCGCAAAGTGCTGTTACGATTGGTGGTTCTGTGGCATCTGTCTCCTTGCAATGATTGTCCTGGTTAAAATCAATATTAATATGTATCACGATTACATTCCAATACTACGACTGACAATGTTAAAGATTTTATACGACAAAGTCATATTATTTCTGACGACGCCTTTATTTCCTGCAGGAACATCAGTAATAAACCGACACATGCTTATTTTAAAGCAACGATTACATTTTCCAATTTTTCTGGCATTTTAATTCGAATGTATGAGTAGTTAATATCTATGTGGGTTTTAACCAAATTTAAATAGGAGCCTGCATTTTTTAATGCATATACATAAAATGGCACATTAAAAAAAATTGCATACCCTCAACTTTAAATTTGGATTTGTCGGCTTTTAGAACAAAAGTTTTTAAAACGTGCTAAAAACAGCTATTTTCAGGCCAAAATATGGCTCTTTCTCAAAACCCTGACCACCTAGGGAGATGAAAATTGGGCTGCGGTGTCACCTATTAAAGTTCTTTAACTTGACAAAATCGGATGTTTTTTAAATTTCGTACGTATGTTATACATACTATGTTATATCATTAAAAAACAGTAAATAGAGAATTAAAAAAAGCTATAAGGATTTCTTTTCTTTTAGATATATCGACTCTAAATTACATGTCAAACAATCCCCAATTAAAGTTTTTGTTTTAACTTACACTTTTATTAAAAGTTAGTTAAAGCCCACCGTGATCTACATATCTGTATATATCTGAGCTTAAGTCGAAAAAAAAATAATAAAACTGTCCGACATACTGTCCGTTCCAATTCAAAAAACTGAAGCGGCTATCTCTTTACTATCCAAATGGGAGGGGTTTGACTTCTAAGTCGCACGACATATTTTTATCAACTTAAATTTTCTCTGAGGATTTTATCCTTTTTAACGTGACATGGTTAAATATCAGTTTTCTCAACTTGGAACTTTTTGACAATATGTAGTTTATTTTCTACCGTTGGTGAAGGCGTCTTAATAACTATTAAAAATCATTTACCACTTTATTAATCAGTTTATTGATCGAAATTGCCTGTACATCTTATATTGAACTTTTATGTGTTAAAGTTAAACATTTTAACTCCTATTTGTATATTCTTAACGCTTGCATTAGAACATACATATTATTAATGATCTTGACTCTAAAGACGACATTTTGTTGTTAGGTGATTTTAATTTACCTGATCTAAAATGGACTCCTTCGGATGATGATACATACATATTATTATGCATCTTCTACAAAAACTCGATAACAACGAATTTGTGCCGATGAAACTTTCAAATTTACAGCTAGTAAGTAGCTTAACTAATGGCAATGAACAACAACCTGACTTAGTCTTGACTGCAAATAGTAGCAATGTTGTTGTAAGAAATGCTATTTATGCTCTTTCTACGGTTGATTGCTATCATCTACCTTTCAGTATTGTGTACCAATCTGATAATGAAAATTTGACTAATGCATGTGCTTCCATTTATATTAACGAATTCAATTTTAAGAAAGCTGAGTTTTTAAAATTGAATGAGAACTTAAGGAATAAACTTTATTTATTTATTTTAATAATAATACATTCGATGACTGCATTCAATTTATCGGCCATAGCATTGGTACACAAAGAATTTGAAGAAAATTCGTAATGGTGGCAATAAGGCATGGAACAAAAACGTTTGTAGCCAGGACCAAAATGATCTAGTTGCTTATCAACGACTGTTTTTTAAAATATAAAGATATGTCAGCAGCTTAAGTTTATTCTGAATATTTGAATACAATTAGGCTGAATAGTCATCACGACCCTAAGCATTTATGGGGAATTCGTAATTCCAAAAAGAAGATCTGACAGGTTTCCATCTGAATTCAGAACAGTTGATTGCCTCACTACCGACCCCCAAAGCATAGCTAAGTTGTTTGCTAATTTTTTAAAAGAATTGTTTTCTACAGAATTATTTAGCCGTAAGGTCAACTACTCTGTACATATGGATAGCTAATGCTGCCAACTGCACTTATTTTAGAAGTACAATACTCCTTTGCAGCTGTCTGTACTTCTAGAGATATTGTACTTCCACTTGTACTTCTGTTTGCGTTCAAACAAAGCGGAAAAAACGTAGATGTAAGCGGACGAAATGCAAACCGCACTCAGAAAAACACTTGTCAGATGAAATATTAGAAGCTTTGATGCAGCATTTTCTGAATGCTACCAGTATCATTATTCTCTCAGTCGTTCATTGACGCTCTTTTTGCCGCTTATTGTAATTTTTGGGTTCGGTATTGGTTGATATTTAATTAAAAATTAAGAAAATGAAAGCGCGGAGTACTAATGTTTTTATGTGTAATACATGTCATTCCGAATTTAACATTGCAAATTCTGAGAAAACATCTATTGAAAAGCATTTGCTTATTAGTAAAAGTGCATTGAAATCTGCTTCAATTAGTCGTCCAGTGACCGGATATTTATTTATTATCTTCACTTGATCTTACAATGGCACAATATGAAGTCATTTGGACCTATCACGTGATTAAAGCAAAATTGCAGTTATAATTCCAGCAAATGTGTATCAAATATATTTCGAACATGCTTCGAATTGAGAACATTTTTTTTAGACATTTCACAGATAAATGTACTGCTTTTGCCGTGCAAAAGTCGTGTTTATTCCATTCGTGACATTTTTTTTGTTATTTTACTGAAATGTACTGCTTTTTGCCGGTCCAGAGTTGGCAGCATTATGAATAACAGCCCTTTTAGTTATAGCTAAGCATACCAACTTTGAGTTTGGAAAAATAAGTACATTTGCCTGAAATCAAAATAGTTGGAAATAAGTACAAATAAGTACAATTCCAAGCCATGGTTTAATGATATGGTTGCTGCAGTAAAGAGAAAGATCAAATGGAACGTAAAAAAAGGCAAAGACCAGCTGTCAACGCAGTGTGTTTTAAAATTTTTTGACATGTACGATTTATCTGCATTTTTTTATTGTTAAGAGAACGATCCTGTATTGCAACCACCATATAATTATAGTACACCATGATTCCGAGCTTTTGCTTTGCTGTTAAAATTTCTTTATTGAATTACACTAGTTTACAAATTTGGGCTTCATCTCGAGATCTGGTTTCTCATAAAACTTTTACGATGTATTTTGGGGCGTATATTCCAAAAACGCCAGCCATTTTTTTTCTTAAGAATCGTTTTCGAGATATCCCCAAAAACCCCGTTTTTTGGCACTTTTTTATTTATTTGCCCATGTCTCCATCAAATTATTTTCTACTCAAATCTAATGTACATCATTGCAAAGATATTTTTGTCTTCTTTCTAATGATATGCTGTTTGGGTAAATCGAATAAGATTTTCCGGAGTTGCAAGTGATCAAAGTTAAAACAAAGTAACTTTTTTGGTCTTTTTTAAAAGTCACATAATTTCAATTGCTCCGTTTGAATACAAAAAAATTAGCTTAAATTTTTTTTAAGTTTTAAAATGAAAGACTATTCTTTTACAAATATTTTAAGTGAAATTTGGTCCAATTCAGACAAAAAATGTAAAAGTTATTCAAAAATCAATGGAAAATGCTAGTTTCCATATTTTCATGCAATCCCGTATATAGGCCTTTGACTTTGTAATAGAATAAGGAACTACTTCGATAATGGTTTTTTATTGTCTTATATGTTCAATTGTACCCTATAAAAGATGAATCCGAAAGTTCTTTTAAATTTAGGCTTTGACTTTTGTTTCCCCTTTTTATTTTTTTAATTATAACTCAAAAACTATACATTTTGGGTAGATACTGATTACCAGATTTTTTCTAGGGAATAAAATTTCCTATCGAAATGACACTTTATAAAGTCAAAAAATTAATTTTTCACCAAAATAACCTTAAAAAACTGATCTAAAAAATCCGAAAAATATAAATTTTTTTAAGCTTTTTTCATATCTGAGATCATATATTTTATATCGAAATTTTGAATAAATACCTTCATAATTATCATTGATAAACTGAAAATAACTTTTTTATTGAATAAAAAATATTTTTATGTGTAAAAACTGAAACTAGCATGGTGTAAAGGTAAAAATTTGTAAAATCATACAAAAGTAGGCAATTTTGAACGTCTATACCTTAGCCAATTTTCATCAGAAACTACTTTTATTAGACACCATTTTAACGAAAATAACGTCAGCTTTCTTTTTTGTGATAAAAAGACCCCAAGTTCCATTCAGAAAAAAAATTATTCGCAAAAATTAAAAAAAACTAAATTTTTTCGGTTTTTTTAAAATAGTTTTTTAAAGTTATTTTGGTGAAAAAATAAATGTTTTAACTTTATAAAGTGCCATTTCGATAGGAAATTTTATTCTCTACAAAAAATCAGGTAATCAGTATCTATCCAAAATATATAGTTTCTGAGTTATAATTAAAAAATAAAAATGGGACAAATATGCACCGTCCTCAAAAGTCCAAGCATAAATTTGTATTTGTACTTTTGGATTTATCTTTTATAGGGTACAATTGAACATATATGATAATACAATATCTTTAACGAATCAGTTCGTTATTTAATTTCATAGTCAATGGGCTATATACGGAAATGCATGAAAATATGGAAATTACCTATTTTCATTGATTTTGAAATAGCACAGTTTTTGGACGACTTGGACCAAATTACACTTATAATATTTATAAAAGAATAATCTTTCATTTTAAACCTTAAAAAAAATTAAGCTATTTTTTTTGTATTCAAACGGAGCAATTAAAATTTTGTGACTTTTAAAAATGACTAAAAAAGTTACTTTTTTTAACTTTGATCGTTTGCTACTCCGGAAAATCTTATTCGAATAACTCAAACAGCATATCATTAGAAAAAAATTAGATGGAGATATAGGCAAATAAATGAAAAAAGTGCCAAAAAACGGGTTTTTTGGGGATATCTCGAAAACGGTTCTTAAGAAAAAAAAATGGTTAGCATTTTTGGAATCTACGCTTCAAAATACATCGTAAAAGTTTTATGAGAAACCAGATCTTTTTTTGTGTAAACTATTGTTATATTTGTCAACAATAAATGCAAATGAAATGTTGAAAACATGTTCTGAAACTTAAAGGATTAATGTTCGCTCTGTGTACTATCAATCGACATTTTGTTTGATAAGGCAGTCTTAGCGCCAGCAGTTCCACCGACAGCTGCCTCTGTGCGCTGTTGCTCTTTGAAATTGTATTTTCTCTTGCCTCGAAATTTGTCGCAGTTTTTTAAAAATTCGTGAGAAAATTCTAAATAAAGGAATTTTAGTTACAACTATTTCGCGCAAATGATATTTATTATCATTTTGAAAAACAGATTTTTGCTTCCGGCCGAAATAAGTACAAATTAAGTACGCTTTGAAAAATAAGTACAATATAAGTACGCTTTGAAAAATAAGTACAGTTGGTATGCTTAGTTATAGCTAATGTGATGTCTTTCTCGCCTGGCCTCATAGAGAAATATATCTCATCTATTAATGATGACTGCAGTTCCGGACCTGATGGTATCCCGGCGGCAGTTTTAGTTAACTGCAGCTCTGTGCTGAGTCAACCCCTCAGTTTTTTATTCAATAGATAAATAAGAGAAGCTATTTCCCTAGATTTTGGAAAAAATAGTACATAAACCCCATTTTCAAGGAAGGATGCAAAAATTATGTTTCAAGCTAAAGGCCCGTGGCTAAGTTATATTCAATACAGGCGGAGAGCCCGCTGTAGAAAAGTCGACTATATAAGACTACAGGATAAGATTTAATGATAGTAATGCATTTTGGTGAAACTAACCAACCAGGATTGCCTTGCCAAAGCCTGTACCCATGCCCGAAAATGGACGAATTTTAAAACTATAATATTACTGCTCGAAATGTATGCCAAATGATAGAACTCAAAGAGGTCTAAATATAATATGTTAGGTTGCATTGCAGAATCCTGTCCCAAACATGTGTTACCACCGGTTTTTTGGGTCAATTATCATTAATGAAGATAACAGCTTGAAAAGTGTGCCAAATAATAGAGATAAGAGCAGGTGCTGTCAACTTGCAAACAAGAGCCTAAAGAGCTTAATGCAAAAGGAGTGATATCAAGAAGGTTAGAAATTGTAGATTAACAAAGCCATGCAGACGAGTTATGACTTCACAACAGTACACCTTAACCTGATCGTATACAACACGTTCAAAAATTTCGGTATTAGTCCAAGAGCCCGATGTAGAAAAGTCGAGTGTATAAGATTACGGGGAATGATAGTAATACATTTTGGTGAAACTAAGGAAACCAGGGTTGCCTTGCCAAAGCCTGTCCCGATGCTCGAAAGTGCCCGAATTTTAGTCGATTTTGTTGTTTTAATTAAAACTGTATAATATTACAGTTCGAAATGGCTCAAATATAACATATGGAGTTGCATTGTTGAATCCTGTCCCAAATATGGGTTTTCATCGGTTTTTTGGGTCAATTTTCATTAATGAAGTTAAAAGCTTGAAATGTATGTCAAATGATAGAGCTCAAAGAGCCAAAACAATATATGGGGTTGCCTTGTCGAATCCTTTCCCAAACATGGGTTGCCACTCATTTAAGAAAACTTTATTTTTAAAGGCTGCGTCCCGTTTTGAGTAAAAAAAAATGGTCACGTTATGTATGGTTCAAGAGGGCTCATTAGCAGATCACTATTTAATTTAAATCTAGAAATATTTGTATGCGTGCTCTGTTGTGTCTGCTATGTTTAGTGGTAGTGTTTGTGTCGAAGAGCAAAACAATAATTGTGAAAGGAAGAGCTCGAGTTGTGCGTTTGCGACGTTACGATAAGTTACGGTTTTTTTCATTCCCTACTTATTTTTCTTTTTTTTATAGATCGAACTGTTTTAAAATACATGACAGATGGCACATTACACAGAGAGTTTTTGACAGAACCGGATCTGGCATCATACAGTGTAATGATAATTGATGAAGCACATGAAAGAACATTACACACAGATATCCTATTTGGACTTGTAAAAGATATTGCTAGATTTAGACCGGAACTTAAGCTTCTTATTTCTAGTGCTACTTTAGATGCTGAAAAGTTTTCAAAATTTTTTGATGATGCACCAATTTTTCGAATTCCTGGCAGAAGATATCCGGTAATATATAAAAGCATTTAACTGATATATCTCATAAAAACTGTTTTTTTTTATTAGGTTGATATATTTTATACTAAGGCACCTGAAGCTGATTATATTGATGCATGTTGCGTATCCGTTTTGCAAATTCATGCCACTCAACCGCTCGGTGACATATTAGTTTTTTTAACTGGTCAAGATGAAATTGAAACTTGTCAAGAAGTCTTGCAAGACAGAGTTAAAAGGCTAGGCTCAAAAATAAAAGAACTAATTATTGTTCCAGTGTATGCAAATTTGCCGAGTGATATGCAAGCAAAAATATTTGAGCCTACCCCGCGTAATGCACGAAAAGTGATACTCGCAACCAACATTGCGGAGACTTCATTAACCATTGAAAATATTGTTTTTGTAATTGATCCTGGTTTTGCTAAACAGAATAACTTCAATTCACGCACTGGCATGGAATCCTTAATGGTTGTGCCTATCTCAAAAGCATCCGCAAATCAAAGGGCAGGGCGCGCAGGACGCACTGCACCAGGAAAATGTTTTCGTCTTTATACAGCCTGGGCTTATAAACACGAGTTAGAAGATAATACTGTACCAGAGATTCAGAGAATAAATTTAGGCAATGCTGTGCTTATGCTGAAGGCTCTGGGAATAAATGATTTAATACGTTTTGATTTTTTAGATCCCCCTCCCCATGAAACATTGGTTTTGGCACTAGAGCAGTTATACGCATTAGGTGCTTTAAATCATCACGGTGAGCTGACGAAACTTGGCAGACGAATGGCTGAGTTTCCTGTAGATCCATTGATGGGAAAAATTCTTTTAGCCAGTGAAAAGTTCGTAAGCTAATAACAGGCAATTTACTTACCACAAGGCTGTTTATGGATTTATTATTGTTTTATTTCAGATACAAATGTTCAGAAGAAATGGTTTCGATTGCAGCAATGCTATCTGTAAATAGTGCAATTTTTTACAGACCAAAAGATAAAATTATTCATGCAGACACGGCGAGAAAAAACTTTAACCATATAAATGGTGACCACCTAAGCCTGCTCCAAGTATACAATAATTGGGCTGACACTGAGTTTAGCACGCAGTGGTGTTATGAAAATTTCATTCAATATAGATCAATGAAACGAGCACGTGATGTACGTGAACAGCTATTTGGACTCATGCAACGTGTTGAAATTAATATGGTTTCTTGTTTACCTGAAACTGTCAATATTCGTAAAGCAATTACTGCTGGTTATTTTTATCATATTGCCAGACTTTCAAAAGGTGGAAATTACAAAACAATAAAACACAACCAAACAGTTATGATTCATCCAAACTCATCCCTTTTTGAAGAACTTCCAAGATGGGTTTTATACCACGAGTTAGTTTTTACCACAAAGGAGTATATGCGGCAGGTAATTGAAATTGAAAGTAAATGGCTTCTAGAAGTTGCACCTCATTATTATAAATCGAAGGAGTTGGAGGATTCATCGAACAAGAAAATGCCAAAAACAACAGGTCGTTCTGAAATGACGTTATAAAATATTCTTGTAAATAACAAGTGACGGAACAAAAATCAGTTGATTTACTGAACATTTTTCAGAAATTAAAAAAAAAACGAAACCGCGGAATTCAGTTTTTAAGTCGATAAAATTAACGTGAAAAGTTGGAGTAAAATAATAATAGAAAAACAAAATCTAAATCTTTCCCCACTACCAAGAAAATTACGAAACCGAAATTGAGCTATGGGCTTTTAAGTTTTTGACCAAGTCTGATAACGGAATCGATTTTCGGGTTCCGAAACCCATCAGATTGAAAAAATGCTGTAATGAATTTAAGTGATTTTGTCTCCGTCTCTTCTTAAATTTTAAGCACTCAAATAATAAAATATAGGTATGTTGTTATGCATAATAAAAATATGACTGTCTGTACTAAAATGCCATTTGATCTTTTCATTAAATGCACTGGAGAGGCTCTCTCATTTGGCAGATTTAGAGATAAATAATTTTAAAAAAAATGTTTATAAAATATCGACTTTAAGTTATCTGTATGTAAAAAAATTTTGCTCTAAAAATAAATTTTTCACTTAAAATTAAAATTTAAAAAGATCTTTTTTAACTTTGCTGTAATATTCCGTGCTCATTAAAGTTTAAAAAAATATCCGGTTGTCTAATTTAAGTCATTAGTTCCTCAGTAGGCTTTGATAGATCTTAACCCATGTGAAGGTAGTTTGCACTGATATGTTAGAAACCTCTTTGTGCAGTTTATGGCATATACACGCAGCAAGATTCTACATTTAAAAAACGGTTATATTTTTTCTCAAGTTTGAGCGCTTATACGGCGTCCTCTACAAATTTTACGAAATAAATGACTATATTTCTAATGTACTTACATATTTATGTTGTAATTTTTATTCAATTTTATTAGTTTGAATTGGTTTTTTAAGTTTTAATATTTGGTAACTATTTTTCATTTATTTTAAAACCTTGTGCTTATAATATATGTGGAATTTTTTGTACATATCATAGGAGCCTTGGTTCCGCTCCGCCAGTCAAATATCAGCATCTGATGTAAAAATTGTCAAAAATAATAAGCAAAAAAAATAATGAAATTTTCAAAAGGGCTTCAGTCCACACATTTCTGCTATAAAATGAACTCATTCCATATATCTGATAGTACTTGACGATGTTCTTAGCATAGCCCGAGACTCTATAAATCGCGGCATTCAATGGACATTCAGCGAGCGACCTCGCTTATGCCAGTGACATATTCCTCCTCGCCACGTAGAAGTCAGACATGCAAAAAAATCTCACTGCCGTCAGATCTTCGGAAGAAGTAAGTTTGACTATCAACATAAATAAAACAAAAAGCATTGCTATTCGCACAACCGGTGGCAGCAATAGCTTCGTGATTGGCAAATCCAGCATAGAAGAAGTGGATCAATTTAGTTACTTAAGCATCGCAATTACACATGACGGTGGTACCATGAAAAATGGTCATGATAGCATAATAAACAAAGCGAAAGGTACCTTTACCCAACTTCGTCTTCTTCTTCTTAATGTCCCTTAATCCCTAGCGAGACATAGGGATTCAACTACGCCTACGCGCCATCGTTTTCGGTTTCCGGCAGTCGCTTTGAGCTCCCTCCAATTTTTTCCAAGTTGACTAGCTTCGCGTTCCACCGTTCTTCTCCATGTTTCTCGTGGTCTGCCGGGTGGTCTTCCCCTCGCATCGAGGGGGTTCCATTGCATTGCCTTCTTTGCGATGCTGTTGTTGTCTTTTGCGGAGAGTGTAGCCTATCCACTTCCACTTTTGTCTTCTAACCAAGATGTCTACAGGCTCCATGTTTGTTCTACGGAACAGTTCTTCATTGCTTATTGTGTTAGGCCAAAAAATTCTGAGAACAATTCGAACACAACGATTTACGAAGACTTGCAATCGCTTGGTGATTACTTGGGTTATTTTCCAAGTGCAGCAGCCGTATAGAAGAACAGATAGAACATTCGATTTAAACAGTCGAACCTATAGGCTTGTGCTCAGATTGTTGTTTCGCCATATATCGTTTAACATACCAAACGCCGCTCTGGCTTTCCCGATTCGGCACGCAATGTCCTCTTCGGTTCCACCTCCGGCGGCAACTTCACTTCCCAGGTATGTAAAACTATCGACCGACTCAATGGGAAGACCAGATATTTCAACTGGACCGCTGTTATTTTCTGACAGGCTTAAAACTTTGGTTTTTCTGAAGTTAATTTTAAGGCCGGCAGACATCGCCTCTGCATTTAAGTTGTCCGCCATACGTGTTAAATCGGTTAGCCGATTAGCAAGGAGGCAAATGTCATCAGCATAGTCAATATGTTGCAAAAAGCTAGTCATTGTCCACCTCAGACCGCTGTTTGGCATTTGGTGTAAAGCAGCATTTAAAACGTCTCCAATCACAAGCAGAAACAAAACTGGGGATAAAATGCAGCCTTGACGGACACCACTGTGGACTTCAAAGGGGTCAGATAGTTTTCCCTTGTGTAGAACTCGACACCTTGCAACTTCTAAGTTGATTTGATTATGGCGATTATCTTCTCCGGTACACCCCTCCGTCGAAGGGCAACCCATAGGCAGTCCCTGTGAACGCTGTCGAACGCCCTCTCGAAGTCAATGAACATCATGTGCAATTGGATCTGTATTCCACACATTGCTCAATGATGATACGCACGGTGTTGATATCATCCGTACAGGAAGAACCAGCACGGAAACCTGCTTGGGCCGCATCGATCGTCGAGTAAAGGTGGTCTTTCAGACGCTCTAGAACTATTTTCGCCACAATTTTAGAAACCGCAGGCAGCACACAGATACCACGCCAATTATCACACTCCCTTAAATCGCCTTTCTTCGTGATCTTGATAATTATGGCGTTGGACCACTCATCTGGAAAACTTTCATTATGCCAGGCGATACGGATAAGTGGACACAGAAGCTCAGCGGCCAGTTTTGGATGAACTTTGTAGAATTCAGCTGGTATGCTGCTGTATCACTGCCTGCTGCCTTGTTGTTCGGAAGTGACTTAATTATGCTGCAAAGCTCGCTTACGCTAGGTGGATCAGCGTTTATTCGGATATTGGTGGTTATATTGGGCAAGCCGACAGCGAAATTTGGGGCGTCATCGGCCATAATAAGGTTGAGAAACGCCGAAAAATTACTCTTCCATCGTGCCAACTGCTCGTCCTCCGAATGTAAAAGTCGACCGCTTTCATCCTTCACGGGGTGTTCGATTGTGAGGTTTTTGTCGATCAGCTGCTTTGTTATCTTATAAACGGCGCTACTGTCACCGCGGTACGCGACCTCTTCTGCCTGGCGGGATAAATCATCTATACGGTTTCGTTTATCGCGTCTTACACTTCTTTTCGTGTCTTTTTGCTTCATACGATACTGGGTTTGAAGCTCTTTTCGCGCTCTAGGGAAGTAGTTGCGTTCATGCTGACCTTGAGCTTCGCACGTTCTGAAATCAGGGTCCAGGTGTCTTCGGACATCCAGGGACGGAAGCCGCGTGGTCGCCTGCCGATAGCTTCATCTCCTGCTGAACGGTACACTGCCTTTAATTCGTCCCAGTACTGTGTTGTAGTGTGTTCCGGGGTCATGGCAAGATTGGATGTACGCTGCTCTAGCAGTACCCGAAAGTTGGCTGCAGCTTGGGGGTTTTTCAGCCTGTCAGTAAAATACGCCGGCGCTCTTCGATTGGAGCTCACGAATTGTTGTACTGCTGCGGTGCGAAGGCGCATGCTCGCTATCATTAGATGGTGGTCATGTACAATTCCGATGTCGGCGCCTCTCCTGTTTCTTACGTCCAAAAGGCAGCCTCTAAACCGGCGCGTGATGGCGAAGTGGTCGACTTGGTTTCCTGCTCTTCCCCCTGGGGAGACCCAGCTGACCTTGTGGCAGAGTTTGTGCTGAAACATGGATCCACCTATGACCAGGCAATTAGTGTTGCAGTATTCCACAAACCTTTCACCATTATCATTTTGGATACCGACGCCATGTTTGCCCATAACATGTCTCAGCTGATCGTTGTCTTGCCCGACTTTGGCATTTAGGTCGCCCATCACTATTATTATGTCTCCTCTGGGTACGGCGTTGTAGGTGGCGTTTAACCTACTATAGAGGAATCCTTTTCGCTGTCAGGAGCTAGCTCGGTAGGCGCGTAACACTGTATGATGGTGATGTTCCTGACTCTGCTCCGGAATCTCGCAGTAATCAATCTGTCTGATATACGTGACCATAACATCAGACTTCTATGGGCTTCTGATGTTAACAGGAATCCAACACCAGATTCACGGTTAGAGCTTGTGTCTTTTCCCGAGTAGAGGAACACAGTGGGCCTGTTGGAGAGTTGTAGGTTCCATTTCCGAGCCAATTTTGCTTACTCCCAGTATATCGATGTTGTATCGCATGAATTGGTGTTCCAGTTGAAGGAATCTAGCGTTATGGCTGGTTTGAGCTCCATCGTCAAGGAGTGTCTTAACATTCCAGAAACCAATCTTTGTCCGGGTACAATAGCTAAAAGTTGTCATCGTTCGATTATTCTTTATTATCCGAGGCTGTGTTGTTGAATTTTCGCTGGCTGTGTTGTTATTCAGGTGAACATGGACGCCGACCATAGGAGATCACCATAGCCTGATGATGGGGCTGCCATCTTGCAGAATCCAGGCATTCTGTTTGTTTGCATAACAGAGAGAAAGAAAGAATCGAGATTTGATAATATAGCATCAGTCACTAAAAAAAACTGGCGACTGGTGCCCTTCTACCAACACACTTTTCTCAATCTCCCTCCCCCCTCTATCCATCTGGCTGCGCCCCGCGGTAGCGGCTTGCATTATCCAGTTCACGCCCGTCAGCTGCGCTTGCGGCACTCTCTGACTTCGAGGAGGCTGGATAGTGAGGAGTTGTTAGACAAGCTAAGTTGTTTATCCGAGTTTAACAATGATTCGCTCGTTTATCTAACCTTTTAGTGAACCCAACTTCATAATGTCTGGCAATCTTCGTTCCTATCACCGACAACGAAGCTCAAATTTTTGGAATCAAACGTGAAGCCAGTTCTTCTGTACGGCTGTAAAACTTGGCTTACCAACAATGCCCTGATTCAGAATTTGCAATTGTTCACCAACAATTTTCTTCGGCGAATCTTGAAAATATTGTGACCTAGGACCATCTCTAATGTTGATTCACCCGATGCTGTCAAAATCCGATTTCCATTCAAATAAAATTTCGACAATGGAAATGAATTGATAACACGTTGCAAAAACCACAAACTGAAGTCTGTCGGCAAGCAATAAAGTGGAATCCTCAGGGTAGTAGAAAACTCGGCCGTCCTAAATCATCGTGGAAACGATCCCCAGAACAGGAAATGTAGATATTTGAAGGCACTCGCTATAATTCGTGCACGTTGGAAGCTTTTTATAGAGGCCCTATGCTCCGTGAGGAGAAGATGAATATAAGAAATACCAATCATTCCATTGAAAAGTTAAATCAAAGACATTTTCCGTTTTATTGTTTTCATATCTCGTTCTTGAATTCTTAATTTGAAATAATTTTCCAATAACAAAATATAACAGTAAAAGAGTGCACTAATATCGGAAAACTTGAGTTTGTCCACAAATGATTTACAAATATACAGTACATATTTATAATAGTAATATTACCTTTTTATGACCATTAGTACTAAAGTATATAACTTGATTGTATATTTGTTATTTCACGGCAACTCTAAATGAAAATAAAAATGTCAAAATCATAGTCGCTGTGACGCTCTAAAAGGCCATCGCAATATAGCGGAGATGTGCATTGCGTAGTTTCATATTCTATCATTGCTGTACTTCCTGTTATTCCTGTATGAAACCAGGAAGCAGGATAAATCAACAAATCAGTTGATTCACTCTACCTTTTTTTGAATTGATACCAGTGGCGCTCATAAGTGCCGGCAACAAATGTAAGGCAGGTATTAACAACAAAAACAACATATATGGTGGTCCTGCCTATATTACATGGCGATCCTACCCACTGGCAGACCTTAGTGACGCTGATCGAAAGTTAAGGTCAATAAATATTTTTTGCTCAATATTTGCCTGCTCAAAAATATAGGTACACTGGAGAGATATAAAGAAAACGTTACGGATATGAATTTTTTTAATTACACTTTCATTACGAAGTGTATCCACCTTTATTTTGGATAACTTTTGTAACTCTTCTCGATATACTGTTGATTAAGAGCCTAGAAGGTTTTTTTGGGCATCTCATACCACATTTCTTGGACATAATCCCACAATCGCTCCTTATTCGTGAAAGTTTTTTTGCTTCTTTAAGGTCCCCACAAGTTTTCTATCTGATTTAAATCCGCTGACTGGTTGGACCAGCTAAACGCATTGACTCTATTTTCCTCAAAACATTTTTCACAAGCTAAGAGGTGTGTTTTTAGTCGTTATATTGCTGATAGATTTGTAGTGTCCTACATTTACACTACATCCCAGTAGGCAAGGGCAGGAGCTAGCAGTGCTTCTAGCAGGCCTTCCTTGGTAAGATTAAGGCCTTACCACCTCCTTTCAAACGAATTTTCTTTTTTATATGAAATGTCCCGATAAAACAGGCCTTCTTAAGCAGGCCTTCTAAGAGCGCTTGCCGTAGCAGGCCTTCTAAGAACGCTTGCCATAGCAGGGGTCATAGAAGTACTCGAAAAAATTTAATTTTAATACGCCGTGAGGGTCTAAGCTAATTTTTTTCTATCCGCGTCACCTCACTTGCAGTTGTGTTGTTCTTTTTAATGATTCTTCTTCTTTGCCTTCTAATATCAGACCTAACAGTATGGCTTCCCAAAGCAAGCGTGCTACGGGAAGGGAAGTTGTGTTCGGATAATTTTTCGTTATTTTTCAGCTAACACCATTAAAATTAATGAAAAAAAATATTTTTCAAGTATATTTGAGTTCAATTTTATTAAATTTTAGCTGATATTAGTGTAAGTATATAGTGCAAGGAGTACAATATGCTAACTTAAACATTACATTTTAAACATCTCATCATTATCATCAACATCATCATCAACCTCATTATCATCATCAACCTCATTATCATCATCAACCTCATTATCATCATCATCATCATCAGTTTTATCATCATCTTCAACATCATCATTATCATAATCCTCATCATCATCATCACCATCATCATTTAAATAGGTTTTGTTCGGAGCTGCAGGTACAATTAAATCAATTGCCTGCATTGGCAAACTTTGAATCTTCTTTGTAGGCAATTTTCGCATGCTTGAAATAATTGGGTCAGAGGTTATCAAAAACATATTCAAAATATCTTGATTTGATTTTTCGCGACTGCACTTTCGTGAATGAAACTCCCTAAATATTTTAAAATCTTTATTTCGAGCTTCTTGCGCTTCTTCTGATAACTGCCTAATAGGTAAAATAGCATTGGACACAATTTCAGGTCCGTGAATGAAGTACTTGTGCAAGGTGGGAAGCATATTGTATCTAGGATATGTTTCAACAAAAAGTCGGCCCATATTGTGTGCATATATTTTAAATTCTTCAGTATTAATTTCATGACTACTGGATACAATAATAAGAAGCACGTGCATTTTTTTTATTAAATTCACATCTACTTTTGTTATTTCGCCAGATTTTTCAGCGTTTTGAAAAAAGCGTCTTGCCGTATTCCCATCATTCGAGTTTCCAAAACCAGGTTTAGGTTGGTCAACTATTAATCCCAAAATCTCTTTAATTTTTTTCTGAATTTCTTTTTTTGTATCAGCTACTACTCTTTTTTCGGAATCAGTTCTAGTCCGCCACTTTTTTAAAGGTAATTTGTATGCGACGTGCAAAAGACATTCAAAAAACCTAATCCAGCCATGACCATTACTAGTGGCGCCAGATAAGTAACACTTTTGTGTTGATGTGGTTTCTGTCATAAAAGAAAGCATTAATTTATTTATTAAAATCGCTCATAATATTTTCTGAGCAGTTCGTTCGTTTTTTTATTTCTTCTTTTAAAAATTCCATCTTTTCATTCATTGTTTGACAGCTTGCATCAATATTTATGAATTCAATTTTAAAAAAGCTGACTTTTTAAAGTTGAATGAGAATTTTAGGAATAAATTAGACGACCTTATTATTTTTTTTAATAATACGAGTAATTCATTTGATGAGTGCATTAAATTTTTCTATGGTGAACTTTTTCGGCCATAGCATTATCGGTGCCCTATACAAAAAGGTACGTTAATAATTCCTCGTACCCTTGGTACACAAAGGATTTAAAAAAAATTCGTAATGGCCGTAATAGGGCGTGGAACAAATACGTTTGTAGCCAGGACTGAAATGACTTAGTTGCTTACCAGCGACTTTTCCATGAATTTAAGGATAAGTCGGCTTTAGTTTATTCTGAATATTTGAATAGAATAAAGCTGAATATTCTTCATGACCCCAAGCATTTTTGGGGTTTTATTAATATAAAAAAAAAGTCTGACGGGTTTCCATCTGAATTCAAAACAGTTGATGGGCTCACTAGCGACCCACAAATTATAGCTGGGTTGTTTGCTAATTTATTTAAAGAATATTTGTACGGAATTATTTAGCCCTGAGATCAATTTTTTTGAATATATGGATAACGACCCTTTAGTTTCGTTTAATGGGATATCTTTCTCACCTGAACTCATAGAGAAATATATCTCATCTGTTGATGATGACTTCAGCTCCGGATCTGATGGTATTCCTGCGACAGTACCAGTTAACTGTAGCTCTGTGCTGACTCAACCCCTCAGTTTCTTATTTAATAAATCGATTAGAGATGGCTATTTTCCTAAATTTTGGAAAAATTCATATATGAGCCTCATTTTCAAGAAAGGGTGTAAAAATTATGTTTCGAACTACAGGCCCGTAGCGAAGTTATCATCGATACCGAAAATTTTTGAACGCATTGTGTACAATCAGGTTAAGGTGTGCTGTGGTGAAGTCATAACAACTCGTCAGCATGGTTTTGTTAATGGCAGATCTACAGTTTCTAACCTCCTTGATTTTACTTCCTTTGCATTAAGCTCTTTTGATTCTGGTGGACAAGTTGACTGCATCTACACTGACTTCAGTAAAGCATTTGACAAATTACCACACAATTTGATTTTGTTTAAATTAAAGAAGCTTGGATTTCCTTTAAGTTTTGTCAGCTGGATTGAATCTTATTTATCTGATCGCTCATATCAAATAAGATTTCGGAGGGTGTTTTCCACCCCATTCAGCGCGGCATCAAGTGTTCCGCAAGGAAGCCACCTGGGGCCGTTCCTGTTCATTTTAGTAATTAATGATGTTACACATGTCATTAAAAACTCGCATCTGCTAATATATGAGGCGCTGAAAGGAAAAGTGGTGTAAGTAATTTTTTTTAAATATTGAGTTAAGGTCATATCTGAATTCTCCATTTTCAGACCTATTTAATGGTATAGTGGTGAATATCATAACACTCTTAATAGCTCCATAAATGGCAGCACTTGTTTGACTTGCAAGAGAGTTATTATTTAGGTAGTGGAAAAAGTGGTGTATGTAAGTGACTTCCACCACTCAAATCATTGCCTTTTGTTGTTAAAAGAGTGTAACAAACCACATTGAGGCTCATGCAGCTGAAGCTGAGAATATTGTCTCCTACAGCGACACATGTACCGGTCAAAATAGGAACTGGAATTTTGCTCTCTTTATGCTAAAATTAGTCCTTAGTGACAACAACCAAATTAAAACTTATGATCATAAGTTTATGGTATGTGGTCACTCTTATTTACCTAATGATGCTGACTTTGATTCAATAGAGTCCTTTAATAGAGGCAAATTATTGTATGTACCGAATGACTGGTACTCAGCTATTGTACAATCAAGGAAAAAAAGTATTTCACTTTTCAAAGATGGAAAGAACAGACTTCTTGAGTTCAACCAGTCTCAGTAATGCTATAACAAAAAGGAAAAAAATGTAGCCGGTCAGCCATTGTCTTGGTTAAGGATTCAGTGGATCCGATGCAAGTCAGAAGAGCCTTTTACTTTGTATTACAAGGAAACCTTAAATGAGGACATGCCTTTCTCAGCTATAAACATTGTGCCGAGTAACAATAAAGGAAGACCGAGATTGCTTAAAAATATTGAACAAGATTACCTTTACAATGGACCAAGACCTGTGACAACAGCGAAGAAACAAGACATGATCGACCTACTACCCTTCATACCACCGATATATCATAACTATTTTACGAATTAATTACACCTTCTGATGAGACCGTTGATGACTATGGACCACTGACAGACCATGAACAAGACGTTGATGTGGTAATATGTTATGTGAAAAATAAAATAATAATAAAGCCTAAGTTTTTAAATTATGTCTTACAATGTTTGTTACTTTTTTAAGAAAGGATCATAAGAACTCTGAACTATTGTACTTACATCTTCCTAAAACCTATTAACTCAGAACATCTAGTTTTAATCAAAAAAAATTTGAGGGAAAAGTGGTGTAAGTACCACTTTTCCCTTCAGAACATATTTTTAAAACTTAAAAACTTTGGAGGGAAAAGTGGTGTATCTTATTTAAGCCCCTGAAAATCACCTTTAAATATTTTTTTAATCACCGCAATTCAACACAAGTTAAATGAACTAATTACAATGGAGTTTCTATTAAATATATTGGGAATATTATATTGTGGATTTTTTTACATGGTAAAAGATGTTGTTTCTCAAATTGACGAAAAATTGACTTACACCACTTTTACTTTCAGGGCCTCATATGCAGATGATATGAAAATTTACAGGAACGTGAAGGGGGTTGGTGATACTATTCCACTTCAGTCTGACTTAAAATCCTTTGAGGTATGGTGTTCTAAAAATAACTTACATCTTAATCCTGATAAATGCCAAACTATGATTTTCACCAGGAGGAAAAATATTGTGGAACTTGATTATGAATTAAAAGATAAGAAAATTTGTCGTGTCGATTTAGTCAAAGACCTAGGTATACATTTTGATGTTAAATTAACTTTTAATGAGCATATTAATCAAATTTGTAAAAAATCTTCATCTCTGCTTGGCTTTATTAAGAGGTGGGCAAAAGAATTTAATAGCCCTTTAGTAACGGTGACTTTATATAGTACAATAGTGCGTCCTCGCATAGAGTACGCCAGCCAAGTGTGGTCACCATTTTATAATATTCATATTAATAGAATTGAGAGAATTCAAAAAAATTTTATTCGTTTTGCTCTCAATGGCTTAAATTGGATTGACTCTTTAAACCTTCCTCCTTATGAGGATCGTTTGAAGTTACTATTTGTGCAATCTTTGAGCACACGTAGAAATATTGCGGATATACTTTATCTGCATCAACTTGTCACTAGGTCTCTTGCTGCACCAGAGCTTCTTAATTATATTCACTTAAACACTAATCGCAGGAGTAATCGTAACTCTAATCAATTATTTTACCAACCTCTTAGTAGAACTAATTATATGGCTACTGCTCCTTTTAATCGCATGACTACTCTTATTAATAATTGCGATGTATATGATATTAGCTTGTCAAAAGGTCAACTCAAGCTTAGATTGAAAAATAACTATAGTTAATTTTGTAGCTTAATGGTTGTTGGTCTTTATGTTTGTGTTGTCCGAGCCCCACAGCATGATGGGTACATGTTTTCTAACATTTATGTCTTGGACCATGTTGATAAATTCATGCAATTGCATTCATGCAATTGTATGTTTATATACATATGATCTGGGTGAGTATGTTGAGAAAGTGTGATAAAGCTAAGAAAAAATTATAAAAATATAACAAATTTAATTGCATGTATAATTTTTTCATTTTCCTTAATATATAAGCTTTTTACTTGGTTTTAAAGCTTCAAGCTAAATTGCTAAGAAAGCTAATAGCTGTAGTAGCTAAACTCTATTATTATTATTATTATTGAATTCATCATAATATCAAATAAGCTACGACGAATATAAAAAACAACGTTTGAGTTTATTCCTATAAAATTCAAAATTTTGGCTTAAAAATTGTAATAATCCCTTTTACCCGATTACTTGTGACTGCACAACACTATCACTGGTTGTTAAAACAAAGAATATGATTAAAAGAAACAACAATTAATGTACCGAACCATGAAAACAAATTAAATAACAAAACACAACAACAGCAGATGTTGCGAGATTAAATGATTTTTTTGACTTTTTGAGTTCAACCAGTCTCAGTAATGCTATAACAAAAAGGAAAAAAATGTAACCGGTCAGCCATTGTCTTGGTTAAGGATTCAGTGGATCCGATGCAAGTCAGAAGAGCCTTTTACTTTGTATTACAAGGAAACCTTAAATGAGGACATGCCTTTCTCAGCTATAAACATTGTGCCGAGTAACAATAAAGGAAGACCGAGAATGCTTAAAAATATTGAACAAGATTACCTTTACAATGGACCAAGACCTGTGACAACAGCGAAGAAACAAGACATGATCGACCTACTACCCTTCATACCACCGATATATCATAACTATTTTACGAATTAATTACACCTTCTGATGAGACCGTTGATGACTATGGACCACTGACAGACCATGAACAAGACGTTGATGTGGTAATATGTTATGTGAAAAATAAAATAATAATAAAGCCTAAGTTTTTAAATTATGTCTTACAATGTTTGTTACTTTTTTAAGAAAGGATCATAAGAACTCTGAACTATTGTACTTACATCTTCCTAAAACCTATTAACTCAGAACATCTAGTTTTAATCAAAAAAAATTTGAGGGAAAAGTGGTGTAAGTACCACTTTTCCCTTCAGAACATATTTTTAAAACTTAAAAACTTTGGAGGGAAAAGTGGTGTATCTTATTTAAGCCCCTGAAAACCACCTTTAAATATTTTTTTAATCACCGCAATTCAACACAAGTTAAATGAACTAATTACAATGGAGTTTCTATTAAATATATTGGGAATATTATATTGTGGATTTTTTTACATGGTAAAAGATGTTGTTTCTCAAATTGACGAAAAATTGACTTACACCACTTTTACTTTCAGGGCCTCATATGCAGATGATATGAAAATTTACAGGAACGTGAAGGGGGTTGGTGATACTATTCCACTTCAGTCTGACTTAAAATCCTTTGAGGTTTGGTGTTCTAAAAATAACTTACATCTTAATCCTGATAAATGCCAAACTATGATTTTCACCAGGAGGAAAAATATTGTGGAACTTGATTATGAATTAAAAGATAAGAAAATTTGTCGTGTCGATTTAGTCAAAGACCTAGGTATACATTTTGGTGTTAAATTAACTTTTAATGAGCATATTAATCAAATTTGTAAAAAATCTTCATCTCTGCTTGGCTTTATTAAGAGGTGGGCAAAAGAATTTAATAGCCCTTTAGTAACGGTGACTTTATATAGTACAATAGTGCGTCCTCGCATAGAGTACGCCAGCCAAGTGTGGTCACCATTTTATAATATTCATAATAATAGAATTAAGAGAATTCAAAAAAATTTTATTCGTTTTGCTCTCAATGGCTTAAATTGGATTGACTCTTTAAACCTTCCTCCTTATGAGGATCGTTTGAAGTTACTACTTGTGCAATCTTTGAGCACGCGTAGAAATATTGTGGATATACTTTATCTGCATCAACTTGTCACTAGGTCTCTTGCTACACCAGAGCTTCTTAATTATATTCACTTAAACACTAATCGCAGGAGTAATCGTAACTCTAATCAATTATTTTACCAACCTCTTAGTAGAACTAATTATATGGCTACTGCTCCTTTTAATCGCATGACTACTCTTATTAATAATTGCGATGTATATGATATTAGCTTGTCAAAAGGTCAACTCAAGCTTAGATTGAAAAATAACTATAGTTAATTTTGTAGCTTAATGGTTGTTGGTCTTTATGTTTGTGTTGTCCGAGCCCCACAGCATGATGGGTACATGTTTTCTAACATTTATGTCTTGGACCATGTTGATAAATTCATGCAATTGCATTCATGCAATTGTATGTTTATATACATATGATCTGGGTGAGTATGTTGAGAAAGTGTGATAAAGCTAAGAAAAAATTATAAAAATATAACAAATTTAATTGCATGTATAATTTTTTCATTTTCCTTAATATATAAGCTTTTTACTTGGTTTAAAGCTTCAAGCTAAATTGCTAAGAAAGCTAATAGCTGTAGTAGCTAAACTCTATTATTATTATTATTATTGAATTCATCATAATATCAAATAAGCTACGACGAATATAAAAAACAACGTTTGAGTTTATTCCTATAAAATTCAAAATTTTGGCTTAAAAATTGTAATAATCCCTTTTACCCGATTACTTGTGACTGCACAACACTATCACTGGTTGTTAAAACAAAGAATATGATTAAAAGAAACAACAATTAATGTACCGAACCACGAAAACAAATTAAATAACAAAACACAACAACAGCAGATGTTGCGAGATTAAATGATTTTTTTGGTAATTTGACTGCTGTAGGACTTGCATAAAAAAACACATTACTTCTGAAAGGCACAAAAGGGCACCGTAAAATTTTGCAATATAATAGTGATTTGTCTCATCTTCATAATAAACTACAAATTACAACACGAATGTATACAAATAATAGCTTTATATCCACTTAAAATATAAAAATCCAAATTTTGTCTTGCACTTCCAACATAAACAACAAAAATTAAAACACTTCTACACACATTTTTTTACACAAACATTAATGAAATATTTGCAAAATAACCTGAACTTGATGGTTCCATAGCAAACTTGTTTACTTTTGATATGGTTTAGCAAATAAATAATATTTTATAACGTGAAACTTTTCGCCTTTTTCAGCTTTTTTTGCACAAAAATTTTAATAAATTCTGACTTTAAAGTCTTACTACCAAAACACCAGAGCACTTTTGACATTAATATAAAAGACAAGTATACTTTAACCTGTTATAATCAGTTTTGACGAACCTTAAAATTTTTTTTTTTTGTAATTAATCCAAGAAAACATGCCTTTTGAACCCAATGTGCGAGGGTACGGTGGTCTTTAAAAAATTTTAATTTTTCGAAATACCACCCGCGATTTTTGTCAGGGATAATGCTGGGGACCCTTCCAATGTCAAAATCCGTGAATCACGAAATCGAACGTCCAGCCGTTTTTTTTTCGACATTTTAATTTTTTTAACGATTTTTTGAGTATACCTCGGTGTTTATATACATTAGAGCGGTTTAAAATAAAAACTTTTGGATTTTTTTCACGATGTGTCAGTGTATTACAATAGCCCTATATGTCTAGACAAAACAACCCATAAGGATTTTCATCAATTTTGAAAACTGGATTGCCACCGCCTGTTTTAAGTTGCCTACCCATTTTCGAAAATATTGATTTAAAAAATGGTGCAAGCTAAAGGTTATCAAATTTTGCAAGAAAGTGGGTATGCTTTTCGAACTATTATCAATCGAGGAATTCAAATCCGTGATTAGTTTTTTCTTCTTATTTCTTATAAAAAAATTGAAAATTGCCCGGACAAAAATTAAAAAATGCCGATTTTCTACTTTCAAGTTGCAAAATCTTGATAAAATATTTTACCGCCGATCTAGTGGTACATTATTTTTAATGTACCTTTATTTGCTTAAGAGAAAACCGTAAACCGCATATCAATATCTCCTTTGAAAACCAAAATATCTGCATTTTTCTAAATTAATAGAACTGAAATTTTTCGATTCGGCGTAGACATATATACATATTAAACTGATTCAAATTTTTTTTTTTTTCTAAACAGTTATTATCAATCGAGGAACTTGAATCCGTAATTAGTTTTTCTTCTTCTTCTTTTTTCTTATAAAAAATTTAAAATTGACCGAAAAAAAATAAAAAATACCGAAGAAGAAGAAGAAAAACTAATCACGGATTCAAGTTCCTCGATTGATAATAGCTGTTTAGAACAAAAAAAAATTTCAATCAGATTAATATGCACACCCATCCCTCGATTTACGCGGTAGATAGGTTTTTGAAAAAACCGCGTAATTCAAAACCGCGTAAATCGAGACAAGAAGTACATACAAATTCAGTGGATTGGTTTTCAGAATTTAAAAATCGCGTAAATCGAGCAATAGAACTCAAAGAAAATAGCATAATTGGTAAAAAAATCCGCGTAAACTGAACCCATAATGTACATATGTACGTACCTACCTAATGAAAAATTGGAGATTATATAAAAAATAATAATTAAATAAAATAATTAGATTTTATGGAATTAATTTTTATTTTTTAAATTCAATCACATATCCAAAGTATTAATTATAAAAAGTAAGAAAATTAAATAAAAAAGTAACATGAAAGTAAAACCAAAATATTTCAAAAAAATATTATGTTGACCATGGTGTAATAACAAAGGTGAAGTAATTAAGGAGAGCCATAAGTGTTGAAGCCATTTTAAGAGCGTGAGAGTATTCGCTTACTTGCTTTAACTTTGACATTATAACATTTCAATTGCCCCTTCAAAAAAGTTAAGCGCTTTGATAAATTGCAGAGCTTAAGCATAAAGTTCTAGAAAACTTTCTGAACGATAAGCTGCTAATGTTGCGCAAAATACTTTAATTGTGACAAATTTGGTAGCTGTTGTTGTTATTCAATATTAGAAAAGACTTATTAGTGTCAGATTGAAACCGGATGCACGATTTAGCATAATTATTTATTCGCAATAGAATTCTGAAAAACCTAACACAAATGCCACTTAGTAAAAAGTTGCTTCAAACTCTTCAAAATTGTAGGAGTTGCTAAACGGGACCAATAATGAAAAACAACTATATGTCAAAAATAAACGAAACACAATAAAGTCGAATTGATGATAAATGTCAATGTGAGTCTATTACTGGCCAATATCCAGAAAATGATGAGAAGTGTCATAATTACTCCACCTTTGTTATTACACCATGACTCCACATTTGTCTTTACACCATGATGTTTACTACATATATACGAAACTTCGTCATATTATTTATGTCCTCGTGTTTTTAACTGAAAAAAATGTCTTATACGTGTTTTTAGCTGAAAAAAAAATTTAGTCAAATAAAATTTAGAAACCGCGTTATTTTAAAACAGCGCAAAAGAAGTACCGCGTAAATCGAGGGATGGGTGTATATATGTCAACGCGGAATCGAAAAATTTCAGGTCTATTAATTTAGAAAAATGCAGATATCTTGGATTTGAAAGAAGATATTGATATGCGGTTTAAGTTTTCTCTTAAGCTAATAAAGGTACATTAAAAATAATGTACCACTAGATCGGCGGTAAAATATTATATCAAGATTTTGCAACTTGAAAGTAGAAAATCGGCACCGACTGACTAATCACGGATTCCAATTCCTCCATCGATAATAGTTCGAAAAGAATACCCACTTTCTTGCAAAATTTGATAACCTCTTAAGCTTGCACCATTTTTTAAATCATTATTTTCGAAAATGGGTAGGCAACTTAAAACCGGCGGTGGCAATGCAGTTTTCAAAATTGATGAAAATCCTTATGGGCTGTTTTGTCTAGATATATAGGGCTATTGTAATCCACTCACACATCGTGAAAAAAATCCAAAAGTTTTTATTTTGAACCGCTCTAATGTATATAAACACCGAGATATACTAAAAAAATTAAAATGTCGAAAAAAAAAACGGCTGAACTTTCGATTTCGCGGTTCGCGGATTTTGACACTATATTATCCCTGAAAAAAATCGCGATGGTATTTCGAAAAATCAAAATTTTTTAAAGACCACCGTGAGGGTTGATATTAGAAGGCAAAGAAGGACTCCATATAATTTTTCATTCATAGGTTGCAATGTTTTATAATTCGAGTTTCATGAAATACACTCAATAGAGTGTAACTATTCTGCTAATTTAATTTTCTCTACTAAACAAAAACAAACATCATAATAAAAGAAAATGAGTAGGGGAAGGCGGGGTAAAGCGGTACACGGGGCAAAGCGGTACAAAGGGTATATTTATCCTTGCATTACAACGCCATCTAATGTAAGTATACGGAATTTGTGTTTGAGTAGTGCTCTTGTAACTGCCAGGTTATAGCGACATTTCGACATTCCGTTTTAGAGAACTACAAGGTTCATCAAAATGACTGCAGTCGATGTAAGATTCGAGGATTTTCGACTTAAGTAAATTCATTTCATATGAATCATTTAAAAAAAGTCGTAGTATATATTAGTGACATTCCTTTTTAGTGACAACGATTTGCTTATGTTGATAATTTTTTTTCCCCGTTAGGCATACCACTTTGCCCCACCTTAACCCTATACATATTTTTATTTGCATGAAAATTTAGTTTTGAGAAGGCCTCTTACAATCGCAACAGTGCTGACAGGCCTTCTCCGAGGAAGTTATATATAAAATTGAATAAAATATGGCCGAATTGCATTTTTGCCTATTTTTCCGTTTTTTATGTGGGTAAGAATTTTTCGAACCCCAAAATGCAAATTTTTTAATGAAATATTGTTATGTAGAACTGGTATATGCTAGAAAATAAAATGTTGACCCCCCTCCTCCGGAATTGGGCAAAAACCGCCATAGCGGACCAAAATTCCCATTTTTGGCCATTTTGGGGCGTGGGGTCAGTTCCGAAAGAATTTTGAATACTGTTTTCGTATTCAGCATCTTCGAAAATGCAGGATGACAAATGTTTTACTGATGAAATATGCGATTCCAACTATTTTCTTTGGTCCAAAAACCGAAAATGACCGATATCTCGAAAACGACGTGAAAGAAAAAGATAATGTGATTTTCAGAAGATTTTCAGCCGATTTTACATATGAAATGAATAACGGTATTCAAAGTTCATTTTGGCTGTAAACTAGTGTTACCTATAAGCCTAATAGCGCTATCCCTGAAATCAAAAAATGATCGCAGTTTGTTGCATAATAAGGAATGTTTAATACAGTCGAAAGCTTTCGAGAAGTCTAGTAGGCAAAGAAGGGTAAAGTTACCCTGGTCAAATTGAATGCGAATATCATCTGCTATTTTCATCACTGCAGTTTGACAGCTGTGACCAATTCGGAAACCAGACTGATAGGGCGATAAAAGTGAATGTTTTTGTAGATAATAAGATATTTGCTCAAACATAGTTTTCTCACAAACTTTTCCAAGGGCTGGTAAGATGCTTACGGGCCTAAGGTCATTCGGAACAGAGACAGAGGCAGTCTTGGCAATCGGAAGGACAGAAGCAATTTTCCACGAAGAAGGAAAGCGGGAGCTAGTGAGGCAATTATTAATTATATGCGTTAGTGGTAATAAGATAAGGGGTAAAATAATTTTAATAAACTTTATGGGTATACCATCAGTTCCTACAGCATTTGAGCTGATATGCCCTATTGAAACGACTGCATCCTGTTCATTAACTGCCTTAAAGTAGAACATTTTTTCTTGAAGGTGACTTGGATTATCCAACAAAGTGGTATTTGTTGCTGTTTCAGAAGAAGGCACATTTACACCAGTCAGGAAAAAAGTATTCAACTCCTCAGGGTCTAAGTTGCAGACATTAGCATTTTTATAATAAATTTTAAAATTGCGCAGATTTTGCCATAACTGCTTGGGAGCAGGAGCGTCACTTCACCAAAACCTTGGGGGAGCAAGATTTATAATTCCACCACTATTAGATGGTTTTATTGAATTTTTGTATTGTATGTATGTTGCTCTCAAAAACCTTTAAAACAAGACATGGTAAGACTTTTTTGGTCCAGAAGGCTCGATGTTATAACGTTTGAAATATAGTGATGAAGCTTTTTTTTCAAAACGAGCGGGTCGGTTATAGATTTAATCGACCCCTGATGTGTGTTGTGTTTCATATTCATATTTTATTGAATACTTACCTAATAGCTGACATTAAAATCTGCAATTTAAGATTTTGTAGAACCTTTTAAGCAGGAGCGTCACTTCACCAATACCTTGGGGGGGGGCCAAAAATTATAATTCCACCAATATTAGACGGTTTTATTGAATTTTTGTATTAAATAATACCCAGTATCAGATCCTTGGGGGGGGGGGGGCAATGCCCTCCACAGCACTACCGAATTGACGCCACTACTTGGGAGTGAGTTTTTCATTTAATTTAGAGCAGAAATATGCACGTTTTCTTGTCTTATCAGAGAGGTTGCATCATTGTGCGCTCTTAAATAACTCCCAATATCATATATCCCTCAATCTTTCAAAACGTCTGTCATTATTTCTATTTTTAAACCACAATCCGATAAAACTCTTATTTCATCTTACCGACCTATATCACTTAATTCCTGCTGTGCCAAATTGATGGATAAAATTATTGCCAACAGATTATGGTGGTTTGTTTCCAATAACAAACTTATTCATAATAATCAAATAGGGTTCAAGAGGGGAAAATCGATAACAGACGCTCTATTATATATAGAGCATCTGATTACCGACTCTCTATCAATGAAGAATCACATCTCTATAATTTCTTTAGATTTTATAAAAGCTTTTGATAGAATCGGGATACACTCGGTAATCGACCAGATGAATAAATGGCAAGTAGGACCAAAAATTAAAAGATACGTTCTTAACTTCATGAGCAACAGGCAAATAATAGTACGCAATGGCAAACAATACTCTAATACTCACACGCTATACAATGGAATACCACAGGGCTCACCTCTATCAGTCATACTCTTTTTGACTGCTTACAATAAGTTATGCGACATAATTGATACCCACAAAGAAATTTCATTCTGTGGTTATACTGACGACTTTAATCTCATCAAAAAACAAAATAAAGAAAAAAATTTAACCATAAATTAAGACGCATTGTTTAGTGAAATTCAGGAATGGTGCAATTATTCAGGCGCAACCCTATCTATACAAAAATGTAAACATTTACATATCTGTCGTAAACACAACTGTTCTAGCATTATTAGTACGAACAACTTCCAAATCAAGACAGTCGACAAATTAAGAATACTAGGAATAATTTTCAACAGTAAATTCAAGTGGAATTCTCATATCGAATATCTCCAACAATCCCTATCACAAAGGCTTAATATTATTAAATGCCTCTCTACTCTTAAGTTGAACTGCAGTTCCTATACCTTAGTTTCCGTATCCAAGTCAATAATACTTTGTAAAATAGATTTCGGTCTTTTTCTTTACGGATCCGCACTGATTTCTCAGTTAAATAAACTAAACACACTACTTTACGCTGCTCTAAGGGCAGCTTTAGGTGCATATCGCACAACTCCAATTAACAACATACTTTTTGATATGGGAATAGCACCTATTTCAATGAGAAAAAATATTCAAGTAAATAAAGTTTTTAAAAACCTTATGAATAGTAGCGATACTCCTTTAAGCAGCATTATTAAACGATACAAATAAAACCGGATAAGCAATATTACTCTGTGGCTGATATTGAGTGTTATGTTAAATCATTTAATCAACTCTTGAATAATTGTATTTCCAAATCTGTGCCGAAGTTTAATAAGTCTTTATTTTCATGCGCTCCTCCATGGGTAACAAATGAATTAAATTATCTTAAAAATATAAAAAATCGCCGGTTTAAAAAATTCAAAATATCTGGTTTCCGGTATCCGGTATAATTATCAAAATATTAATAAACGGTCTTATTTAAACTACATCTCATATTTAAAACTCAACATTAAGAAAAATCCTAAGCATTTTTACAAATTTATAAACATTAAACGTAAATCATCTGCATATCCTCTTCAGATGTCCTATAATGGTATAACATGATCCGAAATAAGTGAAATATCTAATTTGTTTGCAAACTTCTTTAAGTCAACTTATTCATCTTTAACTTATGATTCTAACATCAACTATCCATACAGTCTTTTGCGTATAAATGAAATACAACTCCCACGAATTGGTGCTGATTTAGTCAAAAATGAATTAAAAATTTTAAAGTGCTCATTTTCTACTGGACCAGATAATATTCCTACAAACATCCTGAAGTATTGTGCAACTAGTCTTTGTTATCCTCTTTCAAAAATTTTTAATATTTCCCTGATTTTGGGTTATTTTCCTAGATTATGGAAAGAATCTTACATTATCCCACTTCACAAATCTGGAAGTAAGGCTTATATTGAAAATTACAGAGGCATATCTAAGCTCAGTGCAATCCCAAAACTTTTTGAAAATATAATTAATGATCAAGTATCAAACTTCGTTTCGTCCATGTTGACAGTATCTCAGCGCGGCTTTCCAAAAGGTAAATCTACATCAACAAATCTTCTGGAGTTCACTGCACTTGTTATAAACGGATTTAAGCGAAACCAGCAAACGGATGTAATATACACGGATTTCAGCAAAGCTTTTGACTGCGTAAGTCATCGGCTACTTCTAAAAAAGCTGTATTTAATGGACTTTCCTTCATCTTTATTAAAGTGGGTTGGATCGTATCTAACGGATAGGAAGCAGCAAGTATTATTTAACAACATGTTATCTAACCACATAACGGTTTCATCTGGAGTCCTCAAGGCAGCCATCTTGGCCCCACACTATTTTTACTATTTGTAAATGACCTACCCTCTGCTACAGACTCGTCCCATATTTTAATGTATGCTGACGATGTAAAGCTTTTTTATTCTTTTAATGATCATTCTAATCATAAAACTTTACCATCAAACCTAAATGAACTTGTTTAATGGTGTGATACAAACTTGATGACCTTAAATCTCAAAAAGTGTAAACAAATGACTTTTACAAAAAGGAAAGAATTTGAAACTTCATATTCAATAAATGGTGTAAAATTAGAATAGGTTGAAAATTTTGTAGATTTAGGCGTCACTATGGATAAAAAACTTCGTTTTAACGTTCATAAAAGTTTAATAAACAAAGCAAAGGGTGTCCTTGGATTTATAAAACGATGGTCAAAGGAATTTGATGACCCCTACAACACGACTAAGCTGCTTTTCACGTCATTTGTTCGTCCAATATTGGAATATGCGTCAGTGGTATGGAACCCACAATATAACATTAACATTGATATGCTCGAGTCGGTACAGAAACAATTTCTATTGTTTTCACTACGGGGGTACCTTGGAATTCGAATTTAAATTTGCCTTCATATGAAAGCCGTCTTAAACTAATCCGATTACCAACTCTGCGCAGTCGAAGAATTATGCTAAATGTAACTTTTTTAAATAAACTGTTTTCCGGCTCAATGAATTCTGAGTTGTTGCAAGGTATGATTAACTTTAACAATCCAGGAAGGGATCGGTCACCGATCCGTACGACAGACGGATGCGCCTCTCGTGCGGTCAGGCGGGTAAGTGGGACCGCAGGGACCGATCGTAAAAAAAAAAAAAAGTGAATCAAAAGGTTAGGAAGATCACCTCTACCACAAATAAGATAATATTAGCCTACCCTATGACTTACCCTATTTGCCAATAAAACACACTAAGCACCATTACCCACCATGGCTCAACCAGCGCTTAATAATAAACTTCGAACTTTGTAAATACAATAAGGCCTTAACTCCTACAGAAACTTACATGGCAGCTTTCAGCCAACTAATTTATACTGACGGGTCTCAATCAAACAATATAACGGGTCTAAGTATAACCACAGAAAATTCAACCATATTAATTTCAAACTGCCCACACTACAACACAGCAGAAATAATTGCTATCTTGTCGGCCATTCATTTAGTCAAAAATAAAAGTGGACAATTTGCTATTTGCTCTGACTCTCTTTCATCCCTATTGGCCATAAACAATATAACTAACAATGATTACTATCCAAAATTAATATGAAACATCCTTGTGGACAAGTATACAAAAATTATCTTAGCTTGGATCCCGGGACACACCAGTATAATTGGGAATGAATATGCAGACAAAGCAGCACAACATCACCTGTATATACAATTTCTAACAAGAACGTAAACGACGTCACTAAATTTCTCAAAAAAAAGTGCACACAAGTTCATAGCAAACATGGAACAAAACTTCACCCTGGTATAAAATGTACAATGCAAAAAAGTCAAATCTAAGCAATTTTCTGAACTTCAACCACCACCCCACCCTCTCCCGATTGGAGCTAACAAAATACGTAAGAGTACGCCTCGGTCATACCAAACTAACGCACCAATATCTTTTATGCAAAAACATCTCCAACGTTTGTAGCTATTGCAACTGCAATATACCCATTTCAATCCAGCACATACTTATAGATTTCCAATATTTTAAAATCTATAGGACGCATATCTTTAAAAACAATAACCCACTAATCTCCTTAACAAATCCCTCAAACGAAAATATAGAAAACTTAATTAAATTAAGAATTTAATAATAATTTAGATATCAAATATATACTTTTTAATTTAACAAATAATTCTCAAAAAATGCTTACTAAACTGATATTCAACAACTCTTAACATCGAACTTAACTTGTAATTTTTAATTATAAGCTATAGATTTTATAAATAAATAAATAAATAAAACTCCCAATTATAAATAGTACGATTAGCCTTCCACTTAGATCTTAATTTATTCCTTTTTTTAATAGCAAGTAAAACACGATGAGTAAACCAGGGGCAACCAATGTTCGAAGATTTTATTCTGCGGATAGGTACATGCCTCTGAATAAAGTAGTCAATTTTAGATATAAAAAGTTTAAACAAGAAACATGGGACAATTCATCGTACAATACACTTAAGTTAATTGACTTGTAGTCAAGATAAGTAAAAGAAACAGGAGCACATCAAATATTGAACTCAAAATTAAAGCAACAAAATAGTAATTCATGGTCGGAAAAGAAAATAATTTGGTCAAATTTCAACACACTAGCAACACTAGGTACAAGAAAAACATCGAGAAGACTATGCTCACAGTCAACACCAAAACGAGTAGGACAGGCAGAATTAACTAGTTGCAAACCACAGACCGTAACACTATTGTGGAAGTCTAGAGACAAACTATCATTCAACAATAAATTAACATTAAGGTCGCCACAGCTTATACAAAAATCATACTCAATTATTTTATGGCTTAAGTCAGAAAAATAAGGTTGGAAATTGCTACTTCGAAAAGGATTGTATGCACAAGAAAATTTTAGTACTATTGTTACAAATTTCTACATTTAAAAACTCACATATATCATTATTTAATTTACAAATTTAACATTCAGACCAGACTTACAATAGATAGCTTCCCCACCACCCCTTTTACCACGTCTATCACTTCTAAATAGATTGAACCCAGCGAAGTTATAGAATGAGTCAAAAATTTCATTCCGAAACCAAGTTTCAGTAAGGGCCGGTTTCACAGTGTTTAGTTAACTAAAGATTTGAAGTTAACTTCCAATTTCAATTTCATAGCAAAACTTTGCAATTAGTTAACCAACAAAATCTGGCAGGTTAACTATTAGTTAACTAACAGCTGATTGCTGTCATATCGAAAAATAAAAATAATAAAGAATTCAATTCAAATTCATAATAAGAAATAAAAAAAATTTTTTTTTTTGTTAAAAAAACAAAGCAAATGCCTACATAAATATGGATTCAGATTGGGATTGCGAAATTGATAGTGATTCAGATATTGAAGAAGTATGGAATCAATGAATCAATAATTAGAACTCGAAATTGTGTGGAGAGCCGATTCCCAGTGCTTTCCTTGGGAATACGCATGCATTTGCAAAAAGTTCAGAGCATAATTGTTGCAACGGCAGTCTTACACAATATTTGCTGCCTCAACAATGAGAAGGATGCGCCACTTCTTTCAAACGAAATAAATCATGCAGTTACTAATGTACTCAGTACACCACATAATCGCCGAGCCGGCAAATATCTAATAAAATCATTTTAAGCAAAATAAATTTCGTAAAATATCAAATGTCAACCAAAAAACATATTATTTTTGCAGTGATGCCATATTTTGTACAAAAAATTATCATTAGTTAACCAATGGACTGTAAAACTGAACAACATAAATTTGGTAGTTAACTAATAGACATTAGTTAGGTAACTAATTGGTTAACTAAACACAGTGAAACCGGCCCTAACACACACAATAAGCGTATTCCTCTAAACGCGAAAACTCGAAAGCATGGAAACCTCGAAAGTTTTCGAGCTTGTTTAAGGGAACACCCCAATCTATGCAAACGTGCAAACGAATGAGAAACGCCTTTTGTTGCCTAAAACTGCCTAACTCGTGTGAAAGAAATCAGCATGTGTCTTAGTTGTCAATCAAAAAATTTAAATAAAAAAACTTTAATTTGTTAAAAAAAATTCATATTTTTGGATTAATTTTAAACCATTCTTCTTGATTATAGATGGACCGATTTGAAACTTTTTCACACTAACATTATAGCTTAATAAATTACTTATCAACTGATACCTATATTGTTTAAATAGAAACATAAAATTGCTTTACTGAATCAAAATAAAAAGTTTGTAGCGAATTAAAATTTGTTTTGAAAATCGAAAAATCGTCATAATTTAATTTTCGTTTTTGACACTTTTTTATCTTTTTGAGAACAATTGCACTCTTCTCGCTCAAATTATTCATTTTCCAACTTTCGAGGCATCAAATTTGCCTCGAAAGTTTTCGAGAGTTGCGTAAACTTTTTTTCATACAAATTATTTTCGAGGCTCGAAAATGTTTTCGAGTTTTCGAGGCTTTTCGAGTTTTCAGGAATACCCTTAATGTCCACAAGAGAATTCTCAAATATATATATAGCATAATCCAATTTCTTACATTGAAGTAAATTACGTTTAAGCCATTATGCTGTCTACAAAGTACCCGAATAAGGGTCTTATGATTTTCACAAACACCAATTAAGGCCTTATTTAAATTATCCAATGCTATCAAGTAGATTAGTGTTGGCCATTTACCCTCCCGCGGACACATTGCCCGTTGCGGGCCATCATTCGGCCCGCCGTGCAGTTTGTAACGAACCTCGCGCCGAGGTTTTAACTCGTCGGTGTCCAAGGTTTGGCTACAAAAATTTATATTTTTTGCAGGTGACTGACGAGAATTTATTTTCCAACAGAAATAAATAATAACAAGACTGATCCTTTTTCTTTTCAAAAAAAACGTTATAATTTTATTCTCTTAAATCCATATTACTTAAACTATTTATTAAACTACCGACAAATGTTTTAATGTTCGGACGCGTACGTCGTGTTTTCTCAGGCGCACGGTCGCATAGGTTCCACGCTGATTGCTTCTGCTCTACTATAGCCCCGCCGTACGGGTTTTGGCACGGCTCAGTCACCGCCTGACAGATTCCGGACGCCGCTCTGCTCACATGAACGTCGGCGCAGCGCAACGAATGTGTGGCAGAGTTTTACCGTTAGGTTTGGATGCTATCCCGCGGCCTCTGCTTGGTTTCAATCGTACGGCTTCCGGCACAGCTCAGTTACCGTACGACAGAATCCACAGATTCTGGACGCTGCTCTACTCACACGAGTGTCGGCACAGCGCAACAATCGTGTAGTAGAATCCCTAGGCTACAATCTACGCTATCCTGCACGGCTTCTGCTTGGTCTCAGTCGCACGGTTCCCGGCACAGCTCAGTTGCCGTACGATAGATCCCACAGATCTTTGGACGCTGTTCTGTTCACACGAATGTCGGCACAGCTCAACAAGCGTGTGGCAGAACCACCAATTAGCTACTTTCTATTCTACTGCTAACTACAACTAACTAGGGCTTACCAACTGCAGAGTTGTTTCCTCGCTGAGATCACCAGCCGACTGCGTACCTCCTACTGGTGTGCTACCGCTTTTATAGCCCTTTGTGCTGCGTGGTGTAGAGTTTGAACAGCTGTTTGTCAAGTCTCCACAAACAGCTGTTCCCTAAGTGTTGCCGTTCTACTTACTATATGTTACACAATTTTCTTAACATAATTATTTTTAATGCGTAATTTACTTATAAGTAAATTAAATTACATAATTCATAGGTTCTTTTTCTCTTTTAAATAATTCAAACTATAATTCAAGAAAGTACAGTATAATAAAAAAATAAAAATATATTTCACGCGATTTTTGTGGGCGGAATCGCGGGTACCAACTTCCGCCTTCACACTTCCCCCTGACCTCGAACGAAGACTCTTGCGAAGCCGGCTTTATTCATCCGGATATCGAACAATATCCCATTTGTTTTTCTCACTTGTTCGAGCCTTTTACCTAGTGGTAGCGTGGCTGTGGTTCTTTCGGCACGGTTGCGGGTGACGGACGACGTATTGATGGCTGTGTTTCGTTTGCTGCCCCGAGCTGACACGCTGCTGATAGTCGTACCCTGGCACGCTGCAAAAATGGTCGGTTGTCGTCACATTGTAGGGCTGCGGTGCTTTCCCATGGGATGCTGATCCTCGCCTGAGTCACCTCTTCGTACTCAGCATTTAGCACCCTAAGTTGGCGGGTAGCTCTATTTCGTTCTTGGGCCCGGCGTTGGATGGCGCGGATCAAATTGTTGTCTGGTTCTCGGTGGCTTGACATCTTTATAATTCGGAGTTGATCGTCTGTCTGCGATGTTAGTTCCCTCGTCATACTAAGGTAGAGCTATGTGTGGAAAGGTTTAATTTCGTTTAAGTGAGCCGTCCGAGTTAGTCTGTCATTGTCTTTTTTTAGCTGTACGATCACCGGGGAGGTGAATCCTATCACTTTGTATGGTCCCACGAATTTCGGGGCCAACTTGGCTGCAAAGCTCTCAACAGCTTTGGACAGGGGATGTTGTCGGACTAGCACCAGTTGCCCCACTGTCGGTTTCCACTGTCTTCTCCGTAAGTTATAGTGTCTTGCTTGATCTTTGGCAGCCTTAGACAAGTTATGTTTCACGATCTTGAACACTTCTTGAAGTGCGGCAGCTCTAGATTCAGGGTTTAGTGCTGGTGTTCCCGTGCCTTTGGTGACTTCGTCATACAGTGCTCTTGGTAAACGTGGCTCGCGTCCTTGCGTTAGGAATGCCGGGCTGTATCCTGTGCTCTCTGATTGGCTGGTGTTGATGGCCAGAGTAACTTCTGGTAGCTGTTCGTCCCAGGACTTCTGGTGGTTGCCCACAAGCTGCGCTATCATCGTCTTGACTGTTCGGTTGACTCGTTCCGTAGGGTTTTCTTGTGGGGTATATGGTGCGGTAAGTCTCTGCTGCACCCCTATTTCCTGGAAATATTTCTTGACGCTCCGACTAGTAAACTGTGACCCATTATCGGTGATGAAGAGCTTAGGTATACCATATTTTGCCAGAATTCTCTCTCGGAACGCCTTAATTACCCCATCGGCAGTAGCTTTGCGCAGTGGGACTAACTCAGTCCACTTTGAAAATTTATCAAAAAAAACCAGCATCATGCTGTTTCCATGCTTTGATCGTGGTAGCGGACCGACGAAATCAGCACACACCGTTGCCCATGGCTCATCTGGGACTGACGTTAGCATCTCCCCCGCAGGAGCCTGTTGGCTAACCTTGTAGCGTTGGCAGGAATCACAGCTCCTTACATATTTGCTGATATCCCGGAACATCCCCGGCCAATAATACTTGTTGGCTACGCGTGCAATGGTTTTCCGTATACCTAGATGTCCGGCACTTGGACTGTCATGGTTCTCGGACATTACGCGTTTCCGGAGTGCTGTCGCCACGCACAGCTTCCATTGAGCGCAGTCCTCATCGCCTGTGTGCTGTGGAAGATGTCTGTAAAGCTGCCCTCCAACTTCTGCGAAGTCCGGAAATTTCTCGGGCTCCTTGAGGATCTCCGCCCTCTTTTTTTTAAGCCAGGTACAATCTGCAGCATCACCTTCATTCACGGCCGCCAACTGCAGGGTTTCTCTAGGTTGCCGGGACAGAGCATCTGCAACGACATTTTGTTTTCCTTTCCGGTATTGGACAGTAAACTGATATTGCTGCAACTCAAGCGCCCAACGCGCAATTCTCCCGGTTGGGCTTTCGATGGAGTTCATCCACTTCAACGACAGGTGGTCTGTGATTACGACAAATTTGTATCCTTCCAAATAAGGTCTCATTTTTCGAATACCCCACACAATCGCTAGACATTCTTTTTCTGTGGGCGAATAATTCCTCTCCGTATTGTTCAGGCTTCGACTGGCATAGGCTATCACACGTTCTTCCCCCTTTAAAACTTGCGTCAACACTGCTCCTAGTCCGTGATCACTTGCGTCAGTCTGCAACGTGAAAGTCTGACTGAAGTCGGGGCACGTTAAAACTGGGGCCTCTGTGAGTTTCAGCTTCAATGCTTCGAACGCTCGTTGTTGATCTTCCCCCCATTTCCAATGTTTCCCTTTCTTCAACATGGATGTTAGCGGCTGCACGACTGCAGCGAAGTCAGGAACAAATCGCCTATACCAGGATGCTATGCCGAGGAATCGTCGCACACCGCGGATGTTCTGTGGGGGTGAAAATTCTCGGATCGCCGCGACTTTGTCTGGATCTGTCTGAATCCCTTCGCCACTGACTACGTGACCCAAGTACTTTATCTTCGTTTTGAAAAATTCACACTTTTCAGGGTTTATCCGGAGATTAGCCTCTTGCAGTCGTCGGAAAACCTCCCGCAAATTGTCCATGTGTTCTTTCAATGTGCGACCCGTCACTACAATGTCATCTAAATACGCAAAAGCAAATGGCTCCATATCCGCCCCGATAACTCTGTCTAGTGCGCGCTGAAATGTTGCGGGCGCCGAATGCAATCCAAACGGCATCACTCGCCACTGGAACAGACCACGTCCTGGAACGGTGAACGCCGTAAACTGTTTGCTATCTGCTGCCATTGGAATCTGCCAGTAGCCGTCTTTAAGATCCAGGCTACTGACGAATTTCGCATCCCGTAGTCGGTCTAGTATGTGGGTTATACGTGGGAGAGGATATGCATCGGGTACCGACTTACTGTTTAAGTGACGGTAGTCAATGCACAACCGCCATGACCCTGTTTTCTTTTTGACGAGCACGATTGGTGCGCTGTATGGGCTGTGGGAGGGCTCAATACATTCCTTTACCAATAATTTATTGATCTCCTCATCGATTACTGCTTGCATGGCAGGATTCCTGGGTATGTACCGTTGTTTGACGGGTCGGTCGTCTGTCATCACGATGCGGTGCTCTGCAATATGTGTCATTCCCTTCAGTCCCTTAAACCTTTGCAATTCTTCTGACAGAAATTGATCAATTTCCTGCTGCGATTTGTCAGCTCCCAGATTTTCTCCTGATCTATCTCCGAAATCAGCTGTGCCCACTGTCGCACTTTCGGCCGCGAGACCTTCTGCGGGTTCTGTCGACAGCTCACGTGGTTGTTCTTTAGACACTCCATCTATTTGCTTTCGATGCCGTCTACGTTGGTTTCTTCGTGGTTCTTGCTGCCTCTTCTGTCTTGGTTCCAGAGATGAGGGAGAAACCTTTTGTGGGTCGTTACTAGGATTCTGAACGGGAATGATTGTACTCACCATACATCTCGCTTGCTCCTCGGGGTCCCTTCCGTCTAACGCAATCACCTCGCCAGCAATATGAATGGTTGTACCACTTTGGGTCAAGAAGTCCAGACCCAGGATGACATCTTCGGTGGCGTCTGACATAATGACGAATCGAAACCCCCTCTGGTGGCAGCCAAACTGGATGATGGTGTCCACGGCGGAATCTAGCGGTCGGGTTGTTCCGTCTGCCAACACTACTTCTCCTTGATACCTCACCTTTGTGGCCCTTTCTCCTAATGTCTCCGCAAATGACTCCCGTAGAAAGCTCACCGTTGCCCCTGTATCGATAGTTGCCGCCACCTGCTCTCCGCCAACCATCATGTTGGCGTATACTCTTCTGCAGTTATTGTAGCTTGGTTTTAATTGGTTCGAGAGGCGTCTTCTGGAAGATGCGCCTCCTCTCGATTCGCGCGCCCTCCTGTGCCGTTTCCCGAAGACCGACAACAATATATTGTGCGTACTCCGACTTTTCCGCAGTCCCAGCAAAATAACCGCGTGGGACCTTGACATACTCTGGCCAGATGTCCGTCCTGTCCACAACGTTGGCAGGCGGTTCGTACGTTAATCGCCTCTGTACTCGTCTCCGTCATCATTCTGTGCTGTTCAGCCCGACCTTTACTTCTGGAGGGTTGTTCGGCTTCCCTTTCCTGTATGCCCTCGAGGTCTTCCGCCAACCCGATCAGGTCTGTAAGCGTGACGAAGTCTTTCCGCTTAATATACCAGTGGTACTCGGGTAGGCAATTTCTGAAAATCCGCTCTAAGCGTTGTTCATCCGGGTAATTTGCATAACGCATCATTGTCTGAAGTGCTAGCAGGAAGTCCTTGAATTTCTCTCCCTTCCGCTGGAATCGTTTCCTGATGTTGTCATCCAATGTTTCAAAGTAACGGGGTGGTAGGAAGAAATCTAGGAAACTGTGCTTGAATAACTCCCACGTGGTTACTTTTTGGTAATTATTCCGGTATCAAGCGAGAGCTTTGTCCTTTAACAGCTCCGGCATAGTCCGCGGGAGGTGATCCATTACTAGTCCGTCTGCCTCAGCCAACTCCTCTACCCTTTCAATAAAGGCCAGTGGTTCACTGGAGCCGTCATATTGCTGTGTCCATTTTCTCACTTGATTCATTATGGTGGGATTGTATTGCCTAATTTCCGCCTGCTGTAGAAGGTATGTAGCTTGATTGCTTAACTCCGTGTTGGGCGTTGCTTGGTCCCGATTTACGGCCACGGCGGTAATCTTGGTGTTGATATTTTCCTGTCGTTGGTTTACCATACCTGATTCCGGATTATCTTTCAGTGTTCCTGCGTTGAACATGGTATCCGCCTTTAGCCTTGGCGTCTGTGTGCACGGGGAGGAAGGTCGCCTGTGTTGCTTCTGTAGCTCTAGCACTCTAACTCTTCTTTTTTTAGAGTGTGACCCCAAGATACGGTTAACATTTTTCTCGTGGTTTTTTTTCTTCGTGTGTCTTTTTTTCCGTGTGTGTTTTTCACTTTCACTTTTCACTGTCACTTTGTTTCAATGTTTTATTTTTTAGACTTTGTTTGGGCCTTTTTTCAAGGGTTGCCTCTTTTCTTTGATTTTTTTTCTTCGCGTCACTGTTTATTACATTTTTTATTTCGCACTAATGGGCTTTTAACAAGGGCCGCCTCTTTTGTTGTTTTTTTTTTCTTTGCTTCAACTTAGTTTATTCGTTTTTAGTTCATGTAAAGATAATACGATTTCTTTTTGTATTTACGCCGCGTACCGCACTCGTAATAGGATTAAGGTATTATGATTGTTATTACTATTTCTGTCTCTTTAAACCGTTTTGCCGGCCAAGGTCCCTGCTCGGGCGCCATTGTAACGAACCTCGCGCCGAGGTTTTAACTCGTCGGTGTCCAAGGTTTGGCTACAAAAATTTATATTTTTTGCAGGTGACTGACGAGAATTTATTTTCCAACAGAAATAAATAATAACAAGACTGATCCTTTTTCTTTTCAAAAAAAACGTTATAATTTTATTCTCTTAAATCCATATTACTTAAACTATTTATTAAACTACCGACAAATGTTTTAATGTTCGGACGCGTACGTCGTGTTTTCTCAGGCGCACGGTCGCATAGGTTCCACGCTGATTGCTTCTGCTCTACTATAGCCCCGCCGTACGGGTTTTGGCACGGCTCAGTCACCGCCTGACAGATTCCGGACGCCGCTCTGCTCACATGAACGTCGGCGCAGCGCAACGAATGTGTGGCAGAGTTTTACCGTTAGGTTTGGATGCTATCCCGCGGCCTCTGCTTGGTTTCAATCGTACGGCTTCCGGCACAGCTCAGTTACCGTACGACAGAATCCACAGATTCTGGACGCTGCTCTACTCACACGAGTGTCGGCACAGCGCAACAATCGTGTAGTAGAATCCCTAGGCTACAATCTACGCTATCCTGCACGGCTTCTGCTTGGTCTCAGTCGCACGGTTCCCGGCACAGCTCAGTTGCCGTACGATAGATCCCACAGATCTTTGGACGCTGTTCTGTTCACACGAATGTCGGCACAGCTCAACAAGCGTGTGGCAGAACCACCAATTAGCTACTTTCTATTCTACTGCTAACTACAACTAACTAGGGCTTACCAACTACAGAGTTGTTTCCTCGCTGAGATCACCAGCCGACTGCGTACCTCCTACTGGTGTGCTACCGCTTTTATAGCCCTTTGTGCTGCGTGGTGTAGAGTTTGAACAGCTGTTTGTCAAGTCTCCACAAACAGCTGTTCCCTAAGTGTTGCCGTTCTACTTACTATATGTTACACAATTTTCTTAACATAATTATTTTTAATGCGTAATTTACTTATAAGTAAATTAAATTACATAATTCATAGGTTCTTTTTCTCTTTTAAATAATTCAAACTATAATTCAAGAAAGTACAGTATAATAAAAAAATAAAAATATATTTCACGCGATTTTTGTGGGCGGAAACGCGGGTACCAACTTCCGCCTTCACAAGTTGCTGATATCTATGCGCTGATTCGCATGAAAATTGAAGATGCGAGAAACCCAGTCGGAATCATACGTGCAAAAACAAAACAAATGCAAACAAAAACATTATTTATGCGAAAGGCAATTTTTTAAGCATGTATTGAAATATTATTTAATTGTTGTAAAAAAATTCATTTTCATGGAAAAATAGTCACCGATATTGCGTCACAAAATACTGAACCAGATATTGAAAGTCTTATTTTAAGTAAACTCTGTTAATATGTTTGTATAACATACATATGTATACATAATATGTATAAGATTTATGAAATGTTTTCTTTTTGTTGTTAAATAAAAATACAATTATTTTATATGCCAACATTTATCATTATTTATTAACATCAGTGATGCACGAATTTTCACTGGGTCATTTTTTCTATACGCGGAAAAGACAAAATTTTCATTTTTTTTTTCGCTGGAATTTCTTCACACATTTGTACACATACTAGCGCGAAATGTTTGTTGTAAACGTCAGCGCGCTGTCGACTTTTGGGCACCGCAGCTGGCCATCCCTAAAGTAGATTATCAGTTCCGAACGCGACAAAGAGATTAGATAAGAGAAAAGATATATAAAGAGAGGGGAAGTGCAAAGAACAGAAGAGTAAAAACATATTCAGTTGAATTTATAATGAACTAAAAAAAATAAAAATATTTACTAAAATTTAATAAAACAAATTAATTAAAAATAAGCGATTAAATAAGCAAAAATTAAATAATCTATAAATTCAAATAAAAAAAAATGTTAAGTTCCCACGACGCAGTCAACACTCTCCTTATCATAAACGACCTTCGCTTCATTATCACCGGTCTTTCGTACATACACTTTACTCCGTACAGAAAAAACAGCAGGCAATACATTTTCGCGTTTCTTCAAACTTGCATATGCCAAAACCAAATGATTAGATTTCGTTAAACACTAATGCAAGTAAAAAACATGCTCTCCACTTCGTTTAATGTCTCTAAGTTTGAGATGTCGTTTGTTGCTCTTGCAGAAAGCTGCAACTGCTTTGAAGAGGCAATTTCTGTCGAACGCAGAATGCAGTTTTACAATAACAGCTGAGTGCGAGTTGTTATTAGGTCTGTTCGAGCCGGATTTTGTGGTAAAAAATGAAAAGTGTCAAATCGGGATTTCGAGAGAGTAAAAGCTGAAATTTCTCTGATTAGTCTCACCACCACAATTTTCGGCTCGAGCGGAAAAATTGGTAAAAAATGAAGACTATCAAAAATTTGTGCATATTTTTGTAAACAAACAATGGCAGGGTTTAGGAAGTAAAACCTGTGTCATAGTTGCATAACCATTTGATTAATACTTTCTGAATGCAAGCCAAGTGAAATCTTTTTGAGAATATTAATAATAAATATGACGATGACTATATATTCGAAAGTAGATTAGAGCCACAATTTTTGCTTGAAAATATATAATATATATATATAAAGTGCATTTTAAAACTATTGCTTAGTATAAATTAATATTCCCGCAACTTATAAAGGGTTAAAATCTTGTGAACCACAAAAATTTTTCATTTCGCATGGGTTTTTTAAGGAATTTACGTTAAATTTAACAGTGAAGAAAAATTTTTTTTGTTCAAACAAAAATTTATTTTCAATGGAATTGTACAAAATAAGGGGACGTCCATTAATTACGTGAGGTGTTTTTTTGAAAATTTTGACCCACTCCCCTTGGTGAGATCTGGCGGGACCCCTCCCTCCCCCTCCCGTGAGATTTAAATATTAATTTTTAATGTAAATTCTAAGCATTAAAATGTTGACGTGAGGTTTTCCTTGACCCCTCCCCCCACTTAGTGAGATTTGGTGAGATTTGCCGGACCCCCTCCCCCCTATTTTAGCTCACGTAATTAATAGACGTCCTCTAATGAAAAATGGGGTAATTTTGATCTAGCTACATTTTCAATTTCTTATTTTAAAACTGTTCGCATCGAAAAACAACATTTTAGAAATAATTATCTGGTCATACAATCATTCAACTTTACGATTCCTTTTCAATCAAAAATTGCTGATCTATTTAATTGAATAAATGAGCATTTACCAAAAAATGTTGTGATTTCAAGCCTTTTATGTTGCTCCTTCTTAACACAACCTTTCAACAAGTGAAAAAAAGTGAAGTACTGAAAAATATTTTATAAGGCAAGTATTGGACAGATACAATTGAGACATGAAATTTTCTTTCCCTCGCTTGTCAAAAGTGAGCTTCTAGTCTCGTTCATGGTATAATCATATTCTCATGGTCTCGTTGTCTACGATTTTGACAGTCTTCAATTTTTAGCCACAAGAAATTTGTCGGCGAAAAATGAAACTCTTTCTTGGAGGGGAAGTGATCAGCTGTTTTCTTACTCTCATTTTTTCTCTCAACCACCACATTTTTCCGGCTCGAACGCTTTTTGTGGTAAAACTTTATAAATATTTACCTATTTTTTCCGGCTCGAACAGACCTATTGTTGTTGTTTGGTTGGACTCGAAAAATATCACGCAGGTTTGATGTATGATTCAACACAGAGCAAATCTTGTCAAACACTAAGCGCAGGTTTTCACTTGTGTTGAAGGGGATACCGCTGATAACATCAGGAGCAACTGCATTACTTTCGTTACTCTCAATTGGTTTTTTCAGGTCATTAACTCTTGAGTTAATTTAACTGAACCGGAATCAATGTTAGGAACTTCTCTTTGATTAGTTTGTCTTTTAGTTGTTTTATTTCAATTTTCAACAATCCAATTTCTCTGCATACTCCCTCCATCACAGTTACTGTCCCATCATTTTTTTATACAAACTTTCACATTGGCGATTTCAGCATTAATTTCAGCAAGTCTCTCTAATATTCTCTCCTCTAATGACTTATTGCCGAAAATTCTTTTGACAAAATCTTTTTAAAACAATCGAGTTTAGCCAAATGAAAGGATGTTTTAGGATATGACTCGTTATCAGGTTTGCTTCGTAGAGTTTTTTAATTTTTAAGTGACATAGTATTTATTATACGAAATTATGTTAAATATCAAATATAAATTAATAAAACCCGTGACAGGCGGATATAAAGGTAGCACAATATACCGGCGCACATTGGGTTCAAAAGGCATGTTTTCTTGGATTAATTCAAAAAAAAAAATTGTAAGGTTCGTCAAAACTGTTTATGCCAGGTTAAAGTATACAAAATTCTAAATCACTTGTCGTTTATAATAATGTCAAAAGTGTTCTGGTGTTTTGGTAGTAAGACCTGAAAGTCAGAATTTATTAAAATTTTTGTGCAAAAAAAGCTGAAAAAGGCGAAAACTTTCACGTTATAAATATTATTTATTTGCTAAACTATATCAAAAGTAAACAAGTTTGCTATGGAACCATAAAGTTCAGGTTATTTTGCAAATATTTCGTTAATGTTTGTGTAAAAAATTGTGTGTAGAAGTGTTTTAATTTTTGTTGTTTATGTTGGATTTTTATATTTTAAGTGGATATAAAGTTATTCGTGTACATTCGTGTCGTAATTTGTAGTTTATTATTAAGATGAGACAAATCACTATTTTATTGCAAAATTTTACGGTGCCTTTTTGTGCCTTTTAGAAGTAATGTGTTTTTTTATGCAAGTCCTACAGCAGTCAAATTACCAAAAAATCATTTAACCTCGCAACAGCTGCTGTTGTTGTTTTGTTATTTAATTTGTTTTCGTGTTTCGGTACATTAAAACGAACTGTTCAGAAAATATTATGTGCGATTTTAATAAACAAATTAATGCTTTCTTTTATGACAGAAACCACATCAACACAAAAGTGTTACTTATGTGGCGCCACTAGTAAGGAATTTAATAATATAGAAGAGATGATCCAAAGACCTGTAACTGTAGAAAATTTAAGATTTGGCCTTTCCATTCTTCATGGCTGGATTAGGTTTTTTGAATGTCTTTTGCTCATCGCATACAAATTACCTTTAAAAAAGTGGCAGGCTAGAACTGATTCCGAAAAAAGAGTAGTAGCTGAAACAAAAAAATAAATTCAGAAAAAATTTAAAGAGACTTTGGGATTAATAGTTGGCCAACCTAAACCTGGTTTTGGAAACTCGAATGATGGGAATACGGCAAGACGCTTTTTTCAAAACGCTGAAAAATCTGGCGAAATAACAAAAGTAGATGTGAATTTAATAAAAAAAATGCACGTGCTGCTTATTGTTGCATCCAGTGGTCATGAAATTAATACTGAAAAATTTTAAATATATGCACACAATATAGGCCGACTTTTTCTTGAAACATATCCTAGGTACAATATGCCTCCCACCTTGCACAAGTACTTCATTCACGGACCTGAAATTGTATCCAATGCTATTTTACCTATTGGGCAGTTATCAGAAGAAGCGCAAGAAGCTCGAAATAAAGATTTTAAAATATATAGGGAGTTTCATTCACGAAAGTGCAGTCGCGAAAAATCAAATCAAGATATTTTTAATATGTTTTTGATATCCTCTGACCCAATTATTTCAAGCATGCGAAAATTGCCTACAAAGAAGATTCAAAGCTTGCCAAAGCAGGCAATTGATTTAATTGTACCTGCAGCTCCGAACAAAACCTATTTAAATGATGATGGTGATGATGATGATGAGGATTATGATGATGATGATGTTGAAGATGATGATGAAACTGATGATGATGATAATGAGGTTGATGATGATGAGATGTTTAAAATGTAATTTTTAAGTTAGCATATTGTACTCCTTGCACTATATACTTACACTAATATCAGCTAAAATTTAACTCAAATGTACTTGAAAAATATTTTTTTTCATTAATTTTAATGTTGTTAGCCAAAATTTGATCCAAGAAAACATGCCATTTGAACCCACTGTGCGGCGGTATTATATAGCGGTTGAATAAAGTTCTAATAAATTAGATACACGTTTGACTATGTAAAATCGAGCTGTTACTACGGACGTCAGAAAAACACGTCTATACACAACATATTGCGCGGGACTTTACTAAAAAAAGCCATTATGGACTACAAAATACTTATTTAGTTATTTTTTTCTTACCTTCTTTATAGAGTACAAAGTATTTTATTATAGCGCAGATATATTCCAAAAGCATCTCAAAAAATTTAGCCCCACTTTCTTAAACTTATGATGCAAACAACGTGTGAATATTTCGCTGTTCAGCTAGAAACCAATAACAACGAATTCACTAGTGTATTTGTTGCTCTTGCTGTTGCTATGTTTGCTTTTATATTGCTGCTTATGTCATATGCTGTGGTTGTCTCTGTCGTTAGCGATCAAGAGAAGATTGTGTCGTGTCGAATAGGCAATCGGGTTTTCTACACAACTCGACTTATTCACTACAAGCTATCCCAGTAGGCAAGGGCAGGAGCTAGCAGTGCTTCTAGCAGGCCTTCCTTGGTAAGATTAAGGCCTTGCCACCTCCTTTCAAACGTACTTTCTTTTTTATATGAAATGTCCCGATAAAACAGCCCTTCTAAGAGCGCTTGCCTTAGGAGGGGTCTTAGAAGTACTTGGAAAAAATGAAATTTTCATACTTCGTTCAATTCTGAGTTAATTTTTTTTATCCGCGTCACCTCACTTGCAGCATTATATTAGAAGGCAAAGAAGGACACTATGTATTTTTTCATTTCATAAGTTGCAATGTTTTATGATTTGAGTTTCATGAGTATATACACTCAATGGTGTGTAACTATTCTACTAATTATAATTTCACTACTTATAAAATTTACTTATTGTTAATATTGACAGATTGTAAACAAAAACAAACATCATAATAAAAAAAAAAAAAGTATACATATTTTTATTTGCATGAAAATTTAGATTTGAGAAGGAATCTTACAATCGCAGCACTGCTAGCAGCCTTCTCCGAGGAAGGCCTTGTTCAATTGCCTGCTGGGATGTTATGACAATACACAATGAAGAAAAAGTAAGTACTGAAAGGCGATAAGCAATACTGTGAAATATTGTCCAGCATAGAATAGAATGTCTTGTGCAGGGCCTTAGTACAAACATCAGATAGTGCATATATACTATCTGACAAGAATGTATAGGCCGGATTAAATTTAGCAAAGGACAGAAAAATTTCGACTATCGAAGACTGAAAAGAGTAATTTTGTCATGATTCCTTACCGTCTGACTGGAGTCGATCAATAATTTGGCCAAACTACTCTTTTCGAGACTTCGATAGTCGAAATTTTTTTGTTTTTTGCAAAATTTAAGCCTGGCCTTTACATTCATGTCAGATAGTGCATGTTTTTCTTGTTTAACGGCAGATACAAATCCAATCTTACGTAAAGCTCTCCATACTGTGCGATCACTTACGTCTTTGTGCAATGCCGCTGCAGAAATCTTAAGTATCCTGGCGTTCCTTGTCATGATTAATCGTTCCACCAAATGAGCATCACCATCAGACAACAACCTTGGTCGACCACCACAACAAATATGTGCGTTCAAATTTCAACGCTTTTTTACTCAATTAACTGTCCGGTGACATATCTTTAAATTAGCTGATATATTTTGAGATAAATATCCGTTTTCACCTAAGCTTAACATTTGATTTTCCACTTGACGTTAAATATTTTTGATTTTGATCAAAATTGAACTGATCCTCATAGTCTAAGAGTTGGCAGTCGCTTTGAGCAACATACTCGCACAAGGCTAAAATTTTATATAAACTTGATTTAGTTTTAGTAAAGTAAGAAAATATACATCTGGCAGTATTGGCGCGGTCGTGAAGGTATACCCTAAACGTACTAAATCAAGTTTATACAAAATGTTAGCCTTGTGCAAGTATGTTGCTCAAAGTGGCTGCCAGCTCTCCTACTATCAACACTTGTTTGATTCTCAATTGCTCGAATTAGATTAAAGAATAGCATACAAATAAATAAAACGCTAAACAAAAGACAAAACTAGAGATAATTGTAACGGTAAGTCCTATTGTAAGCAACGGAAATGAAATGGGCAAAATTGGATAAATGCTGTTTATGAATAATTTTCAATTTTTTTTAAGTTTTTTATATGAGAACGTTATTTATTTCCTCATTAATTTAAGAAGATAGTTCAAAGTATACAATGTTAAAATAATTACTTGATTATCACTAATAAAAAAAAAGCTATACCAAATTTAATAAAAAAATTTAAATTATGTATCCAGTTTTGTCCGCCACTGTAGATATAAGCAATATCATCCAACGAAGCGGTTTTTCCATACACAGTGATTCTTTGTGTTCTAGAGATCGAACCCATTTCTGAAAACAAAATTTACAGAAGCCAGTTTTGGCACTTAAAACGATTTTGTATTTGTAGTACTCTTCACAAGGAAAACGAAAGACATATTTATGAGTGTTTATTTAAATGCACTATATTTAAAACCAATAACTTTAAAGAAAATATATAGGACATTTTTGTAAAATGCTCCAATACCAGTTTAAACACAGAAAACTCATATTTAGAAATCCTTATAAAACATTCTTCATTAAAATGATTTCAATTTATAGATTAAATGTTAGTACAAAACTTAGTTACAAATAATCTACTGCGCAACAGACGATGGTAAGTTAAGTAGTGTATTTTGTCCACCTGGCAAATAAGCAACACCTCTGGATCTGGATAATTGGTAAGCAATATCTTCAGCTGCTTCGATACGACGCAACTCTACTAGACCATCACCAGCTTCACCAAATGCTTTAGCAAGCAAACCAGCGGCCGCTGCATCACCTTCTGCTGTAATGATTGAAGCTAACTTTTGCTGTTCTGCTTTCTCCACAACAAAACGTGCTTTTTCAGCCTCTTGTTGTGCAACTTGTTTCATTTCAACAGCTAGCGTGAATTCACGACCAAAAGTCAGATGGGTAATGGAAATGTCATCAAGTATAAAACCAAATTGATTTGCACGTTCAGTTAATTCATTAGAAACACGTTGAGATACCATCTAAAGACATTAAAACAAATTAAAAATTGGTGTTAAAACAATTGAAAATAGCTAGCATAAAAAATTCTGAATGATGGTACAGCAAAACTTAACATATTGAACTAGCAAATTATTTGCAACTGTACAAATTTGATTCCGTGTCGTAAAGATAAGGATCTGAAAAGTTCTCAGTTCAGGAATGTAGGCGTCATTCTTCAACCAGCTAATGATCATTTCAAAATAATTTTAGATTACGCTAGCTGCCCCACCAATACATAATTTCTGTGTAAGTTAAAGTATTTTGACTTCTTAAGTTATGTATGTAAGGTGGGCGCGTCAGGAGGATATCGATTTCGCCTATTTTTGCTATAGTTTAATCTAGAGTAAAATATGGCTTTTTTTAATTTTACCATAATAGCGGTATTTTTTGGTTTAAGTGCTTTAACTATTGAAGTAATTCCGCCCATTTCGGCGAAATTTCGTCAAACTAGCAATTTTTTGTGGAAGTAAGAGTACTTTAAGTAAGCGGTCTTGTTTATTAATTTTTGCATACCACGTATATAATGCTTCTAAAATATATATATAACCAGCGGCAGCGACATGATGACCGAATCCATTTCAAATCACCCAGTCTGAATGACTTCAAATTGTGGAATTGGTTGCCGATAGTATATATATATTGTTTTTCAGAGGAAATAAGAGGACAGGTAATCCTGCGATTTGATTGAAAACCATTCCTTTGAAAAGTGCTCCGTTTGCGAACCGGAGACTTTTTTTGATATTTTTCGAAAACATATACGGTTTTGGCCTGGCAGCCAATAACATTCAAATTTCTAATATAGGAATATATTAAGCGAACATTTTTCCACCGATTACCCCAAACATTTTCCGCTGAGATGGATTTTCCAGCTTGATAATGGCCCAAAACATTGATCTCCACTTGTCAAATCTTGGCTGGACACACAATCCACCAAGGTTCTGAAATGGCCACCTCAAAGTTCCGACTTAAATTCTAGAGAGAACTTGTGAGGCAAAATCAAAAGAGTCGTAGCAGCATGAAAGCCCGCGAGTAAAGCAGCTTGTGGGAAGTTAATCAAGAGAAGTGGCATAAAATTACTCCAGACCAATGTGCACGCCTGGTAGGCAGCATGCCAAACCGATTCTCAAAATGTATGAAGCAAAAAGGTTCTCCTACTCATTATCAAAAAAAATTTCAATTACTTTCTTTCAGATGACTTAATTATATGACCACAGTATAACAGGTGGGCTGAAAAATTCGTAGGCTGACACAGAAAACGCGTTACTAGAATTATGTCCATATGAATTATTGTTCGTACCAACCTTCAAAAGACCCGTGTATAAATTTGACAGTTGTCGGACAATTGGTTCGTGATATATAGCATTGTGAGTGAAGCAACTTTTGATATTGTGAAAAAAAATGGATAAAGAAGAATTTCGTGTATTAATGAAGCATTGCTTTTTAGCGAAAAAAAATACTGCTGAAGCAAAGGCTTGGCTTAATAAGCATTATGCGGACTCTGCACCAGGAAAATCAACTGTTGAAAATTAATTTGCAAAATTTAAAAGAGGCGAAATGAGCATAGAAGACGATACACGTAGTGGACGCCCCAAAGTTGCGAAAGCTGTGTGCAAAATGGGTGCCTCGAATGCTCACATTCACTCAAAGGTAACAACGTTGTGATGATTCGGAGCAATGTTAACCTTAGAGCCGTGTTTGGGGTACTAGAGGCCCCAAACGATTTTCAATAGAGAATTAAAAGCCATTCTTCGTCAGTACCATTATGTTTTCTATTCGTTTTTTGATGTATTGCACCTTTAGCTATGTAAGTAACGTGAAATCCAACTATAGTTTTTGACTGGCTGAGTGAAAGAGAACTTGAGGCGACACAACCTCTATACGTGTTTGGGGCCCTGTAGGCCCCAACATCTATTTCACTACATTTTGTAAGAAACCGTTATTGATGTTGTTCTTTTTCGTTGTTATTTTTATTTTAAAATCTTTATTTTATGCATTTTTTGAAAGTGCTTAGCTTATACAGATTCAAGCATATAAATTTAGTATATAAAATCGTGAAAAAGGAAATATTTGAATTTTGGACCATTTGATACCGTGTTTTTGACATCGGTTGTCACTTTCAATTCTATTGTGTGGTATGAAATGGAGTGAAAATACGATAATTTCGAATGGTAGATTTCCTTTAGGTAATAGCAAGGAGCAAGAAGAAGGGCACTAGTACTTCTCGATACGAGAACAAGACGATAATTCAAAAATTATCGCATCGTGCTCGTAGTCACGTAAGGCTTATTGAGTCGTCGAGAAACTTTTGATCTGTATCGTACACAGAAAAAACAAGATTGGTAAAATCAACGAATTGCAATTCGTTGATTAAAATTTGTGGAATTCAACAATTCATTTCTTTGAATCAAAGAAAAAATTTGCAAAATCAAAACCCTTTGTTCTTTGATTTTGCAAATTCAAATTATTTGATTTTACAACAATATATTTTAGCGTAATCAGCAAAATGTTTCACTGATATTGCAAATAAAAAACTTCCATTGTCTGATCAGGGAAGCTTCGGTTCAATCCCGGCAACGACATAATTTTTTTTTATTTTTTAATTTTTTTTATTCAAAGGTGTTTAAAAAACTTTTTTTTTGTTTTTTAAATACTTTTAAATTAAAAAATAAAAAAATTAAAAAAATTGTTAAATAGGATGAGGGAAAAGACAACTCACCCGCAGAAACATATAACTTTTGCAGCTAAAACTGCACCGAAACACTCGTCGTTCAGAATGACAGAAACTTTTGCGTCCAAACTCAAAAGTTCGAGTTCGAAGCCCACAGCTCCTGCAAAAGTTAGCAATGGCAAATCCCCAAGCATTAATAATACCCAATTCGAAGAAATTGACACGGACTGCAAACGTTTTTGGGAAAAAATTTCCTTGAGTGTCTTTCCAAAGTTATTGAGTTTTCCACCACTTACAAAACCCTAAATAGAGATGAGGATAAGTCCAATGCCCTATTCAACCTACTCATCACTCTCCGTTTTGATGATTAGAGATTTAAAGTGTATATTCGTTAATGTCAACTCTTTAGTTTCAATAAAAAAAGAGACATTTCTTTAATATCTTTCTCAGAGAGCAGAACCCCGACATTGTATTGTTGGCAGAGACTAAACTCAGTAATAGGCACAATGTAAATTTCAAATGTTATGAAATAATTAGGCAGGATAGAACCTCAGGGAAAGTTGGGGGCACAGCTATATGCCTCAGAGATGGGTTTAGTTGTAAAATAATCCCAATTCAGACAAATTCCATTGAAAATATAGCTCTAGAAGTAAGCCTTCAAGATGGAAGCAAAATTTCTTTCGTATCTGGCCCATTATTTTTCAAATCGAACAATAAGTCAATTTAGCGTCATCGATTTGCTTGAAATTTACAGATATTAATCTGCGTTCAATTCTAGGGGACCCATATTTTTTTATTTCGCTGAAAGGACCCAACTTTCAAAGTTATGGTCATTTGAAAATTCTGAAAGGACTTTTTTTCAAATTATCGATATTTCTTTAGTTAATAACGGAATTTCATAATTTTGTTTTTCAAACTTTTCATAATTTAATGGATCTTATGAAAATATGACATTTAGTGCAAAGTAAACTGTTTTATGGAAAATATTGCAAATATCGTAAACCAGAGGCATTTTTTTTCAAATCAAAAAATTCTTAAGTGCATCAGTTTTTTTTCCTTCAAATTTTTTTTATCAACACAGAAAGGCTTAAACTATATTTTGTAAGAGTCCCAACTGTCGAAAACGGCTTATTCTTAATTGAGAGCATTTTCTTAAAGCTCAACTATTTATAAATTTTAATTGAACAGTTGGGTGGAATAATGGCACTTTTGTGGAAGTCGCCTTTATCCGCAAATTACCTCTATATATATTGGAGACCCTCCTCTATCTCCCACCAAAATATCACATCGATATACGCAGTACTAGCGTTACAGTAGAACAAAACGTATCACTTACGTACTTGCCGAGCAAGCGCCCAATTCGCTGAATGGATTAAGGCAGAAATTTCTGACTTGACCAACACCCAACTCTTGATAAGATTTGATAGCACGTTGACCGCAGATAGGGAGTCCTCAATAATAGGATTAGATCAGGTAGTGTTCAAAAACTACAGAACAATGATAACACCTACTGAAATAGCCTTAAAGTTAAAATTAAAAAATAATAAAAAGAGCGCAGGTGAAGATAAAATATCCAATTTTCTTCTCAGAAAAACTGAATTCTTCTTCTAGAGGTTTTTAGCAATTCTTTTTAACCATATTTTTAACTTAGGATACTTTCCAGATGCCTGGAAGGGTGCCTAGATAGTTTATATCCTGAAAAAACATTCAGATCCAAAAATCCTTAGCAATTATAGGCCAATCTCATTGTTATCTAATGTTAGCAAACTTTATGAAGATTTTATTTTAGAAAAACTTAGGACCCACATGGAGGAAAAATAATTCTTAGAAACTTTCAGTTTGGCTTTAGAGCATCCCACTCCACCAACCACGCACTCAACTTGTTGTCTGACTTTGTCACAACCAATCTAAATAAAAAACGTGCAACAACTGCTGAAGCGTTAGATTTCCAAAAGGCATTTGATACAGCCTGGATAGATGGCATTGTATACAAAATGTACAAAAAATTCAATTTTGATAGGCATCTTTGCGGTATAGTCCTAGACTACCTCACAAATAGGTCATTTTACGTTTCAAATAATGATGAAAATTCAATTTGTAAACCAATTTTTGCAGGAGTTCCTCAGGGATCGATTCTAGGGCCCATACTCTATAACATCTTGCTAGCGGACATGTCGGAACAAGTGCAAGGGTTTCAAATGCAAATATTGATATAAATGACCATTTACAGACTCTGTGCAGGTTCTTTGAAAAATGGAAACTTAGGTTGAATTCAAATAAATGTGAAAGCACAATTTTTAAAGGTGTTAGGAAAAAGTTATACCCTAATGCAAGACAATTTACTCCAAGCGTTGAAATTAACGGGCATTTGATAGCTTATAAGGACAGCATCAAGTACTTAGGAGTAATTTTGCATAGCAAATATCTTCTCAATAAGCATATTGACTATGTTCTGGCCAAAGCAAAGAAAATATTTTTCTGCTACTCCAACCTTTTCCGTAGGGCCAAGTATCTGAATAATTAAATTAGACTAAATTGTTACATGCAAATTATTAGGCCCATTTTAGGCTACGCATTTCCGATTTGGTTTGACATCTCGTCATGCCAAATGGAAAGACTAAGAACCTTTGAAAGATATATTCTGAGAATGTGTATTAATCTCAAAGCTAGGCGATACTGGGACGGTACTTACAGAAATGTCTCTAACGAAGCGGTTTACAGAAAATGTAAAATTAAAAGAATTGACTCCTTTTTAGTTGAACTAGCCATTAAGTACTTAAGAAATATGTCATTAATAAATAACGATTTGTTAGTAAATTATCTAAATAAGTAAAATGTAATCTCATACCCGATAATAGAAAAATACATGTCTCCTATTTATTTAAGTGTATTGGATAAGAATAATAATTTGTACATAGGTAAAAAACTTTTATTTTATCAGAGAAGATATAACACACTTGACATAAGAAATACAGTCTATAGCACTGAACAATTTCTGCAAAATTAAAGATATAAAATAAAATGAAGATTTTTTACCTATTGTTATTTAGTTATATTGTAGTTTTAAGTTGTTAATCTTAGTTTTAAGAAAAAAATTATAATGTGATTTCCTTTTTGCGAAAAAAAAATAATTTTTTAAATGTAGAAATATATATTATACTAATGGAATGCTAATGTAAGAATTTTACAGCCCCTTCATGGTTGGCTACAATCTCGCCTTTTTAGTCGCCGAGATAAAATTGGCTTCATGGTTGGCGACATTGGCGAAGTATCTTCGCGGCAATGTCTTCCACACTTTTTTTCTCTACATGGTTGGCAACAGTCTCTTATAGTTGTATCCAGAAATGTCAAAATTCGGAGACAGCTATTTTGCTGTCGCCAAATTGAAAAAGTGCACGTAAGTAAAAAAATATTTACATTTTATATCAAAAAATGTATTTCAAAATGTTCTTTCAGTATAAAAATCAGCACTAAATGGGAATATGAACGAAATATTGAAATTTTGGAAAAATAACCAGAATTTTAAAACGGGTGGCATGCTTGATGCACGTATTGGGTTTCTAAAAAGAGTCCTTTATATCGTTACAAACGTACATAAAACTTCTTTGTTGAGACGAAAATTGGAAATGAACCTACAAAAGTTTAATGGCAAAATTTATGTTAATAAACGTTTGACAGAAATGTCAAATTTCGCCACAAATGTTAAGTAAATCCAGAAATGTCAATATTTTTGTCATCCACAAAGTGTGGAACTTAATACTATGGAGACAGTAAACGATAGCCAACCACACGGTTGCCACAGTTGGTACATTTTTACCAAACTGGTACATTTATTTTCATTTGGTACACTGGTACATTGTTTTCTGATTTGGTACATTTTATCAATGAATGGTATGAAACAAAAATTTCCTACAACTTCATAGTAAAATTACAAAATCCTTAGTTTTAGTTGTGCGATACTTTGACCAGCAGTCATGTAATGTTAAAGGCCGTTTTTTGTCTTTAATTGAATTGGCACAGAGTTAGTCAGAAGGAATATATAATAAAAATAAAAAATATTTTTCGAACAATAATATACCATTAAAAAACTTAATCGGCTGGAAACCTTAATGGTTTAAAAACTAAATTTAAAAAAGATATTGATCTTTTTTATATTAAATGAACGTGCCATTCTCTACACTTATGCTGCAGCTATGCATCTAAAAAGCTTCCAGATGAAATTGAACAGCTTTGCCGCGATATTGAAAAATTTTTTGCATTCAGCTAAAAACTGATAAACAGCTTCAAAGAATTTCAAGATTACTGTAACGTGCCACCTCATAAAATTTTAGGAATTACTTTAATAAGATGGCTTTCATTAGATAATGTTATTTCACGGATTATATTATTTGTTTCCTGTCCTCTTCCTTAGAAGTAAATGGAATTCAGTCAACTAAATTGGAAAGTTCAATGTTAAATTTAGAATTGAAAGTTTATATGCTTTTCCTTAGTTATACATTAAAAATTATAACAAATTTAAACAAAGGATTGCAATCTGAAAAAGTAAGGCTTCCAAATTTATACTCTGAATTAGAATGCCATTTTAAATTCATTTTATGTAATTATATTAATATCGATTTCGTACAAAAAATTGATTGCTTGAACAATTTTGAACTCAGCGATGAAAAGCAGTTCTTGAAAACTGAGCAAATTTTTATTAGCATAAAAGCAGAAAAATTCTTACAATCAGATAACTTCTCTGATGCGCAAAGAATAATTGTTAAGCAAACAATTCGGAACTTTTATATAGAATTTTTAAGACAAATTCAAAACAGATTTATTTTGGTAGGCAAGATTTGAATGATTTAATTAATATAACACCCAGTCAATTTTTTTGGAAAATGGAACTGGTATATTACCATTAATAATCCATTTAATCACTTAATCGAATGTGATCACGATACCATCGTTACTCAGTGGAACCTACAGCTTTCAAAAATAGATTTCAAGAGTTGCACAGACTTGGCTCAGTTCTGGGAAAAAGTGAGTTCCATAAAGAATGGAGTCGGAGAACCTTGTTTTAATGAACTTGTGAGTTTTGTGAAATGATTAATGTGCCTTCCACACAGCTCAGCAGCAGCTGAAAGAAAATTTTTTAACTTAAGCCTCATAAAAACCAAGTTAAGAAATAAACTCGAGTTTAAAACACTTAACAACATTATGCTTTCTAAAGAATTACACGACGACCGCAATGATTTGCATTTTGTATGGTCGGCCAACGAATTTTTTTAGTATGATATCCAAATGACAAAAATTTTCAGTACTTGCTGAACAAGCTAAAATTTCAAAAAAATAGGAGAGGTGTTAAAGTATAATTTTTTCTTCACTCACTTTTCCCAACACTGCAGTTTGACTTATTTTCCGATTACAAAAATATGAAAGCCAAATGAAATTTCTCATTGAAAAGTTTTAATTAGAGTTCGGTCATAGCCATTAATAACACTAGCTAACATCCATTTGGCTTTTTAGGTGCCACTATTTTTTTTTTCCTTTAAGTTTGTAGTTGTGAACTGTGTTAATAAAAGTAATAATTAAAAAAATGTTGGTACATTTTTTTCCTATTTGGTACATTTTCTTACCAAATTTGGTACAAAAAAAAAAAAGTCAAGTGGCAACCATGGCCAACCGTGAAGCCGAAAATTAAAATTGTCTCCTTTCTGTATCGTCTCAGAGACAAATATCAGTAGCCAACCATGAATGGGCCTGTAATGTTACTCTTACATAGCAATATGAAATCTTTTTAATTATTTAACTCTTAGATAAATACATATGTATATTAAGAAAAAATAAATGTAATGAAATGTAACTAGCCTATAAGACAACTTGTAATGTAAGATTTTTAAATAAAGGCAATTAAATGGTAAATGGTTACTAATTGGCTTAGAAGTTATTGATGACTCTTCCTAGCAGAAGACAAAACTAGTATAACTAGCTTTAGCCCATTTTTCCTTTTTATTTATGTTTCTTAAGTGTAATTTTTTTTGTGTTGAGACACACATTATATCGAACAGTAAGCTCAATAAAAATAATATAACTATAAATTATTTTCTGTTCAAACAAACACACCCCAAACAAAATATAATTGAATTGATTGTACGCTCTATTCAACTTAAGAATCCTCAGATTTCTACCAACTATCAATGAAGCATATCCATTATGATTTTATTAATATGACACCGATACCAAAGCCTGTTTTCATTGAATCTTTACAAGAGCAAGAAATAATAAAAACATGTACTCAATAGGTTTGGAGTCAAGAAGGTTTTGCAATTGTTGCTGGCAATGCAAAAAACATCTGTCCTGCATTTAAAATTGTTATAAGCATAGGAAGTTATAAGAACATTACAAGCATCGGATTTAAACTCTACTCGACAGTGAGTACAATTATCTGTTGACTCAGCAAGCAAGGTGTTTTTATTTTTCAAAATTTTATAGATGGATTTTATTTTTTTTGCCTATATTTTAGGTTGAGGTTAAAAAAATTGTCCGAAAATTTGAGATTCCTAGCTGTTAGCGGTGCGGACAAAATTTCTGCCCGGTTTCGTTGAAATTTTACGAAAAAACCAACTTACTAAAACATAGGAAAATTCTATCCTATGTGCCATGTAGCGTTTTAGGCATTTTTTATATCGGAGAGGCTACCTCCTGTTGTCAAACCACGCCCACATTTGTCGTGACTGAAAATGCCACAAAATGAATTTTTTTTTTAATTTGTGGTCCCATGGGACCGTATTATTTGAAATAAATAAATAATTAAAGAATATGTGAGAAATTAAAAATGCGTAAAAAAAACTACAAAAAACAATGTATTTTTTCATATAAATAAGTTGTAATTTCTGATTATAAAACTAGCAAAACGGCGTTTTTTTTGACCGTGAGTGTACGTTTAAAAATTGACTTTTGTTCTCGAACCAAAAAAAAATTGTTTTTCGTGTTCTTGTACTTTTTACATTTTTTCTCTTTCACAGAGCGCCATTTTCATATTTTCTCGTTTTTACAGTCTTTAGTCCAAAAATAAGAGGAACGGACCTAATACGTGATTTTTGAGTTAATGATGCAGAAATATCCGCCATGTTTTGTTTTGTGTCAAAAACTCAGAAAGGTATCTTATAAACTCGTCTTGTGAGAAGAGTTTATGTAACGATACTTTTTTGAATTTTCATATAAAAAGTAACTTATTGAAAACTTTAAATGCGTTTTTGTCCCACTTTGTGCATTTGAGTTATGCCAGTCTTGAAGTAAATGAGCGATATGTGCAGCCATTATGCAGTTCGAAAAAAAGGTGAGCTCACCAGCCCTGATAGTCACCGGCCGATTGCGTTATGCTCTGCGCTATTCCAAAGTCTACAAAGCGTACTAAGCTTTAATTTGAGTAACAATTTCGAGCAAAATTACAGTGATCGTCAATATGGTTACCGCAGAGCCCGCTCTACTGAAGATCTTATGGCGTTGTTCATTGAGATAAAACCAACGCGATCGGCTCATAGATGTTGCTATGGATATTTTCAAGACCTCTGATCGAGTGTGAAAACGCGCCCTTGTATCGAACGTTATTGCATTTTGCATTTATATTACGTGGTTGTATGGATAACGACCTGCTGTAGTGACCATTCTATAGGTGTTGTATAACATCCAGGGTTTCGTCCTAAGCCCGGCTCCAATTCTTATTTCGTTTCGATGACCTTTCATAGAACACCAAGAAGCAGTATGTATATGAATAACACTCTCAAAAGACCTGAAAAAAATATTCCATTTGGGCCGAGTCAATCGGGTTAGTTTTAACTCAAGCGAGACCGAATGTTATCTGTTGTCTCACGGACGAAAAATTCGGATAATTGCCGCTAAAATGAACTTGTTCACAAAAAAATTTTAGCGCGAACTAAATTTGTTACGTAAACTTAGCCATACAATCTATTTTACTTACTTCACGTTGAGTTATAAGCTCTCCAGCATTAAACTGAGCCACTACAGATTTTAGAACCTCAGGAGTAATTGAAGGTAGCACTCTTTCATCATAATCCTCTCCTAGTATGGTATAAATTTTGGGAAGCTGATCGGGAATTGGTCTGTAGAGAATACGTAGTGTTATATTGACATTCTGCAAATCTTTACTGCCAGTTATAACAGGTACATTGCGTGGTTGCGAACGAATGTCGTAAATCACCGGGCGTTGAACCCATGGTATAAAGAAGTGTGTGCCTTCTCCCACAACAGTTTCCTTTACTCCTGAAAATCTGTCAAATATAACTGCCCTGTGACCACCGTCCACGTTATATAACGCAGAATTTACAACACCACCCAATACCGCCACTCCTAATCCAAACTGACCGATACGATTGAAAAACTGTGCCATGATGAATTCTGAAATAAGAGATCATTTAACGTAATAAAATAAAATTTTAGGTTATTTATAAATGTAAGGTTAGATTGAACTTTCGACTTGTACATCACTTCGAAACAAATATTTTTTATATCTAATAAGAATACTTTTTGAAAAAGTTGTACCTTTAAATCGAACTTAGCCTAAAGCAAATAGTAAAACAGCAGTAAAGACCTTTACGATATTTTGAGCTTTAATAACTTTCAAGACGTTATCTACTACGAGCGTAAATCTATCATTCTTGAGAGTCAATTTAAAAATTTATCGATATACCTTGTTTTGGTAGCGTTCACAAAGCACGACATAAAAATACATCAAAGTCATAAGTAAAAAAAGTTTATACATACATATTGTATGCTGTCTGCACGCAGCATTGGCTCGAACTATAGTTCACTATCAGGAGCAGCACACAATTGGGACGATGAGAGATAGCGATAAAAAACAAACCGAGACAACATAATTTTTCCTATACGTTAGAGCAAGATACACAATAGAACTTTTGGTAATTGTCTAGAAGTACGGACAACGTTAAAATGGGGGTAAAAAAAAAAGTAAAATACTCAAATGACGTGCTTTTTTATAAAACTTATAATTCCGGCGGCGGAAAGTGAAAATTATGCACCGTTTTTTTGTTATAAACAATTAAAGTTGCGAAAAATGCGAAAAATTGTCAACAATAGCGTTGCACGACGCTTGAATCGAGCGACTTTACGAACACGTGAAGAACAACAATAGCGTTACACAACGCTTGAATCGAGCGGCTTTACGAACACCTGAAGAAAAGGTGCGTTTGCAATTGCAATAGTTGATCACATTATCACATTACCGTCCCATGTTTGTTGTCACAGCAGTCGTTGCAGGTTTGTTCGAAATGAAATAATTTTGGGAATACTTGCTGTAGAACATCTTTGACTCGTTTTTCGATTGTACAAAGTTTTTTTACAAATATTTATTGTTCATGAAGAACTGTTTATAACAAAAAAACGGTGCATAATTTTCACTTTCCGCCGCCGGAATTATAAGTTTTATAAAAAAGCACGTCATTTGAGTATTTTACTTTTTTTTTTTACCCCCATTTTACCGTTGTCCGCACTTCTAGACAATTACCGAACTTTTTTGACCAGAAATGTCACTGGAACTTTCAAAAGTCGCTAGGCGACTGAACAAATTCAATTTATTATTTGTTTGTAAGAAGAAGAAGACAACAGAAAGAAATGACAACCAGCGTCGTCATTGTATTGTAATTTGTGATCTATGCGAACAACAAAGTGTCAATATAAAATTTAAAGAAGCGACTTGTTCTAATGGGAAATTGTTTCGGCTCACAAAGTTATGCCATGCCAGAATTAATTTCTGACAAGCAGTATGTTGGACCTGAAAAAGTCATTTGGTCTTGTTGTGTTCTTTTGTATACGCTACTATGTGATACATTGTCTTTTGACGTTGGGCATGTTCTAAATAAATAATAGTGGGATTCATCTAAATGCTAACAGCCCTTGCACACTGTGCAAGTTGTGCACTTATGAAAACTGTCAAAAATCGTATGGAAAGTTTTTTGAAGCTAATTGTGCAATTGTTGTTACTCTCTTTTCCAATACGATTTTCTCAGCAAAAATTTAATGTTTACAAATTTTGTATTTGTCACTCTCTTTCCTCATTCGATTGTCACAAAAAATGACAACTGCCACGAATTGCACAAAGTATTCGAAAGGACATTCATAAAACACATCGCGCAAAGTTGCCGATTTTCACAATTGTGCAAACCTGCGCAATTAGATGAATACCATTAATGTTCAAAATAAAATTTGGTATATTTTTAATTCTTGAGGACAAATAAGTGGTAAACTTCCCCGCAAAACCTATAACCAATACAAAACTTGGTATACGACCATTGAAGTTATCTTATATAAATGGAATTCATTTACAAAATGTTATAGAATAATATTAATTAAGATACTTAAAGCAACACATATAAAAACCTATAATCATTTTATAAATTAAAAAAAAAATAAAGTAAATTGTGGGGAAAAATATCGACAAATTCAGAGCGCAGCATCACTGAATTGTTTACATGCAGCGTCACCGACTCACAAGTTCGCTCTTATTCAGGCATTTAAACACAGATACGCCAGCGCTGAAATAATGTTGTTATTGTTGAAAAAACAAATAGAAAGAAAATAGTTTAACTTAAGAAGAAAAACTTAACTTAAGAAGAAAAATTTATAATAATAAATGTTATCTCTTATTTTTTGTCTATATTTTCCTATTAAAATATATTTACGTTAAATTGTTGCTTCTCGAAAGCTCCAGTTTCATTTAAAATCAATAGAAGAATGGTTGTCGATATGGCGCATAAAAATAAATGAGCAAAAATGTAAGCAAGTTACTTTTACCCTTAGGCGTGGTAAATGCCCTCCAATTGTTCTAAATAATACTTCAGTCCCACAAAGTGAAATTGTAACATATCTAGGTATTCAATTAGATCGACGACTAACATGGCGTAGGCATATTCAGCCAAAATAACTCAGTTAAAGTTTAAAACCTCCAGTTTTCACTGGCTAATCAATCATCGTTCCCCTTTGAAGCTTGAATATAAAATCCTTTTATACAAAACAATTTTTAAGCCAACTTGGTTATATGGTGCCCAACTTTGGGGTAACGCCAGCTCTTCAAACATAGAACTAATACAAAGGGCTCAGTCCAAAACATTAAGAATAATTACAGGTGCAGCATGGTACATAAGAAATGAAAATATTCACCGAGATCTATGCATCCCATTGGTAAAAGATGAAATAAATAAATATAAACAAACTTACGCCATAAGGTTGATGCATCATCCTAACCCATTGGCTCGAAATTTAATAAACATATAGAATCACTCCAGATTGAATAGAAAGGATCGTCCTTCTATGGAAGTTGTGCATACTGCACAGCACCGAACCGAACCTATCAGCTGTAATCGCACAAGCGATTGGTGCCTTGAACACGGACATCATACGCAGCGGCAGCACGAGCTGGTATGCCATCACTAGCAGTTCGGTGGGTTGGTGTGGGTTCGCTGCTGCCCATGGTGTGCCTGCACCGTGCAAAAATAATTTCATCGTGGGGTTTGCTGCACTCTTAAACCTCAAAAATTACCAAAATTACTACACAAAAAAAAATCATCATAAAAAAAAATGGGCCTCCCTAATAATTTTTTCGGGCTGAACCCTCGAGCTTGGTGTTATGCTCGGCCCCTTCTATCACCCACCCTACCTTGTGGACCTATGGGGAAATTTTTCGGTCCACCCTAACGTTGTTGCAGCTCTACATAGGACCTACCTGATAGTGCTTTAAGCCATCATTATACTAGTACTTTTCCTTATTCCTTTTTAAATAAGAAAAATAAATTTAATTTTAATATTCATTATTTTTTTTTTTTAATATTTTTTTTTTTTTGTTGTTGGTTATAGGTGTTTAACAAAGTTAAATATTATTACATCTATGCATAATATATTTACTTTTAATACATGTAAATTAATTTAGAAAAAAACTAAATTAGTTAAAATTTTTTCTTTGCTTTACGCTGCAAGCAAACTAAACTGCATTTGAAATAACTTTTGTTGTTACATGTATGTATATATATATAGCATGTATATATACAATATATATAAATTGTTTCTTGCAAGAAAGTTAAGCCTATGATATATATGTATGGATATGTAACTTTATATAAAAAAAATTTAACGTTTATAACGTTTCTTTTTTTTTTTCAATTTACTTTGCAATATTAAAGTGTATGTTTACATATTGATGTTTTTTTTTTATATATAAAGTATAATAATTGAATATAAATAAATTTTCTTTGTGCAGTTCACGGTTTTCGGGATTAGTCCATGGTGTTGTTGTAGGCTGTTAGTAAATAAGTTGATGTCGTCTAGGTGGTGTTTATTGTCGTTGTAATTCTGGTGTTGGTTATGTTGGGTTCGTTGTGTTTAAAGTTGTTATTGTTTCTATTGTTGTTGTTACTGTTGGGGGGTATGGATATTGTTGGTTGTTCTGGTGCTTATGTGGTGGATTCGTAGTTTCAAAGTTATTAGGTGATTATGGTGTATATTTTCACTTTGATGAAAAACAAGAAAACACACAAAGTTGACAAACTAATGACACATTGTACATTAGCAATTAGCTGAAGAAACTTTTTTGTTTTGTGTGACATAAAATGTCGGTTTATATTGTAGCGAAATTTGGTTTATGCCAGAAAATTCTCGTAATAATTATTAAACGATATTAGCTAGCATCACTGACCGTAGAAAAATACTTGCATCACTGACCGTAGAAAAATGCGTGCATCACTGACCGTAAGAAAATACTTGCATCATTGACCGTAAGAAAATACTTGCATCATTAACCGTAGAAAAATACGTGCACCACTGACCGTAGAAAAATAACACCATCATGTAGCATTTTTTCTGTACTATAAATTATAAAGTGGTACGACATTATCAATGTCGATATTCGCTATCTAGAAGGCACTAGAAACGATATTCTGGACAACGGCAGATGGTTCGAGAAAATGATGACTTTAGTATAAAAGGCTGTCATATGAGCAGCAGAGACACAGTTGATTTTGAACAGTGGAACACAGTGGATCTTAAGTGAGAACATTTGAATTTAAGTACTAAAGTGATATAGTGGATTTTAAGTAATAAAGTATAACGTTTGTGTATACAATTTGAATATAAAAATTAAATAAACAATTGTACTGTGTAAAAACTAACGTTTGTGATTTAAATAAACCATTTTATAATTAAATAAAGATTGCGTTTTTCTTGATTGTTACACAATCCAGTGATCGAACTCAGAAAAGTGTAAGAGATTGAAATTACTGTCAAAGGGACAGGAAATTTCGTAACAATTGGTGTCAGAAGTGGGATTGTGTAAAAAGAATTTACAATCAAATAAAAAAAAAAATAAATAAATAAAAAAAAAAAATGGTTAAGTTTGACGAACTAAAAGTGGATCAACTAAAGATGGAGTTGCAGCAGCTGAATCTGCAATCATCTGGCGGAAAGTTGGAGTTACAGAAACGCTTACGCAGGCTCTTGAGGCTCATGGGGTAGACCTGGAAGAGCATGAATTTTATAGTGATGTGTCAGAATCAACAGCGAAAATAGAGGAAGCTTCTGGACCGGTGGCAAGTGGTGAAGTTGTAGATATGTCAAAGTTCGAGAAAATGTTAATGGCGATGACGCAGACAATAAATCAAAATGCACTGCAAATAGACCAGAACTTAAGTCAAAATGCACTGCAAATAGACCAGAAGTAAAGCCAGAACGCGCAGCAAATCCAGGAGGTTCGGGAAGAAATTGATCAGAGCTTAAGTCAGAACGCGACGCAGATCCAGACAATGAATCAGAATATGGAGGCTGTTCGAACGGAGGTTGCATAAATGGTAAATGGCCTCGATGGAAAAGTGAGCGAGTTACGGGATGACGTTGAATCATTCAAGGAAAAAGTTCAAAATAATTTTGAAAACGTTAATAAAAAGATTCAACAGTTGGAAATAAGCGAACCAACCACTCAAGTGATAAGAGAAATCAGCGCAGAGAGGCTTAAGGCACCCACGTACGATGGAACAACGCCATTTAGTGTTTTCAAGCTCCAGTTCGAAACAACATCTGCTCATAATCGCTGGGATAACGATAGCGCAGCAGCAGCGTTAATTGTGGCATTAAAAGGCGCAGCTGCAGAAGTATTGCAAACGGTTCCAGTGGCGGAGCAAAAGAATTACAAGGCAGTGATGGATGCCTTACAGCGAAAATATGGCAGTGACCACATGAAGCAGATTCACAGGCTGGAGTTGAAAAGTCGTATCCAGAAATCTGGTGAGTCCTTGCAGGAGTATGCTGCAGATATTGAACGATTGGCACACCTTTCCTGACGAGTTAAGTGTCGTAGCTGAAAAATTCAAAATTGAGGCGTTTATTGACGGCATACGTGACTCAGAGACAAAACGCGAGACAATGAAGAACCCGAAGATTACATTTAATGAAACAGTCACGGTTGCTCTCATTCAAGAGACGAATGCATTGTCATGCCGCCCATCATTGAAAACTCGTCGGATGGAGGTGGAGGCTGAGAACAAAAATTCGTCGTTCGCCAGCAGTAGCTTCAACGGAAATTGCTATAACTGTGGCAAGCAGGGACACATGGCACGTGACTGCAAATCACGTCGTAAACGTTCCGCATCACGTTCACCAAGAAGAAAAATAGGGTGAACGATGGCGAAAATGGTAGCGAAGAGCAGTCGTTAAACTAAAGAGAGTCAGTACAGCGGGCGTGAGCTGACTCTCACTTATGATTGCCCCAAAGTCTTAGTTTCGAAGCTCTGCCGAAATTCCAACAGCCTTACCATCGGTGGAAAAATCAACGAAAGACCATGTGAGCTAACTTTGGATACAGGCGCATCGCACTCAATTGTGAGGACAGATTTATTTAATAGACGACGAGTAATGCCATTAAATGGGATCCAATTGAGAACAGCGACAGGAGAAATTTCGCAAATAGTAGGAAAAGTTACAGCAAGTGTTCTTATCGGCAACAAAACTGTGGAACATGATTTTATTGTTGCAAACATCACCGATGAGGTTATCATTGGCGTGGACTTCATGATTCGACACGGGTTCACTTTGGATCTTAAGAAAAAGGCGTTAAGATATGCCAATGTAGAGTTGCCTTTAGACGTTGGCTGTGGACAAAAATTAACAATTGCAAAAGTCTACATAAGTGAGCGCTGTCGAATTGAACCCAACACCGAAGAAATTATTTGGGCTACAACAAGTGAAGACTGTGGGACAAGCCATCTGTGGGTAGTGGAAGCAGATAAGAAATATTTAAAGAAAGACCTGATTATTGGAAAGACCCTAGTAAAAACAAGAGCGGACAGCAAAATACCAGTACGAATTTTGAATCCAACAAATAAGCCGAAATGGATGCAAAAAGGTGAAGCAATAGCGCAATGTGAGAAAGTTACGGCTGTTATAAATTGTGAAAATGACCAGCAGGACACAAAAGGTACAGCTTTGACAAAATCATCGGCCTTGGAAGTATTGACGAAAGAATGGACGAAGGAGTTGTCTGCCCAGAACAAAAATAAAGCAAAAAGGTTTCTGCAAAAGCATTGGCAGATATTTGCGTTCAAAGGAGAAAATAATGGCCGAACATCAGTTGTCAAACATCGCATTGATACAGGTGATTTTCAGCCAATTCGTCAACCCCCAAGGAGACTAGCACTCGCTAAGAGAGAGGAAGTAACGGGCCTTATAGAGGATATGGCGCGAGAAAAGGTCATTGCACCATCAGAAAGCCCGTGGAGTTCACCGGTCGTGCTTGTCAAGAAAAAGGACGGAAGTATGCGATTCTGTGTGGATTACAGAAAATTAAATGACGTCACCAAAAAAGACAGCTACCCGTTACCCAGAATCGATGATACACTGGATACGTTATCTGGAGCAACATGGTTTTCCACCCTGGACTTACAAAGTGGATATTGGCAGGTGGAAATAGATGACAAAGACAAGCAGTTTAACGTCATGCCGTTTGGTCTTTGTAACGCTTCAGCTACGTTTGAGCGGTTAATGGAACGAGTTCTCAAAGGACTACATTGGAAGACCTGTTTAGTGTATCTCGATGATATCATCATCATGGGAAAAGACTTTGATGACCACTTGAAAAATCTGGAGGAAGTGTTTGAGCACTTTTCCAGCGTGAAGTCAAGTATCTGGGGCACAAGGTTACGTCAGAAGGAATACACACAGATGAGGATAAAATAAAAGCTGTGAAAAATTGGCCACGACCATCTAATCTTCATGAGTTGCGAAGTTTTCTGGGCCTATGCATTTACTACAGACGTTTTGTTCCTGGTTTCGCAAATGTCGCAGGCAGTCTTCATGAAATGACACAGAAAAATCGGAAATTCGAATGGAGTGGTGCACAGGAAACTGCATTCCAAAAGCTGAAAGAATTATTGTCTGCAGCGCCTATACTCGCGTACCCAATACCCGGCGAAAAATTTGTATTGGACACCGATGCGAGTGGCCATGGTATTGGAGCAGTTTTGTCCCAAGTCATCAATAGACAAGAAAAAGTCGTCGCATATTTCAGCAAAGTTCTGTCGAAGCCTGAGAGGAATTATTGTGTAACTCGGAGAGAGTTACTGGCAGTAATGGAATGCGTTAAGCACTTCCATAAGTACTTATATGGACAGCATTTTCTCCTGAGGACAGACCATGCGGCATTAAGGTGGCTACTTCAATTCAAGGATCCAGAAGGTCAAATTGCACGGTGGATAGAGCGCTTGCAGAGCTATGATTTTACCATAGATCATCGCAAAGGAAGCCAGCATGGAAATGCGGATGCACTTTCCCGTCGTCCATGTAAAATTGAATGCGGTCATTGTTCACGAACGGAAAGTAAAGCTGGAACAATTGATGTGCGCCTTTTGAACGTTTTGCCTGAAGAAAAGTGGACAAAAGAGGAGGTACAACGGGACCAGCGCAGTGATACAGATTTGGCAACTATAATTAAGTATAAAGAGCTGGGTAGGAAACCGGCGTGGCAAGAAATATCAAGTGAAAGCCAAATCTGTAAAGCATACTGGGCGCAATGGCATAGTTTGGAGTTGCATGATGGTTGCCTCTACCGAATCTGGGAAAGCGAGGATGGTAAAATTCGCTCAAAACTGCTGGTTATTCCAAAGGAAAAATTTAAAGATATAATCAAGGATTATCATAATGGATCGAGTGGTGGACATCTGGGCGTAACAAAAACCACAGAGAAAATAAAGAAACTGTTTTATTGGGTTGGATGCAAAGAAACAGTTGCTGACTGTATCCGCCGTTGTGACCAATGTGCAATTGCTAAAGGACCAAGGCACCGCACTCGGGGAAAAATGCATCAGTATAACGTTGGAGCTCCCTTTGAGAGGATAGCCATGGATATAGCGGGACCTTTTCCAATTAGCAATGCAGGAAATAAATACATCTTTGTGGTAATTGATTACTTCAGTAAGTGGCCAGAAGTATATCATATTCCCAATCAAGAAGCAAAAACAGTGGCAGACTTTTTCATCAAAAATTGGATTTGCCGATATGGAGCTCCACTTGAGTTGCATTCCGACCAAGGACGAAATTTTGAGTCGGCACTTTTTAAGGAGGTCTGTGACATGCTTGGAATACAGAAGACACGTACCACAGCATTGCATCCTCAGTCCGATGGCATGGTCGAAAGGTTCAACCGTACTCTAGAGGAGCATCTGTAAAAGGTTGTTGACAAAGGACAAAAAGATTGGGATGAGCATCTACCAATATTTCTGATGGCTTATCGTTCGTCAGTACACGATACCACTACAGTCACGCCAGCAAAAGCAATTTTTGGTACGGACTTAAGGCTTCCAGCAGATTTGAAGTACGGAGTAAGCGCTGTCCCAGAAACGACCAATGCTGACGATTACATATCGCAGAAAAGAGAAGAACTAGCAGATATACACGAGCTCATCAGGAGACGTACTCAATTGGCTAGCGACAAGATGAAAGCTCGGTATGATCTGCGAGCAAATACTGAAGGGTTCAAAGAAGGTCAATAAGTGCTGCTACACAACCCACAACGAAAACGAGGCTTGTCTCCTAAATTACAGACTCATTGGGAGGGACCTTCTCGGATCGTCACAAGGATTAATGATGTTGTGTATCGAATCCAAAAATACCCCGGCAACAAAGGTAAATTGAAGGTAGTTCACATCGAAAGGCTGGCACCTTATACTAGAGATGGAGAGACTCTTGTTCGGGACGAACAAGTTTAAGCGGAGGGCAGTGTAGCGAAATTTGGTTTATGCCAGAAATTTCTCGTAATAATTATTAAACGATAATAGCTAGCATCACTGACCGTAGAAAAATACTTGCATCACTGACCGTAGAAAAATACGTGCATCACTGACCGTAAGAAAATACTTGCATCATTGACCGTAAGAAAATACTTGCATCATTGACCGTAGAAAAATACGTTCACCACTGACCGTAGAAAAATAACACCATCATGTAGCATGTTTTCTGTACTATAAATGATAAAGTAGTACGACATTATCAAAGTCGATAATCGCTATCTAGAAGGCACTAGAAACGATATTCTAGACAACGGAAGATGGTTCGAGAAAATGATGACTTTAGTATAAAAGGCTGTCATATGAGCAGCAGAGACACAGTTGATTTTGAACAGTGGAACACAGTTGTTCTTAAGTGAGAACATTTGAATTTAAGTACTAAAGTGATATAGTGGATTTTAAGTAATAAAGTATAACGTTTGCGTATACAATTTGAATGTAAAGATTAAATAAACAATTGTACTGTGTAAAAACTAACGTTTGTGATTTAAATAAACCATTTTATAATTAAATAAAGAATGCGTTTTTCTTGATTGTAACACAATCCAGTGATCGAACTCAGAAAAGTGTAAGAGATTGAAATTACTGTCAAAGGGACAGGAAATTTCGTAACAATATTTTAGTTATTACAATGCAGCACTTATTTTGTGTCCACTTTTTTAGAATTAATTTTTATGATTAATATAATCTTTTTGCCAAAGGAGAGAGTGCTTCTTTTTACTTTTCAAACGAAGAACTAACTAGGAACTGTGCTATTCATTTAATCCACGAATTTCAATTCTTTGTTTACTGTTGAATGTCGATTTCTTTTGTTTTTCTTTTGGTTCTTGTCGTTTTTTTCTTTCTGCCATATTTGATCTGTCAAGCTATTGTTTTTTTTCTATTCTTTAACTGTCATTTTTCTCATGTCAAAAATTTCTCTTTGTCATTATTTTTGGTACTGAGAATGTCAGATTTTTTTTTTATTGTAAAAATAGTTTATGTATCCGTTAATTTGCAACTATGGTCTGCTATGCGGAGCGCTAGCGCTTTGCACTTTACTTTTCCGCACGTTTTAGTGTTTTTTTTTATGTTTAGTTGTTTGTTACAATTTTTACATTTATTTCCACAAACTTTTATGTGGTTTCGTTGCTTGTTACATTTTTTCCACTTTACATTTATTTCCACAAACTTTTACGTGGTTTCGTTGCTTGTTACAATTTTTCCACTTTACATTTATTTTACGCAACTTTTATCGCACATTTTAATATTTAAATTTATTTAGTGCAATACGTATATTAAAGATAATTTATTTTTAAAATATATTCCCGCCGACGATATTGAAAAATAGGATAAATCAAATAAACCGATTTTTATTATTATTACGAGCTTAAACGCTTAAAATGCATTTTAAACGCACAAAATCTCATTATTTCCTTAAAAAATTGGTTTTTTTGGAATTTATTGGATACGCGTGTAATAAGTATTCTTTAGCGAAACCGACCAATTCAAAAAAATCTCAATTTTATCTCGCGCCACATCTGCACGCTTTGACATCCCAAATCGACTCCTCGCGTGTTCCCAGACTTTTCCTTTGTTCGCCCTCAGTTACAGCAACCGACGCGCAGATCAGTGATCTGATTGGCTGTAACTGAACGCGCAAAGAAAAGTCTCGAACAAGGACGCGATAAAGCGATATTTTCTTTTTGACAAAAATGTCAATGTGACATTTCTGGCTCGACTTTTCTATTTGCCGCGCTAGCGTCCAACAGAGGACCCATTGTTCAGGGTTAGTGCCGTTACACAGCTCTAACGTCATCGTGCCATCATCGTGAAACAGATGAGGACCCTGTACCGGGACCTAGTTCGTCTCGGGCACAGTCCTCTAATACAATCCGACCTCGGCAAGTCATCGCAGTCAGCTCCTCTTCCGATGAGGACGCGTGAACGAGACCTAGTTCGTCTCAGCCGCTGTCCGATGAATTGGAGAGTGCAGCAACAAGAGACCTAGTTCGTCTCGGCGACCATTAGCGTGAAAATATTTAAGTAACTGCTGCTTTCAGGCATCTACCCGACGAGATGAGGTCAGCCATTAGCGCGGAAACTTAAGTCACTGCAGGTTTCAGGCATCTACCCGACCAGATGAGGTCAGCCGTTAGCGCGGACACTTAAGTCACTACAGCTTTTATTTATTCTACCAACCAGACGAGGTCAGCCGTTAGCTCGGAAATATTCTATTTACTTATATGTATTATTTTACATACTTTCGAAATTTATGAGGGCTTATAAGCTCAGTAATGTTGAATAAATAAGTCCCTGCTTTTTGTTTCTGGAGACGAGTTCATTATTAAATTATATTTTAATTATACATAATATTAATCTATAATAATGTTACTTAGTATAAGATTTTAAAACTTATTGTTAGTCTCTAAAGAGAAGATTCAATAAAAAGGAATGAAGTTAAAAAAAAAAAAAAATTTACCAATAATTTTAACTAAATACTGATTTTGTAATCACAGAAATAAAACTATATTTATTTGAGTCTGATGTCTTTTATTTTCTAATTTTAATGTCAAAAGTACAATGGCTGACTTTTTTAGCTTTCTTTTTCTTTACCGGAACTCTTCTCTGTGTGCACAGCGAAGTTAGCTACATTTATTTTTTAATACTTTTAAAATTATTCATTGACAGATAGATGTCACTGACATTAGGGCTACATTACACTACAACTTTCAATCAAATTTTTGACACTTAAAAATAACATTACAGTTCGGTCAACCTGACATAATGATCGACCACGATCATGAAGACAAGTTAATATAATAATAGCGTTATAATCGTTAGTTTTGGTTGGCATCGTGAAGCCTTCTGACTTAAGCAGGTGTGGTGTCCGCGCCCCCGCCTCCTGCGGTCCATTTCCGCATTCGTGCCGCCCCTAATATTCCATTGTATGGCAACTGTGTCAACTGGCAGTTATCAATGTCCGTAATGACGTATCGATCATTGGGCAAAACTTTATGGATGACATAAGGACCGCGATATTTCGGTACAAACTTTTTATTTATTTCAACAGATGTATCTACGTGCTTGACGACTACAAATTCACCAACTGAATATACCTTGCTCGGGACACTATGTTTAAGAAAGTACTGTTCATTATATTCTTGTGACCTTTTAATGGCGTTAGAAGCCTCAGACCGTATTTACCCTAGGTTGCAATCTGTATCACAATATTCCTTATCCTGCAAATATTCAGTCAATTCATCTACAACTGCTCCACGATGATCTACCCCGAAAAGCAGCTTACTAGGAGTTTCTTTTGTAGTGCTATGCACCGTGTTATTTATGGCGTATTCAACTTCAGCTAATTTAGTCGACCAATCAGCATGGTTTACTGGTTCACTTATTTTACTCAAGATTGCCTTGAGTACCCTATTCACTCGCTCGACCTGTCCGTTGGCTTGTGGAGAAGCCACTGCCACTTTAACGTGATCAATATTTTTCTAAGCAAATAGTTACTAAATTCCAAAGAAGTAAAACATGAACCTCGGTCAGATATGACACGTTTTGGTCGGCTATAACAGCTGAAATACTTGTCCATCGAAGCACATACTTCTTTCGTGCTTGTCGAATTGACGGGATATAGCCGGACAAATTTTGTAAAAGCATTGATTACAACTAAAATATGTTTACGTTTAGAAGTTAGAGCAGGCAATAGCCCAAAATGATCCACATGCACAGTATCGAATGGAATCGGCTTCTTTGGAATGCTATACATATTATGGTCATTAGAACGAGCAGGGGCTGAAAACATAATGCACTTGATACAATTTGAAATAAAACTCTCGATTTTATTTTTCATCCCTTGGAACCAATAATTTTTCCTGATTTGATTGTAACATTTGTCAATCCCTAGATGGCCAATATTCTCATGTACTAGTCGAATTACATTGTCTTGCATTTCAGAAGGTACATGTAACAATAATTGATTTGTATCAGTTTTACGGAACACTAGCCCATCACGTAGTTCGTAACGTTCAAGTCCTTCCACCTCCAATTGTTCACGCAGTCTCTTAATTTCCGAATCCCTATTTTGAGCAACTTGAATATAAAAATCTACTTCGTCACCACTGAGTGATGCAACCATATGACAACGACTCAATGCATCTACATGGCCCATTGTCATACCACTTCTATGTTGTATCGAATAATTGTAGTTTTCAAGCTCTAAAGCCCAACGAGCAATTCGTGGGTTGATTTGTTTCTTGCTCAGAGTGAGCGTCAATGAATTGCAATCGGTAATAATTTTAAATGGAATACCCTCCAAGTATAACCGAAAACGTCGTAGGGAATAAATAATAGCCAATGTTTCCAGCTCAAAGCTGTGGTATTTGGATTCTGCGGCAGTAGTTGTTTTAGAAAAATATGCCACTGGATGGAATTTACCATCAATTTGGCGTTGCATCAGGGCTGAACCAAAACCAACACTGCTAGCATCGCAGTGCAATTCCAACACAGGGGCTGTAATAAGCTTATCTCGTAATTCTGTAAAAGCCTTAACGCATTCGTCATTAAAATCATATCCAATGTCTTTTCGCAATAGCTGCGAAAGCGGTTTCACAATTTTGGAAAAAGAAGGGACAAAACGGCGGAAGTATGAGAAAAGACCTATACATCTTTGTAATTCTTTGTGATTCTTTGGCATCGGATAACGTTTGATACTCTCAATATGTGCACTTGTGGGTCGAATTCCAGACGCATTTACAACATAACCCAAGTATTCTAATTCACTATAGCAAAACTTACACCTTTTCATCTTTAATTCAATCCCCTTTTTATACAACCGGCGCAGTACTTCGGAAAGAACTATTAAATGGGTTTCAAAATCAGTCGTGGCGATCAAAATATCGTCCAAGTAAACAATTATTTTGCTTTCATCTATTAGGTCTTGTAGTATTTCATTTAAAAACCGCTGGAAAACTGCAGGCGCGTTTTTCAACCCAAACGGCATTTGCAAATATTCGTATTGGCCATCTGGCGTAACGAATGCAGTGAGTGGAATCGCCTGTTCATCCATTGCAATCTGATTAAAGCCTTCTCTTAAGTCAAGTAAAGAAAATATCTTTTTGCCTCCTAAAAATTCAATGCAATATTCAATTTTCTTATTTAATGCACGATGGTCAATGCATAAACGCAAATCACCATCTTTTTTCCTTACTAGCACCACTGGGGCAGCATACGGAGATCTACTCCGTTGAATTATCTTTCTTTCCAACATGTCATGAATTTAGTTACGCAACTCTTTTCGCTCAAAAGCAGACAACGGCCTCGGAGAGCAATGGAAAGGGGTGTCGTCAGTTAAATGAATTTTCATTTTGTAATTGTGTGGCCTACGCTCAATGTCAGTCGGGTTTAAGTAACTCCTTTCAATGACCGCTTTAAGTTCACTTTTTTGGTTTTTATCTAACATCGGACAAATATTAATCTCTGTCTGCGGGCTACCAACGTCAATAGCAAAAATTTTTAAAATAAAGTCATCACACTCGTTACGACACATCTGTAGTGGGTCATCAATAATCGACACTGGAATATCATCGGTTTCATTGACACTATCATTCAACAAAGCTAATGTTTCAAATTTAACAGTTGCCATGACCCGGGGACAAATTCATATTTACGGCGGAGGACATCGGACTACCACACTCACTAATACACTTTGAATTAAACACGTCAGGCGCACTTCGGTTTTTACAAATATTTTTGTTTAAATTCGATTCACAAGTATTTTGTGTATTCACACTTTTACAAGTTTTTCTAAGATGAATATTAAATTTTTTCAAAAAATTACGACCTAAAATTAATGGCAATGTCATTGCATTGTCTGGCAAAATAAAAAGTAAAACATTTCTGACTTCGTTTTGAAATTCTATGACGCATTGAATAGTACCGTACGACCAAATCTTTGTTTTCCCGATTCCAGTATATTTTGTTGGCTTTAAAAACTCAGGCACACTGATTTCTTCTGGAATAACCGAACGTTGAACAAAGTTAACGGCGCTGCCGGTATCAAATAAAGAAAAACAACTTTTAGCCCTAGTACGCCTGACCTGATTAATTAAGAAGGCAACACTTACCATCTGCATTGCGCTAATAGCACCTTCCAACTCTTTATCATCGTCTACGTCATATTCTTCAGTAACTGCAGCTGCGGCTCTTTCTTGCTTCCTTTTTGGACAATTTTGGTATTGATGACCAATTTCCTGGCAAGTGAAACAAGCATTCGTTGGTCTTAACGGCTTAGGACAATTACTTTTGTAGTGGCCAAACTTGGAACAATTGTAGCATCGAACATCGGAAAAATCTTTATTTATATTTCGGGGAACAACAGCAGCAAATTTTTGTTTATTGGCAACAACAGCTAATGATTTAGCAGTAGAACTACGTTCGCGTGAAAGTGTGCGTTTTTCTTGATATCGGTCTAATCTTGATAGCAAGTCCGCAAATGTTTTTGCATCATTGATCAATGTTATGTTTACACTAGTGTCAATGAAACCGTCAATAATAAAGGATACCACTTCAAGAACCACCAAGAACTCCTTTGCTGTATCTCTAAGTAAACGACGTACGCCCATACATTTTTCATCTGTCGTGTATCAGTGTATTGTTCGAATTCCTCGAACCATTTATGAATATCGTAACGATTTTTGCCATCAAATATATTCAAGGCGTTTTCCAGGTGATCAAAATTTATAGTACGTGAAGTTTCATTCGGTGCGCTACGACCTTCCATATTTTGTATTTGCTGTTGTAGTGATAACATTTCACGTTTCATTCGTAAAATCCGGACTTGCGCCTCAAGTCTTTGCAATTCAACATTATCAAGTGGCGATACGTCACCAATTACTGCGGCCAGCTCCAAATCCACTTCAACAATTTCATCGGCTGCACCAGCACCATCGACCACCACATCATTTTCATTAGCCACTGCATTGCTGTTGGCTATCAATTGCTCGTAAAGCGTACGTACCTGCGCGATAGTAGCACTTTGCGGCACTATAACCTCGGCCGCGCTCAATGTCTCCATCATCATTTGACGCGTTGCACGTGAATCTGGCATTTTGTCTTTCCTATAATTGCTAGAGTCGTTTCTTGTCTTTTTAGGTTGAACCCCACATCTGAGATTGTAAACACAGAAATAAAACTATATTTATTTGAGTCTGATGTCTTTTATTTTCTAATTTTAATGTCAAAAGTACAATGGCTGACCTTTTTAGCTTTCTTTTTCTTTACCGGAACTCTTTTCTGTGTGCACAGCGAAGTTAGCTACATTTATTTTTTAATACTTTTAAAATTATTCATTGACAGATAGATGTCACTGACATTAGGGCTACATTACACTACAACTTTCAATCAAATTTTTGACACTTAAAAATAACATTACAATTTAAACATTTATTTTACTTATATATTAACTTAAGCATGTTTGACAGTTGAAAGCCGACGACCATTCCCTATTCATACGACAGCGAACATGTTCATCGACTCACCACGCCGACGTAGATATACCGAACTACTACTCCGACGTATAGGGGAGTTCACATCATCCTTCATGCTGTCCAACATGGCTTGACAAACCGACCAACTGTAAATTTCGTATTGCGTTCACATCATCAAACATGCTTGTCAAACATCATTTGCAGAAAAATTTCAAGGTGTACACATCTCTCGCATTTCTCACTTCAATTCTTTGTTTTTTATTTTTCGGAGGTGTAATAATAAAAAAAATTGTTTTCAACTCCCTACAATGAGGATGTGTCCCTAAAAAAACCTAAATCTTGCCAAAACTTTTTATTATTCACGAAACCAATCGATGTTCACTCTACGAAATGTTCTCTCTCTCTCTTTTACAATATGCCAGACATTCCGAAAGGCATATATAGGTGTGGGGAAGGACCACCATAAACACTGGGTTTTCTTTGTGATACTAAAAGTTGTCGTACAAAGACGAAGGCCTATATTAAGGCTGCAGCAATGCCTTTGTAGGTAACACGTAGTATTAAATGTGAAGGCCTTTGTTGTGAGTTTTTACCACACATAATATATTATTTAAACAAATAACATATTATGGCATATTTTTGGGATGACGCTTAACATCATCCAAGAATCACAATAGGGTTATTAAAATGCAGCACACTTTTGGGCATTTGTTGGTTTGTTATTAAATATAAGTTGCTATGTGCAAGTTCTGCTTTAACAAGAATGAGAACGCTAAGTACTTAAATGCAACAACAAAACAGCAAGCAAAAGCCAGGTATGCAACCCGGAAATATGCCGACCTCACTACTTAGGTGAGTTAAGTAAGACTTATGCAATTTTTGCATAAGTAAAATAAAGAATTGTAGGCCAAATATTTAAAGGCCAAATAATTGTAGGCCAAATTTTTGTGGGCCAAATTTTGTAAAGTAGAATAAGTTTTTGTGGACGTAAGTTTTTGTTATTGTATTCTTGTATTTATTTTTGTAATGAAATTGTTAGTGTAATTTTTAGTAACCGAGGTATTAAGATATCTAAGATTTTTAAATAAAATCATAATTTGTTCTGAGATAAAACAAAATACAACGGTGTTAATTATTCGAAAGGGGAAATATTCTGGTAAGTATATTTAATTTTGTAATATTTAAACTTGTTTCATTTTCAGATACAATTGTCACTCAGATTACTAAGTGATTTCCCATGACGGGAAACTACTTGTAACACCTTTCTTAAGGCTGTTGTAATGTGTAATGATTTAGTATAGATGTGTTTTAATTAATTTCCGACGAAAATTTTATTGTCAAATTATTATTAAAATTTTAAATAAATTCCTTTTAATTTTTGCAAATTCCACTGTATATCATTATAGGCAAATATGTACGAAAACATATTTTATTTAAGTGTTCATAACTGTGTAAAAAGCCACCATCTTGTTTATGAGTACATTAATATGATGTTTAAAACAGTTTTTTTTTCCTGTACATATGTAAGTACGTATACATAAGTCTTTTTAAACAGTTAAGGCGTGATTCTGGACTTTTCAAGGTTAAGTAAACCTAAGCAAATTATGTCTTTCATGGGTTTCAAATTTCACCGCCCTTCAAAAAGCAAAATCACCCTATAGATTTTTTGTCACATATTAATTATTTACAGTTAGTACACATAATGTTATTTTGTATTCAACAAAGATTTTCACTCTTTTATTTAGTTGTTTTTGTATTAGCAATAATTTTCGCTCGTATTTAATTGTTTTTAGTATACAAGTAGCTAGTTTTCCATACTTTTTTTTAAATATGTATGTTTATTGTACACACATAGTTTCTTTTATTATGTTATTTCTTTTAAAATTTCACTCTATACACATTTAACAATTGGCCTTCTTATTTAATTGTTTTTTGTGAACACATTATTGGCTTTACACTTTCTTCTTAGATCCGACAATGATCTCTTAAAAATGGACAGAAAAGAGGAAAATGGACAAAAGTTCACAATGGCAAGAAAATGACATAAGTTTTGACTAATTAAAAACACTTAAGGGTACGAAGATTTTTCCTAATGCTCCGAAAATTAAAACGCTCAAGGGTAAAAGCCTTCAGTTCATGAAATCACTCAAATTCCTCGACATCGAAGGTACTCCTAAACGTTCCACAGCTTTGAAAAAAACACGTGGAACGGGTCCGACACTAAGACCCACGCGAGCGACCACACACGAAAACACGTCTGTACTCGTTCACGGACAAAACGAAAGAAATTTCTTGTTGTTGTTTTTGACACCAGCAGAAAAATCAAAATATCTTGAAATCCATCCAACATGAGTGTTAAGCGGCTGTTTCTAGGGTTCACATGATCAAACATTGAGGTTTGTCAATCATAATGGAAAGCATGACGGATCGAAAAAATTAAGAAAATGTCAAATAAAAATGGATGAGGTTGAAAAAAAGTGGAAAAAATTCATATGGAATATATTGGTAAACGTTTAAAATTGAAAGATTTAAAAGAATATGGAAAATGTTGGAAAAATAGAATAGAAATAAAAAAGACGAAATATGCCACGCCCACTTCTCTAATTCCGCCTACTTTGGGATCAATAAATTATATTCGTGAGTGGCATACACATACCACAAAAGCTTGTATAGTATGCGATATATGCCGTAATTAGTCTTAAAATTTAGGGCGGTTACACACCCACTGATACAATCCAGTCTGATTTTTATCCAGAAATAGTTTTCCATAAACAAATCTCTTACACCAAATTTCGGGATGATTGCTCATATATTTCGATAGATATGCCACTTAGTGAGTTTAAATTGTATGGTAGGTGCTACGCCCACTGGTGATATTTCGCCTTTTTTTAATGCAGACATACCTCTGTGCGCACGACTAATCAATACAGTGGCGAAAGGTCCTAGTAGCAATCGTGAAAAGGAAAGCTATTTGGTAAGGTCTCGAATGCGTCGATAGACTTCAGCAGAAAGCAGCATATCAAATCAAAGTGTTACATTTGAAGAAACTGCCGCATCAATATCAGCAGCAACGAAACCCGCACCTAAGTCTTACCACAAAGGAGCAATGAATAAAAAGAAAAACAATAGCTACATTCTGCATCAGCAGCACAGCAACAGAACGAAAAATAGCCGTCATGTACATTAAGATTCCGATATTGAAGTAAGGTAAATGAGTTCTGAAAAAATGTTATAATAGAGCTTATTATAAATATTATTTTCTCTTATAGACTTCCTAGTGCAATTTATCACGAAAACTTCGTTGCATTTAATGTTATCAAAAGAAAGATTCGCTCCGTACTTTCAAGGACTGATTTGCATACGTGCGACTTCCGTCATACCACAGTTAGTATTTAAAAACCTGGTTTTTATGCCAATGTAATTAACTTTTAACGCTCTTTCAGTACTGAAATGCATCTCCACTGCTCATACTTATATCTTCAATCTCATATCTTCAAATACAATTAGCTCAAGCACTGAACTTGCCAAATTTCCAACAAATCTCATATGTTGCTGAAGCCATACGTTGTTTAGCCTCTTTGAAACCGAATCAACATTAACGGTTACTGGAAGAATTGCAAGCAGATATACAAAAGCGTCAAAGTTATTTGCAATATTTGATACGCTATTGACAAAATATGCTGTTAAATATGGAAAATGAGGCGAATATCTATAAGTGGGCGTTAATTATTAATTATTTTTTTCAGTTTTTTACTATTTTTTTTATTTTTTCGTTCATATTGCCCAGCTTTTGTATGTTTTTCAATATTTTTTACTTTTTCTACATTACACTTTAATTTTTTTCTATTTTCAATCAACTTTTTTTGTTTGTTTTCAACTTTTTGGTGACAATTTTTTAATTTTGCCACAAATTGTTATTACCTTTCAATGGAAAATCTGTCAAGACACAAATCCTACCAGGACAACTTTCTTGAAAAATAAATATTCAAACGATTTTTAGTCTTTTTCGACACATGTTGTTTAAAGCAGAAAATAAAATACTTTAAAAATGCAATTGTTTGTTTGTTAATTTCTGATATTTTTTAATTATTTACATATGTGCATAAGGACTGCGTTTGAAAAAATTGTCCATCACAAAATTCAAAAAATTTTCCGAACTACTGGTTCGATTTTAAAAATGAAACGTATCTTATAACAGCATTCTATATTCTTAATTTTCTATATTTATATATATTTTGTTACTCTTTTTTAGTAAAATTTTTGATTTTTTCCGATACCCTTTCCATCAGCGGTTTTGTGGCATTTCGGAGACCCTCTGTGTTGCTGCATACCAATTTCTCCTGAAATTTGTCACATCACTGGCCACTCTCTTTGATGCCCTTATTTCCCTTTTGACCAAAGCCCAATATCTTACGATTGGCCTAAGTTTATGTTTGAGGGAATTTAAAATTTCATGTGATAGAAAGGGATGTAAAATCACATGTATACAAAAGTTTCCATCAGATTTTTCACACTGCTATTCAGAAACTGATAGAAACTACTGACCGGAAATTGTATCAGCGCTGTCTATCAGATGACCTATCATCTGACCGAAATTGTTCTTGTAGGGATAATTTCTGTTTCCGGTTTTGGCCGGAAGCGAAATTTAAAAGAAACTAAATTAACTCAAAATTACTGATTACAAATTTATAAGAAAAACACAAAATAAAACCAATTGAAAATTTACTGCATCCAAAAACAAAATTTTAGCAAAATAAAAAAAACAACTCAACACGCAATCGACACCAAATTCAAAAGCAAAGCGCACACTCAAAATTAGATTGCCCACATAAACCAGGAATTAGTTGAAAGCTTCCTGCGAGCCCACCCATCCAGTGTCATTTCATACTTTTCAAATGACACCCACTAAAGATACCAGCTGCACACTCATTTTTCTTGGCCTACCCCATTTGCCTTCTATCTCCGGTCATGACTTTCAACCCCCCCCCCCCCCATAACGCAACTTTAACACATCATAATTGCCTCTTTATATAATTCACATTTATTATGTTAATCTAAAATTTATAAAACTTCTAACAATACTTTCTAATAAATATAATTTTAGTTCTTATCTTCCTTTTAGAAACCGTGTGGAATTAAATTCATAGATATACAAATTAAGTTTAAATCTAATCTTCAAAATTATTATAATTATACAGAAATATATGAAAATGCTGTGTACAAGAAAATATAAGATCAACACTAAAAATTAAAAATCAAAAATAAATTGTAATATCTACTTAATAATACTACAAATATATATATCATAACTAGCTGTCCCGGCAGACGTTGTTCTGCCCTTTCCGGTAGTTGTTCCGGATGTCATATGAACTCATGCGATGGAATGCATAAGCGAAACAGCCCATTTTTCCAGTGAAACTTATTTTGCCAGGACTTTTTATATCAAGTCCCATTCATCTGCGTCCACTACTTGATGAGTTATGATTAATTTGATTTTGGAGGGTGTGTCACTGCCCATTTTTCTAAACCAAACTTTGCAAAAAACTTCCGTAGACTATTAGAAACATTTAAGAAATAATTATTAAATCTTCGTGAAAATTCTATTTAAAAATTTATTTGTATGTGGGCCACCCTAAGTATGTGCCTCTAAATAGAACAGCCACGTGGTGTAAATTCTATGAGAATCGATTAAGTGGTCTTTATGAAAATGCTATTTTTAAATTTTAATTTAAATGCTATTCATAAAATAGCTTCATATAAAAGACACCTGGTGTAAATTCCATGTGAGTCGATTTAGTGGTCTCTGTGAAAAGGCTATTTTAAAAATATTTTTGTGTAAGGGCCACCCTAAATAAAAGTCTTATAAACTAAGCCATGCCTCTTAATATAAAAGATACGTGGTGTACATTTCATGTGAATCGTTTGACCGGTCTTTGTGAAAACGATATTTTAAAAATATGTTTGTATGAGGGCCACCCTAAATATTCACTCTAGGCAAAAATGTTGTAACTTAAAACATGCCTCTTACTATAAAAGCCACGTGGTGTAAATTCCATGTGAATCCATTAAGTGGTATCTCTGAAAATGCTATTTTTAAAATATTTTTGTATGAAGGCCACCCTAAATTGCCCATATAGGGGTATGATTTGTGAATCTAAACCATCCAGGGCGCCACCCAAACACATACAAAAAGATTTATTCAAATCGGTCCAGCCGTTTAGGAGGAGTTCAGTGACATACACACGTACAGTAGAATTATATAAACAAAGGTTTACTAAATTCAAAAAAAAATCTAAGTTTGAATTTTCGCAAGCAAACCAGCTTGAGTATACCAGAAAATCAATCTAGGAACGTACCCAAAAAAAAAATTAAATTTCTGAAAAAAAAATATAAAAAATAAATATATAAAAGGAGCTCGCTTAAGATAAAAAAAAACTAGTTTTCACCCTCCACTCAAATTCTCAACATTCGCGGAACTTCGCTGTTAAATGCTCCCGACTAAGAGGGACTTATTACAAAAAAAATTTAAAATTTTAGACACTAAAAATTAAATATATAAATAATAAATAACATGCAAATAAAAGTTATGATAGCCTAAGAAAAATTTTCCGATTCCAAAATTTTTAATTACAATAATTTAATTTTTATTAAATTAGTAGAATCTTGATGGAAGAACTATATGTAGTATTCGCCATTTTCTGCACAGAACCTAGTAGTGCAAGATTAGGTTTCATACATATTACACCATCTTTTGCCATGAGATAAATTCAAAACGAAGTTTTGCACATGCATAGCCATCCACTATCGCTGTCGCATGCGCACGCATAAGATTTTGCGCAAAATGCCAGCGGCATCCCAAATTTTTGGAAATCATACATTCATGAATGCGCGTTTGATTGAATTTTGCCATCCACTAGGATTTTTGCCTGCGCTCGCACAATTTTGCGTATTCTTGCTGCCAGTGGATGGGCCGCTTAAGAATGTATCAGCATTCAAATCAAAATTCCCGCCATAACTTTCGAAAATATAAGTTTTTTATGAAGGCGCGCATCAGTCTAATTGTATGAATTGTATGATATTTTCCAAAGTAATGTTGGAAGTTTCGATATGAATGCAGATAAATCCATTGATTGAAAATAACATAAAAAAACGAAAAAAAATTTGTATTTGCTACTTTTTTGAGAAACATGTGGCGCGTCATCAGCAAAAAATTCGTAGATGTCAAAGTTATTGCGGGAATTTCGATATGAAATTCTTAGGATTGATTGAGGAATAACATATAAAAAAATTAAAAAACAGAAGGTGTTAGTTGAAAATATTTTGATAAAAATTTTTTAAATTAAAAAAATTAGTTGCGAATTAAAATAGTAGGGTTTTTTGGTCCATAAATTTTTAAATGGAAAAAAAAAATCAACACAGCACAGAATTTTATAAACAAAATATTGAACATAAATGACACACAATTCCAAAAACAAAATCTGCAAAAAATAAGACAAATACTCAACATGAATAATTATCCACATACACTGGTTACCACGTTAATCAATAAGAAATTTCAAGAATTAAAACAACATACCATGAGATGGAAACAAATAAGACACAATATCACAGCATCTCATACATTCCCATTAACGGAGAACAAAAATATGCATGCAATTCTGCAATCCGAGATAACGTTACCTATACACACAAACCCAATAAAACACTGAGCACAATATTCACTATCACGAAAGACAAAATCAACAAGAGCAATTAAATAATTTAGTGAATGTTGGGCACAAGTATGACAGAGCATAAAGCTGACATCAAGAAACAAAAAACTAGCACAGCCCTTGCACAACATGCTTTAGAAATGGGAAACTCAGCTGATTTTACTAAAAAAAGATACTTGACAAAGAGAAAAACTTTGTACGACGGTATACTCTTGAGAGTCTACGCTTACAAGGAAAATTAAAAACGGCTATGAACACCAAAGAAGACAAAGATATTTTTATGATCTAAACGTTTATGCAGTTCCAGTAATGTTAATTTTAAACAACAAAAAAAAATTTTGTAAGTTAACAGTTGTCAAAATATTTTAGCAGTCAAAAAGTGTCAACCTTATTTTTCTCATGTTTTATTAGATTAAAAGTTGTCCCTGAAGAAGGTGGAAACACCCACCGAAACGTCGGACGAGAAAAATTAAATAAATTTGTTTTATTTGCATTTAAAAATTTATGAGAAAAAAAGCCTACTATTTTACAATAATTTGCATCAAATTTTAAACTTGAACGAACATTTACACACACAATTAAAAAAAAAATTTGTGTTTTAAAAATTTATTTAAATCTTTTTAAGTTTTTTATAAAGTTGTAGTATTTCTTAACATAGATGATTAAATGATTTTTTATCCAATTTCCTATAGTTTTAGAGATATTTCTTTTCAAAAGTGCTCAAAAAGGTAAAAAATACCAAGTGTGCAGTTAGAGGACGTCCATTAATTACGTGAGGTGATTTTTTGAAAATTCGGACCCCCCTCCCATTGGTGAGATCCGGCGGGACCCCCCTCCCGTGAGACCTAAATTATAATTTTTAATGTAAACTCTATGCATTAAGAAGTAGAGGTGAGGTTTTTCTTGACCCCCTCCCCCCTTGGTGAGATTTTGCCTGACCACCTCCCCCCTACTTTAGCTCACGTAATTAATGGACGTCCCCTTATTATGGAAAGATTGAAACTGATCGCACTTTCGGCACGGAATCAGCTGACTATGCATTGTATACATAAAAAAATATGCTTGCAAAAGAGCCAGAAGTGGAAAATCTATTTATTTTGAAATTAATAGAAAATGTGAAAAAAGAAGATTTTTATACAGTTAAATGACGCATTTTATTGTAATCGAAGTGTAAAGGAAAGGGCTTGGAGTGCAGTTGCAGAAATATGCAATTTAATATACACTCACAATACATACAACAATTTGCCACTACTTTTCCCCACAAACTGCACGAATAGTAAAAAATTAGTGATTTTACTTTATTTTTTTTTTTACTTTATAAAATGGTTATAAATTTGCATATTTATTGTTTTACGTATCTTAATTAATGTCATTCAATAACATATTCCATAGTTTTGCGACTATGGCTACATCGTTCCTTATAGTGCCCATACACGTTCATATTTTTCATTAGATTTTGACAGATCCGAGTCGTACTTTCGCGTCATATGGGAGGATTTTTTCGTACGACTTGCCCTCAGACGTTCAGATTTTTCATCAAACCTGTCAAAATCTGATGAAAAATCTGAATCCACTTGGATTAACTTAATAGGGCTCATACACCTTCAGATTTTTCATCAGACCTGTCAAAATCTGATGAAAAATCTGAACGTGTATGAGCCCTATTAAGTTAATCCAAGTACAACATAGCCACCAAAAAGTCTACTCTGAGTTTCATAAGGGTCAACTAAACCATGCATGGGCTAGCTTATCCTACTGTCAAATTCGAAAGAAAACTCTGTCAAGTGCTTAAGAAACTCAGAGTAGACTTTTTAGTGGCTATAATATTTCCACAATCACACTTATTTTATTTCTTATATTTCCTAAATAAATGGAGTTCATTCACTAGATGTTATTGAATGACATTAATTAAGATAATTCAGACAATAAATATGCAAATATATGACCATTTTATAAATTAAAAAAAAAAATAAGTAAAATTGCTAATTTTTTTACTATTCGTGCAGTTTGTGGGGAAAAGTAAAAAGTAGTGGCAAATGTAGAGCGTGGCGTCACTGAATTGTCAAACAAATTGTTGTATGTATTGTGTGTGTATATTAAGTTGCATATTCCTTAGTCCTTTCCTTTACATTTCGATTACAATAAATAGCGTCTATTTTACTGTATAAACATCTTCTTTTTTCCACATTTCAAGTTCAGAATAAATGGATTTTCCACTTCTATTTCCATAGCAAACATATTTTTTATGTTTACAATGCACAGGCAGCTGATTACGTACAGAATGTGCGATCAGTTTCGCTCTTTTCTTAAGGAAATGAAATGTGTGGAAGTAGGCTGTAGTTTTAATATATATTATTTATATTTATATATTTAATTTCACTTTATATATTTGTGTGTGGAAGTAGGCTGTAGTTTTAATATATATTATTTATATTTATATATTTAATTTCACTATATATATTTGTGTGTATTCGCACAGTTACAGAAGCTGACTTCAGTCAAGTTATGTATGGTTTAGTAGGGCGTTTAAGCACTTAATTGACTTTTTTTTCGAATTTGACAGTAGGTTAAGCTAGACCATGCATGGTTTAGTTGGCCCTTAATCTGACGTAGCATTATGGGTTAAGTGTCAAGGCCTGATCTCATAGAGTCCGTCAAGTCCGTTGCGTCAAAGTATATAACTGACAACTTAGATGAACTCTATACATTTGTATGAAGTACGGCCGAATCAATACTTATCCGTCAACGCAACGCATGAAGTTGAGCATTTTTCAACTTTCGACGTACGTTGAATACTTTGACAACTGTGAGTTTGTTTGAAATATGAATAAAAAAGAAATATAAGAAAATAAAAATTGTTTTCATATAAAAAAAATAAATAAAAGCAGAATATACAGGAGAAATTACGAAATATATCAAACGAAAAGCTGTTTGTTGATTTTTCGTTTGACTTGAAATGCGTTGCAGACGTATTCATTGGGTCGTCTTCTTCCTACATTTCCGTCTTGTCAGTTGAATACGTTGACGCAACGAACCTGACTGACTCTATGGGTCAGTCCTTTAAAGTAGACGTAACGAGTGCAAACATGCGTTTAGTTACTATCGTCAAAGCATTTCACATATCATTTAAATAGACGGGAGCTTATGAAGTAACGCACATAAAAAATGAGCGTTCATGCATACCTGAAGTTGACAAACTTTCATTTTTTGGAGGAATCGAGGCATTGACAGATTTTTTGTGAGAGAATCGTATGGGAATACATGTTTTCTATGTGTGCTGCAAAGCATATACACTTAAGCAAAATAGACATGACGAGACGATAGCAGCTGAGCGAACGTTTGCACTCGTTACGTCTGTTTTGATATTTAACCCAAAATGTTACGTTAGCTGTTATGACGAGTAGTGACGCTTTGAAGTTCGGTTATTGCGGAACAACACGTCTCGTCAAAAAGTTTCGTTCACTTGCGATCAGTCACGTTTGTTCATTTTGGAAGTTAACATTGGTTTCCATATGCTCGAACTTACTCGTTATACCTCGTCACGTCTATTTTGGTTTTGGGTTATGACGCAGGCATCGATGCATACATGATTTTTATGTGTTTCGCCTTTTTTAGTTAATGCTTTGCTAGATATACTTTGTAATGTGTACTATCTCTTAGACCTATAACTCATTAAGACTAAACAGTCTCAAGACAGTTTTGTTTTTGTTTCGAGGTTCATTTTGAGTGCGCTTACTAAGAAAATTATGCAATTCACAGTTCATAGTAATATTGGAACGTGACAAAATTACAATGTGTCAAATCATAAAACTGTGAGCTCAAAAATTTATTGTTTACAAATTATTTTTTTTTTCACTCTCTTTTCTCATACGATTCTCTCACCAAAATTGAAATCGAGTACATCTTTCAAAAATATGCTGAAAGGCATGATCAAATTTATCGACTAGTTGTAATTAGCATTTATATGGGAAACAATAGCAACACAAGTCAGTGATAAATTTCACGAAGAGGGTTGCGTAGTGTGTTCTGATTGATCGAACACAAAGAAAAAAGTTTTGTTTTTGTCTTAAAATACAGTGAGCGTACACCCATATTATGTACTAAGGTGACGAAAACTGTTTTGAGACTGTTTTGTCTCAATGAGTTAAAGGCTGGACAGCTGGACTGACTCATTGCATATATGGAGATGTGCAATTAAAAACAAAAAAATCGATAATTGAGAAGGAAATTGTTAAAGAAAAATTTCGCATATTTAGTAAACGTGTTATTTTTTACAAAGGCTTGTAGTCTGTGTCTGTGTCTTTTATCAAAAGCAAAAAGATGGAGTTGGAAAAAATTAAAGGTAAATTATAAAAACAAACTTGTAGGCTTAAGTAAGCTATATTTTCAAACCTTAAAGATATATTCACTTCTGAAAAACACGGTTCTGATGATACCGGTGACGGGTCTGAGCAGAATCCTTTCAAAACGATTTTGCAAGCTATGCGTTATGCAAAAATTGAGCCTTTTCCAACTATTTATGTTGACAGCAAGGATGTCAACTCAATGGAAAAATTCGAACCAGCTGCCAGATCGCAACTTAAAAAGGTCCAAAAAATTTTTGTTCGTCAGGGCCATAAAAACTCTGAGAAGCAGCAACGAGAAGTCGAAGATAGTGAAAAACGCAATCAAAATCTTGAGGACGCCAAGAAATTAGTAATTAAAGGAGATCCAAGCTTGCCGGCAGCCAAGAAAGTGCGTATATTTGAAGGAAGCGGAAGCCGAGATTGTCGTGTCAAAATCTACGGCTGGGTGCATCGGCTACGCCGGCAGGGTAAAGGATTAATTTTTATAACCCTTCGAGACGGTACGGGTTTCCTGCAGTGCATACTAACGGACAAGCTGTGTCAAACGTATGCTGCGCTTACACTTACAACTGAGAGTTCAGTTCTCTTGTTTGGGAAACTTCAAGAAGTCCCAGAAGGAAAATCGGTAAATATAAACTTTGGCCAATCTCTTTGATTTAATTTTAAAATAAGGGATTAAAACTAAAATGTGTATATGTTAAAGTAAGTTAAAAAAAAAATGTTTATTCTCTTCCATGACTTTCTTTGTGTCATATTTGCAAATCAAGAAAAATCTTTCCCGTTAGAGTAAAAAAGAAAGATGACAGAACATACTAAATTAAGGCCTGATTCCATAGCGTTCGTCAAATCCGTTGCGTCAAAGTATACAACTGACAACTTAGGGGACGTTCATTAATTACGTTAGGTGTTTATTTGAAAATTCGGACCCCCCCTCCCCTTGAGATTTAATTTATAATTTTTAATGTAAATTCTATGCATTAAAAAGTTGACGTGAGGTTTTCCTTGACCCTCTCCTCCCCCCCCCCCCCTTGATGAGATTTGGTGAGATTTTGCCGGACCCCCTCCCCACTATTTTAGCTCACGTAATTAATGGACGTCCCCTTAGATGAAATCCATACATTTGTATGAAGTGCGGCCAAGTCAATACTTATCCGTCAACGCAACGCATGAAGTTGGGCAATTTTCAACTTTTGACGTACGTTGAATACTATGACAACTGCGAGTTTGTGTGAAATATAAATAAAAAAGAAAGATAAGAAAATAAAGATTGTTTTCATATAAAAAAAATACATAAAAGCAGATTATACAGGAGAAATTACGAAATATATCAAACGAAAAGCTGTTTGTTGATTTTTCGCTTGACTTTGAATGCGTTGCAGACGTATTCATTGGGGCGTCTTCTGCCTTTATGTCCGTCTTGTCAGTTATATATGTAGTGACTTAACCAACAACATAAACAACAATACATAAGAAACACTATACACAAAAACAACTTATAAAATAATAAAATTTTTAAGATTTCAAAAATTTGTTTTAGATGTTAAGAAAATTAAAATTCAAAATTCATTCTAAAAATTTAAATTGTAAAAATATAAATTCAAAATAAAAATCTAAAAAAGAAACAATATCAAATCTTAAATTTAAATAAAATTACAATAAAAATATATAGAATCTTACAAGACTCTATATATATGTACGTTGACGCAACAGACCTGACTGACTCTATGGGTTCAGGCCTTAAGAGTCAGAAAAGTTTAGAAACGTAGTACATTTAGTTTGCAGAAAAAAGCTCGTTAAGAACGTTTTGTCGAAGTGGAGGTCCAGAAAAATTCAGATGTTACAGCTCCAAAAATAACTACTCAAAGACCACGCCCATCTGGTCCAAAATTATATTTTGATTTGTCACTAAATATTGCGTTATCCCAAAATGTGTTTGGCTGATTGACGTGGACTTTTCGCGATCTCTAGTCGTTTCTTTTTACGTTCAAGGGTTTTTTACATTCAAATTTTCGTTATACCCATTCCTCTTAATATCAAATTCAAATTTTGTTCTTAGAAATTTTGTAAATGTTGTGGACATAGTAATTGGACAGATTTACATATGAATGGAAAGGCCACTTTTACACAAATTTAATATTATAATTAAACATTATGAACTTAGTCATTCAGCAAAGACCAATATTGTAAATTTTTACTTATTAATCAATGCACAATTTTCGAAAAATAAAAAGTCAAAGCATGTCTCTAAGCCAATGGCTTTGCAGCTATGACAAGCGAGAAAGTGACAATATTTATCAAAGTGTCATTCACTTCAATTGAAAATATCAAGTGAAAAATCACATCTTTGATAAATAGACTCAACAACAACTCTAGCTCACGTAAATCACAAAACAGAATTCGCATGAGTGAGAAAAAGTAAGGAATGAGCATTCGTGAATGATATTATGCGAACCCTGTTCTATATTCGAAGGTTTCATCCTCAGGTCTGGTTCTACGTTAATCTGTTTTTCTATTTTTTGACTTAGAACACATATATAATAGCACCGAAAAAGCCTGTTCACACAATTACTTCGTACAAAACGGAATCAAGTTTTGGAGGGCCTTATTTTATTAAACTTTAGTTTCAAAACCGAATCGGAAGAGATATCTACAAGCATATCTTGCTCTAATGTCGATAATTGCTTAGCATTACTAACATCTGTGTTGAATGGATCCCAGAAACCAGTCGTTGCCAGAATCAGGACAGGGAAAATACTTCCGGAAGCTGCTTTTTAGAGCCATTAAATGTACGACAAAAAGCAGCCGCGTTTCATTATCGAGCTCTTTATTAGAAAATTCTATAAAATCGAATATTGGAAAAGACCCATAAACACACTTTTGAATGCGATTTGAATATAATTCGATTTTTTTTTTATAATCACTTCTATTTTATCTTCAACTTTAAATTTATTTGAAGCTGCACCTTGTAGGCTCAAATATAAATTTACAAAAATTGATGATGTCAAAGAGTGGAAACAGTTAGATGGTGGGCATCCCTGGGTCCGCGGACTACAGTTTAAGAATCACTGCAATGGGGTAATTCACGATCTTGTTGCATCGTTGCAAATGCAAAATTAGCTGCTTTTAAAAAAACAAAACGCATTGATATGTATTTGCAATATGGTGTGTTCACAAAAATCTTCTCTTGCAAAAACGCATTTGCAACGATGCAACAAGATCGTGAATTACCCTAAATATATTTTTAAAACCTCTTCCAATACATATGTATATGTTTTTCAAACAATTAAATTAACAAAAAGTAAGCATAAATAAGTATAATTCTTAAAAGTAAGTATACTTATAAGTATTGAGTTTTAGTAAGTATATGAAGCTGAAAATAAGTATGATACTTACAAAGTAAGTATAGTTGATAGCATTAAGTATACTCCATACATACTCACGGTGGTCTTTAAAAAATTTTAATTTTTCCAAATACCACCGCGATTTTTTCAGTGATAATGTTGGATAACCCTTCCAGTGTCAAAGTCCGCGAACCGCGAAATCGAACGTCCAGCCGTTTTTTTTTTCAACATTTTCATTTTTTTAACAATTTTTTGAGTATATTTGTGTTTATATACATTTGAGCAGTTCAAAATAAAAACTTTTTGAATTTTTTCACGATGTATCAGTGGATTACAATAGCTCTATATGTCTAGACAAAACAACCCATAAGAATTTTCATCAATTTTGAAAACTGGATTGCCGCCGCATGTTTTAAGTTGCCTACCCATTTTCGAAAATATTGATTTAAAAAATGGTGCAAGCTAAAGAGGTTATCAAATTTTGTAAGACACTGGTGTGAAGACATTATGGTCTGCAGTGTATTTTCTTGGCATGGTGTAGGCCCGCTTATAAAAATCAATGACCAATTGGACAAGTTCCAATGTTGGGGCACATTGACAAACCATATGGAACCATATGCACTCCATTTCATGCCAATTAAGTGGAAATTTTTGTAGTATAATGGCACTAAACACTCTTCCAAAGTAGTAAATAATGGGTTTTGTGCGGAAAAGATCGATGTTTTGGATTTTCCAGCTCGGAGCCCTAACTTAAATCCAATAGAGAACCTGGAGAACGTGGTCAAGGTTGAAATTGTAAAAAAAAATAATAAAAATATGGACGGTCTTTGGTCTGCGGCACAGAAAGATTGGTATGCCATATTCAAAACAAAATGCGGAAAAGTGTGGAGAGTGTGGGTCGCACGTGTGAAGCTGTCATCAAAAACAGAGGCTACAACACAAGATCTTAATGATCTAAATGTTTTTGCATACCAAAAAGTCAAAAAATGCAATTTGAACACGATATTTTCTCTTTTTTTCCAAATTGTGCCATTTATGTGTCCCGCTCATTTCATCGGTTTTTTTACATGTTGATAAATTTTTTTTTTTTGGTAATGGATTACAACTGAAGTTTGTATTATTATTAAATATGAAGAATATATCTTTGCAAAAAACCAAACACTTGTTGTTTGTTAATATTATTTACGATACTGTAGCATAACAAAGAAAATATAAAAAAATGTGCTATTTATATATCCACAGCTGTATGTCAACGCCGAATCGAAAAATTTCAGGTCTATTAATTTAGAAAAATGCAGATATCTTGGTTTTAAAAGAAGATATTGATATGCGGTTTACGGCTTTCTCTTAAGCAAATAAAGGTTCATTAAAAATAATGTACCACTAGATCGGCGGTAAAATATTATATCAAGATTTTGCAACTTGAAAGTAGAAAATCGGCATTTTTCAATTTTTGTCCAGGCCATTTTAAATTTTTTTATAAGAAAAAAAGAAGAAGAAAAACTAATCACGGATTTGAATTCCTCGATTGATAATAGTTCGAAAAGCATACCCACTTTGTTGCAAAATTTGATAACCTCTTTAGCTTGGACCATTTTTTAAATCAATATTTTCGAAAATGGGTAGGCAACTTAAAACAGGCGGCGGCAATCCAGTTTTCAAAATTGATGAAAATCCTTATGGGTTGTTTTGTCTAGACATATAGGGCTATTGTAATCCACTGGCACATCGTGAAAAAAATTCCCAAAAAGTCCTTATATTCCTTAACCCATGCAAAAATAAATAGTTTATTATTGTAAATCTATCAAAAAAAAATGTAAAAAATAATTATTATGAGTGGGACACTTACCGATTTCGACCGATGACAAGGAAAGAATCGTTTTGAAATATGACTTTTGCTACGTGCTCGCTTAGTCGGTCGATGCTAGGTTAAACGCCGTTTTTTACGATATCAACATAAGCTTCGGAGTTCACATAACCTTCCGGAAGAAGAATCTTTTCCACCGCACATCTTGTTATTGCCCCCATTTGACCAAAGCAAAAGTCATATTTCAAGACGATTCTGCACCTTGTCATCGCTCGAAATCGGTAAGTGTCCCACTCACAATAATTATTTTTTACATTTTTTTTTGATAGATTTACAATAATGAACTATTTATTTTTGCATACGTAAAGGAATGTAAGGACTTTTTGGGAATTGAGTCAGTCCATGGCCCGGTAACAGCCCCGACCTCAATCCCTTTGTGAATGTTTGGGCCATTTTACAACGCAAAGTGCGCCACCAAAACCCTAATAATATTCCAAAGTTAAAGGAAATAATTGAGTCCACTTGGTACAAAGATATTTTAATGGAATTAATACGGAAACTCTATGAGAGCATGTCTTTTCGAATGGAAAGCGTCATCAAGGCAAAAATAGGTCCTACGCGGTATTAAAATCAATTTTACCATATTATTTAAAGTAATTAAATAATAAATAATTAAAGAATATGTGAGAAATTAAAAATTTGTAAAAAAGACTACAAAAAACAATGTATTTTTTCATATTGTAGCGAAATTTGGTTTATGCCAGAAAATTCTCGTAATAATTATTAAACGATATTAGCTAGCATCACTGACCGTAGAAAAATACGTGCATCACTGACCGTAAGAAAAATACGTGCATCACTGATCGTAAGAAAATACTTGCATCATTGACCGTAAGAAAATACTTGCATCATTGACCGTAGAAAAATACGTGCATCACTGACCGTAGAAAAATAACACCATCTAGCGACATGTAGCATGTTTTCAGTACTATAAATGATAAAGTGGTACGACATTATCAACGTCGATAATCGCCATATAGAAGACACTGGAAACGACATTCTGGATAATGGCGGATGGTACGATATTATCGCCATCTAGAAGGCACTGGAAACGATATTCTAAGACAACGGCAGATGGTTCGAGAAAATGATGACTTTAGTATAAAAGGCTGTCATATGAGCAGCAGAGAGACAGTTGATATTGAATAGTGGAATACAGTGGATCTTAAGTGAGAACATTTGAATTTAAGTACTAAAGTGATATAGTGGATTTTAAGTAATAAAGTATAACGTTTGTGTATACAATTTGAATGTAAAGATTAAATAAACAATTGTACTGTGTAAAAACTAACGTTTGTGATTTAAATAAACCATTTTTTTTATTTTTATTTGATTGTTAATTCTTTTTACACAATCCCACTTCTGACACCAATTGTTACGAAATTACTGTCAAAGGGACAGGAAATTTCGTAACAATTGGTGTCAGAAGTGGGATTGTGTAAAAAGAATTAACAATCAAATAAAAATAAAAAAAATGGTTAGGTTTGACGAACTAAAAGTGGATCAACTAAAGAAGGAGTTGCAGCAGCTGAATCTGCACTCATCTGGCGGAAAGTTGGAGTTACAGAAACGCTTACGCAGGCTCTTGAGGCTCAAGGGGTAGACCTGGAAGAGCATGAATTTTATAGTGATGTCTCAGAATCAACAGCGAAAATGGAGGAAGCTTCTGGAACGGCTGCAAGTGGTGAAGTTGTAGATATGTCAAAGTTCGAGAAAATGTTAATGGCGATGACGCAGACATTAACTTTGCAGATGAATAACAATAGCCAGGAGGTACGGGAAGAAATTGATCAGAAGTTAAGTCAGAACGCGCTGTAAATCCAGGAGGTTCGGAAAGAAATTGACCAGAGCTTAAGTCAGAACGCGCTACAGATTGATCAGAGATTGAGTCAGAACGCGACGCAGATCCAAACAATGAATCAAAATATGGAGGCTGTTCGAACGGAGGTTGCCAAAATGGTAAATGGCCTCGATGGAAAAGTGAGCGAGTTACGGGATGACGTTGAATCATTAAAGGAAAAAGTTCAAAATAATTTTGAAAACGTTAATAAAAGGATTCAACAGTTAGAAATAAGCGAACCAACCACTCAAGTGATAAGAAAAATCAGCGCAGAGAGGCTTAAGGCACCCACGTACGATGGAACAACGCCATTTAGTGTTTTCAAGCTCCAGTTCGAAACAACATCTGCTCATAATCGCTGGGATAACGATAGCGCAGCAGCAGCGCTGATTGTGGCATTAAAAGGCGCAGCTGCAGAAGATTTGCAAACAGTTCCAGTGGCGGAGCAAAAGAATTACAAGGCAGTGATGGATGCCTTACAGCGAAAATATGGCAGTAACCACATGAAGCAGATTCACAGACTGGAGTTGAAAAGTCGTGTCCAGAAATCTGGTGAGTCCTTGCAGGAGTATGCTGCGGATATTGAACGATTGGCACACCTTTCCTATCCTGACGAGTTAAGTGTCGTAGCTGAAAAATTCAAAATAGGGGCGTTTATTGACGGCATACGTGACTCAGAGACAAAACGCGAGACAATGAAGAACCCGAAGATTACATTTAATGAAACAGTCACGGTTGCTCTCATTCAAGAGACGATTGCGTTGACATGCCGCCCATCATTGAAAACTCGTCGGATGGAGGTGGAGGCTGAGAACAAAAATTCGCCAGCAGTAGCTGCAACGGAAATTGCTATAACTGTGGCAAGCAGGGACACATGGCACGTGACTGCAAATCACGTCGTAAACGTTCCGCATCACGTTCACCAAGAAGAAAAATTGGAAATAGGGTGAACGATGGCGAAAATGGTAGTGAAGAGCAGTCGTTAAACTAAAGAGAGTCAGTACAGCGGGGCGTGAGCTGACTCTCACTTATGATTGCCCCACAGTCTTAGTTTCGAAGCTCTGCCGAAATTCCAACAGCCTTACCATCGGTGGAAAAATCAACGAAAGACCATGTGAGCTAACTTTAGATACAGGCGCATCGCACTCAATTGTGAGGACAGATTTATTTAATAGACGACGAGTAATGCCATTAAATGGGATCCAATTGAGAACAGCGACAGGAGAAATTGCGCAAATAGTAGGAAAAGTTACAGCAAGTGTTCTTATCGGCAACAAAACTGTGGAACATGATTTTATTGTTGCAAACATCACCGATGAGGTTATCATTGGCGTGGACTTCATGATTCGACACGGGTTCACTTTGGATCTTAAGAAAAAGACGTTAAGATATGCCAATGTAGAGTTGCCTTTAGACGTTGGCTGTGGACAAAAATTAACAATTGCAAAAGTCTACATAAGTTAGCGCTGTCGAATTGAACCCAACACCGAAGAAATTATTTGGGCTACAACAAGTGAAGACTGTGGGACAAGCCATCTGTGGGTAGTGGAAGCAGATAAGAAATATTTAAAGAAAGACCTGATTATTGGAAAGACCCTAGTAAAAACAAGAGCGGACAGCAAAATACCAGTACGAATTTTGAATCCAACAAATAAGAATCTTACAAGACTCTATATATATGTACGTTGACGCAACAGACCTGACTGACTCTATGGGTTCAGGCCTTAAGAGTCAGAAAAGTTTAGAAACGTAGTACATTTAGTTTGCAGAAAAAAGCTCGTTAAGAACGTTTTGTCGAAGTGGAGGTCCAGAAAAATTCAGATGTTACAGCTCCAAAAATAACTACTCAAAGACCACGCCCATCTGGTCCAAAATTATATTTTGATTTGTCACTAAATATTGCGTTATCCCAAAATGTGTTTGGCTGATTGACGTGGACTTTTCGCGATCTCTAGTCGTTTCTTTTTACGTTCAAGGGTTTTTTACATTCAAATTTTCGTTATACCCATTCCTCTTAATATCAAATTCAAATTTTGTTCTTAGAAATTTTGTAAATGTTGTGGACATAGTAATTGGACAGATTTACATATGAATGGTGTAGCATCATCACTATATTAATTTTACTTTAAATTTCAATTAAAATAATGTTTATAAATATCAAATAGTTTTTAAGTTTTTGTTTGTCAAATATTTTCAATTTTTGAATTATTAATTTTGAATTAAGGGTTAGAGAAATTTGAAAAAATAAAATATTGAAATATAAATTTGAATAAGTAAAAATATGTAGATATTGAAATACATATACTACAAATTGGCGATCCTGCAAACAATCAACTAAAATCAATTAACCATCCAACAAAGAATTTAACAATCAACTATAATCATTTCACCCTCAACAAACTACATGTATGAACATATTATCTTCAATCAAATAACGAATGAAAAATCATCAACGAATAAATCTTCACATTCATATATACATGTGAACCCTTACAAAATTGATGCAAAATATCCAAAAGACGTCCAATCGCAAGTTTAAAATACATCCTATCTATAAATAAAATATATATGCATATATTAAACACAACAATATTTTTTATCCATTCAAAACATTTATCCACCTTTTAATAATTTGATAACAATTTTTTTTCTAAGTTATTTCAAATCTGTAAATCCTTTCCTTCCAATTAATTTATAAAATCTTAAAATGCCTACCACTCGATCTCGCTCACCTCGTCGCGAAATTAATCCGAATTTAAATATCACAAGTGACAACACTGATCCTACAATTTCCACAAACACTAACACCATTAATCAAACATACCTACCAATGACCACAAAAACTTTAATTAAACTGCCACAATTCTGGTTTGAGAACCCTGAAGCATGGTTTTTACAAATTGAAATGCAATTTTCTCTTAACAATATAACAGATGATATTGTCAAATACCAAAATGTGATAGTTGCACTTCAACAAGAAGTAGTATCTAAATTATTAGATATAATACAATTTCCTCCATCCTCTAATCTTTACTCAAACATTAAAAAAAATGTATGTCAACGGTTTTCGCTTAGTGAAGATTTACGTTTCGAAAAAATTTTGAGTGACATAGAACTTGGTGATCGTAAACCATCGGAATTTTATCGTGATATAAAAATACTCGCAGGACCAATATCAATCATTAGTCATGAATTTTAACAAAAATTATGGATAAGAAAATTACCTCAACAATTACAAATTCACTTAACTGCAACCAATTTTCAAAATTTTGAAGATCAATTAATAATGGCCGATAAAATATTTCAACTGTCTCATAAACCGGAAGTATGTACCATGTCAACACACCATAACACAGAAAATACCATGCAAAATTTGGTCCAATTAACATCGACAATATTTGAGAAAGTAAATAGCTTATCAGAAGAGATGGCTGAACTTAAATCCAATCCAAGAGCATACCATGAACAATCTTTTCAAACTAATTTTAGACATAATTTTTGCTGGTATCATAATAAATTTGGCATTAAAGCACGTAAATGCATTCAACCTTGTTCTTTTTCTAAAAACACTAGAGCTACAAAAAGATATAATAACAATTTAAACTAAATACATCTATTATGCCGACGACACATAATAGAACACATTTCAACCCAACTCGTCGTCTTTTCATTTTCGACAAAAAGAATAAACTTAATTTTTTAATAGACACAGGAGCCGTCGTTTCCGTTGTACCTGTCACCAAATTTAATAGTTTTAAAAGAAACTCAAAAGTTATTTTAACAGCAGCTAACGGTACAACAATTAAGACTTATGGCACAAAATTATTCAATGTAGACATCGGTTTAAAACGTGACTTTTATTTTCCCTTCATCCTCGCAGATATTCAAACACCAATTATTGGCGCAAATTTCCTTGAAAAATTTGAAATTTTAGTGGATATCAAACAGAAACAAATTATCGATCCAACAACAAATTTAATTAATTCGGGAAAATCAGGCTATTCTAAAATCTCAGAATTAAAAATTCATATAATAGCAAATAAATTTACAAAATTATTGAACGAATATCCAAGTATAATCTCGGAACCTGACTATAATAAGCCTGTTAAGCATTCCACAGTTCACAGAATTGAAACTAATGGATCATTACCATTTTCCAAACCACGTAGACTTGATCCATTAAAATATAATATAGCAAAAGCAGAATTCGATTATTTAGTTAAAATCGGAGTTTGTCGTCCATCTTCATCACACGTTTAGTTCCCAAAAAGGAACCCAATGATTGGAGACCCTGTGGCGATTACCGTAGGTTAAACAATATCACTATACCTGATCGTTATCCACTACCCCACATTCAAGACCTTAATATAAATCTAAGAAACAAAACTATTTTTTCTAAAATAGACCTCGTTAGAGCTTATCACCAAATTCCTATGGCCGAAGGTGATATACATAAAACTGCTATTACCACACCATTTGGCATGTTTGAATTTGTAAGGATGCCATTTGGATTGCGAAATAGTGCTCAGACATTTCAACGTTTCGTAAACGAAATATTTTGTAATCTTGATTTTGCTTTCGCTTACGTCGATGATATTCTAATTGCAAGTGAAAATGAATCACAACATAAAGAACATTTACACACCGTTTTTAAAAAACTTGATGAATATGGACTCAATATTAAACCTTCCAAATGTGTACTTGGCGTCTCATCTCTTGAATTCCTAAGCTACCAAATTTCAGCAAAAGGAATTCAACCATCTGAAGACAGATCCAAAGTAATTCTTACATTTGAAAAACCTAATTCAATTACTAAATTACAAAAATTTTTAGGCATGATAAATTATTATCACAGATTTGTGCCGAATCATTAAGTCCACTTCATGATATTCTAACGAAGGCTATCAAAAATAAAGAAAAAAAACTAACTTGGACTAAAGAAGCAGAAGACGCGTTTATAAATGTACGTACAAAATTCGCCAAAAACACATTATTAAATCATTTTCGTAAAAAAATCAAAATTATCATTATCCGTTGACGCTTCCAACATTGCAATTGGATCAGTATTGCAGCAATCAAATGGCAAAACTATTGAGCCTTTAGCATACTTTTCACGCAAATTAAGTCCTACCGAAATTAAGTATTCAACATTTGATCGGGAACTTTTAGCCATATACAATAGTGTTAAACACTTCAAACATTTTTTAGAAGGTCGACAATTTACTATTTACACAGACCACAAACCTCTTACCTATGTCATTGACTCGAAAGCCGACAGATCACCTCGACAGGCACGACACCTCGAATATATTGCACAATTTACAAACGACATTCAATACATTTCGGGTAAAAATAATATCGTCGCTGATATACTATCACGAATTCCAGAAATTGATGCAATATCGTCTAATGATATAAATTTTGAAAAATTGTACATACAACAAAGTTCAGACGATACACTGAAGACACTTATTTCGACCTCTAATCCTAAATTTAATCTTAAAGAAATATCTCTTCCTATTTTAAAATTCAAAATTTGGTGCGATGTATCATATCATCCTCCACGTCCATACGTACCTGTTTCCATGAGAAAAACAATTTTTGATAAACTGCATTCAATTTCACACCCTGGAACTAGACCAACTAGAAAACTGATTCAGTCAAAATATTTCTGGCCAGAGATGCGAAAAGACTTAAACTCTTGGTCCACAAATTGTATAGAATGTCAAAAGTCTAAAGTTCAACGATATAAAAAATCACCAACCAATACAATTCCTATACCAGCGAGTAGATTTGAACATATACACATGGATTTAGTTGGTCCTCTTCCAATTTCTAATGGCAATAGATATATCCTGACGATAATCGGCAGACACACAAGATGGCCAGAAGCCTTTCCATTAAAGGACATATCAGCTCAAACGGTGGCTAAAACTTTTGCATACCAATACATTCCACGATTTGGAGTACCTTTAAACATTACTGTTGATCAAGGTACCCAATTTACAAGCAAACTTTTTCAAGAACTGACAAAACTACTCGGATCACATAAAATTCATAGTACAGCTTATCATCCACAAGCTAATGGAATAATCGAACGTTTCCATCGTCAACTTAAGACTGCAATATTAACTTCTAAAAATTCAATATATTGGTCCGACGAACTTCCCTTTATTTTACTTGGTTTACGATGCACAGTTAAAGAAGATCTTAAATGTTGTCCAGCAGAACTAGTATATGGACAAACATTAAGATTGCCAGGTGAATTAATCACATCATGTTCTGTACCACTAAAAGAAGACGAAATGCTTTCTAAACTTAGACAGCATTTTGCTCACACCAGATCTAATATTATTCACCACAAAAACTCAACAAAGTCTTTTGTCCCTAGAGGACTAAACACCTGTGATTATGTTTTTTTGAAAATAAATCGAACTTCAGGACTCCAACAACCATATGAAGGTCCCTACAAAGTAATTTCCAAACAAAATAAATCGTTCAAAATAAGAATTGGTAATTTTATTAAAACTGTTTCAATTGATAATCTCAAACCAGCATTCATAAACAAATTTGAAAACAACAATTCTACAACACCTCACACTTCTTTAAACAAAAGATCAGTTACTTACAACATTAATTAATAAATTCCATTTCATTTATTTTAATTAATATTAATTCATTTAATTGGAGGGGGAGTGATGTAGCATCATCACTATATTAATTTTACTTTAAATTTCAATTAAAATAATGTTTATGAATATCAAATAGTTTTTAAGTTTTTGTTTGTCAAATATTTTCAATTTTTGAATTATTAATTTTGAATTAAAGGTTAGAAAAATATGAAAAAATAAAATATTTGACAAACAAAAACTTAAAAACTATAAGAGATGTTTGGCTGGCTCTAGGTCAACAAAATTTAGATATAACAACACAAAATTAATTTTTTAAAAAAAAAAAAATTTTTTATGTTTTTAAGTTATATTTTATTTCTTCAATATTTCGAGTTGATCTTGCAACTCATCATCAGGAAGCTGAATACAATGAAAACCAATAAAAAAATATTTAAATTAACAAACAATTACACAATATTTAACAATTTAAAAAATTTAAATCTTACATTTCAATTTTAACGTATTAATACAAACACGGAGTAAATACAACTAAATCTTGTGGTTTCTCTTGTTATAAGTTTTCCCTATACGACTAATAATGTGTCTGTAGCTGTGAGCGCAGTTTTCTGTGTCAGTTTTGTAGTTCATACGAATGTGACTAGGAGTATGTGCAATGTGTAACATCTCTAGAGTTAGCCGTTTTGAGTAATTGTTCTCACTTTGAAGTATTTCCACTTTTTCGAAATTGGGAATGTGACCCTCCTTTAAACAATGTAAGGCAAGTGCTGTTTTTTGGGCGTTAAAAATTAATTTTGTGTTGTTATATCTAAATTTTGTTGACCTAGAGCCAGCCAAACATCTCTTATGAATAATAAAGGTCGTTAAAACTCCAAATCTATTACTTAAAAACTATTTGATATTTATAAACATTATTTTAATTGAAATTTAAAGTAAAATTAATATAGTGATGATGCTACAAATGGAAAGGCCACTTTTACACAAATTTAATATTATAATTAAACATTATGAACTTAGTCATTCAGCAAAGACCAGTATTGTAAATTTTTACTTATTAATCAATGCACAATTTTCGAAAAATAAAAAATCAAAGCATGTCTCTAAGCCAATGGCTTTGCAGCTATGACAAGCGAGAAAGTGACAATATTTATCAAAGTGTCATTCACTTCAATTGAAAATATCAAGTGAAAAATCACATTGCGTACCTCATTTGATGAAAATTACTCTTTGATAAATAGACTCAACAACAACTCTAGCTCACGTAAATCACAAAACAGAATTCGCATGAGTGAGAAAAAGTAAGGAATGAGCATTCGTGAATGATATTATGCGAACCCTGTTCTATATTCGAAGGTTTCATCCTCAGGTCTGGTTCTACGTTAATCTGTTTTTCTATTTTTTGATTTAGAACACACATATATAATAGCACCGAAAAAGCCTGTTCACACAATTACTTCGTACAAAACGGAATCAAGTTTTGGAGGGCCTTATTTTATTAAACTTTAGTTTCAAAACCGAATCGGAAGAGATATCTACAAGCATATCTTGCTCTAATGTCGATAATTGCTTAGCATTACTAACATCTGTGTTGAATGGATCCCAGAAACCAGTCGTTGCCAGAATCAGGACAGGGAAAATACTTCCGGAAGCTGCTTTTTAGAGCCATTAAATGTACGACAAAAAGCAGCCGCGTTTCATTATCGAGCTCTTTATTAGAAAATTCTATAAAATCGAATATTGGAAAAGACCCATAAACACACTTTTGAATGCGATTTGAATATAATTCGATTTTTTTTTTATAATCACTTCTATTTTATCTTCAACTTTAAATTTATTTGAAGCTGCACCTTGTAGGCTCAAATATAAATTTACAAAAATTGATGATGTCAAAGAGTGGAAACAGTTAGATGGTGGGCATCCCTGGGTCCGCGGACTACAGTTTAAGAATCACTGCAATGGGGTAATTCACGATCTTGTTGCATCGTTGCAAATGCAAAATTAGCTGCTTTTAAAAAAACAAAACGCATTGATATGTATTTGCAATATGGTGTGTTCACAAAAATCTTCTCTTGCAAAAACGCATTTGCAACGATGCAACAAGATCGTGAATTACCCTAAATATATTTTTAAAACCTCTTCCAATACATATGTATATGTTTTTCAAACAATTAAATTAACAAAAAGTAAGCATAAATAAGTATAATTCTTAAAAGTAAGTATACTTATAAGTATTGAGTTTTAGTAAGTATATGAAGCTGAAAATAAGTATGATACTTACAAAGTAAGTATAGTTGATAGCATTAAGTATACTCCATATACTCTTTAAAAAATTTTAATTTTTCCAAATACCACCGCGATTTTTTCAGTGATAATGTTGGATAACCCTTCCAGTGTCAAAATCCGCGAACCGCGAAATCGAACGTCCAGCCGTTTTTTTTTTCAACATTTTCATTTTTTTAACAATTTTTTGAGTATATTTGTGTTTATATACATTTGAGCAGTTCAAAATAAAAACTTTTTGAATTTTTTCACGATGTATCAGTGGATTACAATAGCTCTATATGTCTAGACAAAACAACCCATAAGAATTTTCATCAATTTTGAAAACTGGATTGCCGCCGCATGTTTTAAGTTGCCTACCCATTTTCGAAAATATTGATTTAAAAAATGGTGCAAGCTAAAGAGGTTATCAAATTTTGTAAGACACTGGTGTGAAGACATTATGGTCTGCAGTGTATTTTCTTGGCATGGTGTAGGCCCGCTTATAAAAATCAATGACCAATTGGACAAGTTCCAATGTTGGGGCACATTGACAAACCATATGGAACCATATGCACTCCATTTCATGCCAATTAAGTGGAAATTTTTGTAGTATAATGGCACTAAACACTCTTCCAAAGTAGTAAATAATGGGTTTTGTGCGGAAAAGATCGATGTTTTGGATTTTCCAGCTCGGAGCCCTATTTTAAATCCAATAGAGAACCTGGAGAACGTGGTCAAGGTTGAAATTGTAAAAAAAAAATAATAAAAATATGGACGGTCTTTGGTCTGCGGCACAGAAAGATTGGTATGCCATATTCAAAACAAAATGCGGAAAAGTGTGGAGAGTGTGGGTCGCACGTGTGAAGCTGTCATCAAAAACAGAGGCTACAACACAAGATCTTAATGATCTAAATGTTTTTGCATACCAAAAAGTCAAAAAATGCAATTTGAACACGATATTTTCTCTTTTTTTCCAAATTGTGCCATTTATGTGTCCCGCTCATTTCATCGGTTTTTTTACATGTTGATAAATTTTTTTTTTTTGGTAATGGATTACAACTGAAGTTTGTATTATTATTAAATATGAAGAATATATCTTTGCAAAAAACCAAACACTTGTTGTTTGTTAATATTATTTACGATACTGTAGCATAACAAAGAAAATATAAAAAAATGTGCTATTTATATATCCACAGCTGTATGTCAACGCCGAATCGAAAAATTTCAGGTCTATTAATTTAGAAAAATGCAGATATCTTGGTTTTAAAAGAAGATATTGATATGCGGTTTACGGCTTTCTCTTAAGCAAATAAAGGTTCATTAAAAATAATGTACCACTAGATCGGCGGTAAAATATTATATCAAGATTTTGCAACTTGAAAGTAGAAAATCGGCATTTTTCAATTTTTGTCCAGGCCATTTTAAATTTTTTTATAAGAAAAAAAGAAGAAGAAAAACTAATCACGGATTTGAATTCCTCGATTGATAATAGTTCGAAAAGCATACCCACTTTGTTGCAAAATTTGATAACCTCTTTAGCTTGGACCATTTTTTAAATCAATATTTTCGAAAATGAGTAGGCAACTTAAAACAGGCGGCGGCAATCCAGTTTTCAAAATTGATGAAAATCCTTATGGGTTGTTTTGTCTAGACATATAGGGCTATTGTAATCCACTGGCACATCGTGAAAAAAATTCCCAAAAAGTCCTTATATTCCTTTACCCATGCAAAAATAAATAGTTTATTATTGTAAATCTATCAAAAAAAAAATGTAAAAAATAATTATTATGAGTGGGACACTTACCGATTTCGACCGATGACAAGGAAAGAATCGTTTTGAAATATGACTTTTGCTACGTGCTCGCTTAGTCGGTCGATGCTAGGTTAAACGCCGTTTTTTACGATATCAACATAAGCTTCGGAGTTCACATAACCTTCCGGAAGAAGAATCTTTTCCACCGCACATCTTGTTATTGCCCCCATTTGACCAAAGCAAAAGTCATATTTCAAGACGATTCTGCACCTTGTCATCGCTCGAAATCGGTAAGTGTCCCACTCACAATAATTATTTTTTACATTTTTTTTTGATAGATTTACAATAATGAACTATTTATTTTTGCATACGTAAAGGAATGTAAGGACTTTTTGGGAATTGAGTCAGTCCATGGCCCGGTAACAGCCCCGACCTCAATCCCTTTGTGAATGTTTGGGCCATTTTACAACGCAAAGTGCGCCACCAAAACCCTAATAATATTCCAAAGTTAAAGGAAATAATTGAGTCCACTTGGTACAAAGATATTTTAATGGAATTAATACGGAAACTCTATGAGAGCATGTCTTTTCGAATGGAAAGCGTCATCAATGCAAAAATAGGTCCTACGCGGTATTAAAATCAATTTTACCATATTATTTAAAGTAATTAAATAATAAATAATTAAAGAATATGTGAGAAATTAAAAATTTCTAAAAAAGACTACTGTCAAAGGGACAGGAAATTTCGTAACAATTGGTGTCAGAAGTGGGATTGTGTAAAAAGAATTAACAATCAAATAAAAATAAAAAAAATGGTTAGGTTTGACGCACTAAAAGTGGATCAACTAAAGAAGGAGTTGCAGCAGCTGAATCTGCACTCATCTGGCGGAAAGTTGGAGTTACAGAAACGCTTACGCAGGCTCTTGAGGCTCAAGGGGTAGACCTGGAAGAGCATGAATTTTATAGTGATGTCTCAGAATCAACAGCGAAAATGGAGGAAGCTTCTGGAACGGCTGCAAGTGGTGAAGTTGTAGATATGTCAAAGTTCGAGAAAATGTTAATGGCGATGACGCAGACATTAACTTTGCAGATGAATAACAATAGCCAGGAGGTACGGGAAGAAATTGATCAGAAGTTAAGTCAGAACGCGCTGTAAATCCAGGAGGTTCGGAAAGAAATTGACCAGAGCTTAAGTCAGAACGCGCTACAGATTGATCAGAGATTGAGTCAGAACGCGACGCAGATCCAAACAATGAATCAAAATATGGAGGCTGTTCGAACGGAGGTTGCCAAAATGGTAAATGGCCTCGATGGAAAAGTGAGCGAGTTACGGGATGACGTTGAATCATTAAAGGAAAAAGTTCAAAATAATTTTGAAAACGTTAATAAAAGGATTCAACAGTTAGAAATAAGCGAACCAACCACTCAAGTGATAAGAAAAATCAGCGCAGAGAGGCTTAAGGCACCCACGTACGATGGAACAACGCCATTTAGTGTTTTCAAGCTCCAGTTCGAAACAACATCTGCTCATAATCGCTGGGATAACGATAGCGCAGCAGCAGCGCTGATTGTGGCATTAAAAGGCGCAGCTGCAGAAGATTTGCAAACAGTTCCAGTGGCGGAGCAAAAGAATTACAAGGCAGTGATGGATGCCTTACAGCGAAAATATGGCAGTGACCGCATGAAGCAGATTCACAGACTGGAGTTGAAAAGTCGTGTCCAGAAATCTGGTGAGTCCTTGCAGGAGTATGCTGCGGATATTGAACGATTGGCACACCTTTCCTATCCTGACGAGTTAAGTGTCGTAGCTGAAAAATTCAAAATAGGGGCGTTTATTGACGGCATACGTGACTCAGAGACAAAACGCGAGACAATGAAGAACCCGAAGATTACATTTAATGAAACAGTCACGGTTGCTCTCATTCAAGAGAAGATTGCGTTGACATGCCGCCCATCATTGAAAACTCGTCGGATGGAGGTGGAGGCTGAGAACAAAAATTCGTCGTTCGCCAGCAGTAGCTGCAACGGAAATTGCTATAACTGTGGCAAGCAGGGACACATGGCACGTGACTGCAAATCACGTCGTAAACGTTCCGCATCACGTTCACCAAGAAGAAAAATTGGAAATAGGGTGAACGATGGCGAAAATGGTAGTGAAGAGCAGTCGTTAAACTAAAGAGAGTCAGTACAGCGGGGCGTGAGCTGACTCTCACTTATGATTGCCCCACAGTCTTAGTTTCGAAGCTCTGCCGAAACTCCAACAGCCTTACCATCGGTGGAAAAATCAACGAAAGACCATGTGAGCTAACTTTAGATACAGGCGCATCGCACTCAATTGTGAGGACAGATTTATTTAATAGACGACGAGTAATGCCATTAAATGGGATCCAATTGAGAACAGCGACAGGAGAAATTGCGCAAATAGTAGGAAAAGTTACAGCAAGTGTTCTTATCGGCAACAAAACTGTGGAACATGATTTTATTGTTGCAAACATCACCGATGAGGTTATCATTGGCGTGGACTTCATGATTCGACACGGGTTCACTTTGGATCTTAAGAAAAAGACGTTAAGATATGCCAATGCAGAGTTGCCTATAGACGTTGGCTGTGGACAAAAATTAACAATTGCAAAAGTCTACATAAGTGAGCGCTGTCGAATTGAACCAACACCGAAGAAATTATTTGGGCTACAACAAGTGAAGACTGTGGGACAAGCCATCTGTGGGTAGTGGAAGCAGATAAGAAATATTTAAAGAAAGACCTGATTATTGGAAAGACCCTAGTAAAAACAAGAGCGGACAGCAAAATACCAGTACGAATTTTGAATCCAACAAATAAGCCGAAATGGATGCAAAAAGGTGAAGTAATAGCGCAATGTGAGAAAGTTACGGCTGTTATAAATTGTGAAAATGACCAGCAGGACACAAAAGGTACAGCTTTGACAAAATCATCGGCCTTGGAAGTATTGACGAAAGAATGGACGAAGGAGTTGTCTGCCCAGAACAAAAATAAAGCAAAAAGGTTTCTGCGAAAGCATTGGCAGATATTTGCGTTCAAAGGAGAAAATAATGGCCGAACATCAGTTGTCAAACATCGCATTGATACAGGTGATTTTCAGCCAATTCGTCAACCCCCAAGGAGACTAGCACTCGCTAAGAGAGGGGAAGTAACGGGCCTTATAGAGGATATGGCGCGAGAAAAGGTCATTGCACCATCAGAAAGCCCGTGGAGTTCACCGGTCGTGCTTGTCAAGAAAAAGGACGGAAGTATGCGATTCTGTGTGGATTACAGAAAATTAAATGACGTCACCAAAAAAGACAGCTACCCGTTACCCAGAATCGATGATACACTGGATACGTTATCTGGAGCAACATGGTTTTCCACCCTGGACTTACAAAGTGGATATTGGCAGGTGGAAATAGATGACAAAGACAAGGAGAAAACTGGCTTTAGTATTGGGAATGGTCTATGGCAGTTTAACGTCATGCCGTTTGGTCTTTGTAACGCTCCAGCTACGTTTGAGCGGTTAATGGAACGAGTGCTCAAAGGACTACATTGGAAGACCTGTTTAGTGTATCTCGATGATATCATCATCATGGGAAAAGATTTTGATGACCACTTGAAAAATCTGGAGGAAGTGTTTGAGCGCTTGGAGGCAGCTGGACTAAAATTAAGTGCGAAAAAGTGCTCACTTTTCCAGCGAGAAGTCAAGTATCTGGGGCACAAGGTTACGTCAGAAGGAATACACACAGATGAGGATAAAATAAAAGCTGTGAAAAATTGGCCACGACCATCTTATCTTCATGAGTTGCGAAGTTTTCTGGGCCTATGCACTTACTACAGACGTTTTGTTCCTGGTTTCGCAAATGTCGCAGGCAGTCTACATGAGCTGACACAGAAAAATCGGAAATTTGAATGGAGTGGTGCACAGGAAACTGCTTTCCAAAAGCTGAAAGAATTATTGTCTACAGCGCCAATACTCGCGTACCCAATACCCGGCGAAAAATTTGTATTGGACACCGATGCGAGTGGCCATGGTATTGGAGGAGTTTTGTCCCAAGTCATCAATGGACAAGAAAAAGTCGTCGCATATTTCAGCAAAATTCTGTCGAAGCCTGAGAGGAATTATTGTGTAACTCGGAGAGAGTAACTGGCAGTAATGGAATGCGTGAAACACTTCCATAAGCACTTATATGGACAGCACTTTCTCCTGAGGACAGACCATGCGGCATTAAGGTGGCTACTTCAATTCAAGGATCCAGAAGGTCAAATTGCACGGTGGATAGAGCGCTTGCAGAGCTATGACTTTACCATAGAACATCGCAAAGGAAGCCAGCATGGAAATGCGGATGCACTATCCCGTCGTCCATGTAAAATTGAATGCGGTCATTGTTTACGAACGGAAAGTAAAGCTGGAACAATTGATGTGCGCCTTTTGAACGTTTTGCCTGAAGAAACGTGGACAAAAGAGGAGGTACAACGGGACCAGCGCAGTGATACAGATTTGGCAACTATAATTAAGTATAAAGAGCTGGGTAGGAAACCGGCGTGGCAAGAAATATCAAGTGAAAGCCAAATCTGTAAAGCATACTGGGCGCAATGGCAAAGTTTGGAGTTGCATGATGGTTGCCTCTACCGAATCTGGGAAAGCGAGGATGGTAAAATTCGTTCAAAACTGCTGGTTATTCCAAAGGAAAAATTTAAAGATATAATCAAGGATTATCATAATGGATCGAGTGGTGGACATCTGGGCGTAACAAAAACCACAGAGAAAATAAAGAAACGGTTTTATTGGGTTGGATGCAAAGAAACAGTTGCTGACTGTATCTGCCGTTGTGACCAATGTGCAATTGCTAAAGGACCAAGGCACCGCACTCGGGGAAAAATGCATCAGTATAACGTTGGAGCTCCCTTTGAGAGGATAGCCATGGATATAGCGGGACCTTTTCCAATTAGCAATGCAGGAAATAAATACATCTTTGTGGTAATTGATTACTTCAGTAAGTGGCCAGAAGTATATCATATTCCCAATCAAGAAGCAAAAACAGTGGCAGACTTTTTCATCAAAAATTGGATTTGCCGATATGGAGCTCCACTTGAGTTGCATTCCGACCAAGGACGAAATTTTGAGTCGGCACTTTTTAAGGAGGTCTGTGACATGCTTGGAATACAGAAGACACGTACCACAGCATTGCATCCTCAGTCCGATGGCATGGTCGAAAGGTTCAACCGTACTCTAGAGGAGCATCTGTAAAAGGTTGTTGACAAAGGACAAAAAGATTGGGATGAGCATCTACCAATATTTCTGATGGCTTATCGTTCGTCAGTACACGATACCACTACAGTCACGCCAGCAAAAGCAATTTTTGGTACGGACTTAAGGCTTCCAGCAGATTTGAAGTACGGAGTAAGCGCTGTCCCAGAAACGACCAATGCTGACGATTACATATCGCAGAAAAGAGAAGAACTAGCAGATATACACGAGCTCATCAGGAGACGTACTCAATTGGCTAGCGACAAGATGAAAGCTCGGAGAGAGTAACTGGCAGTAATGGAATGCGTGAAACACTTCCATAAGCACTTATATGGACAGCACTTTCTCCTGAGGACAGACCATGCGGCATTAAGGTGGCTACTTCAATTCAAGGATCCAGAAGGTCAAATTGCACGGTGGATAGAGCGCTTGCAGAGCTATGACTTTACCATAGAACATCGCAAAGGAAGCCAGCATGGAAATGCGGATGCACTATCCCGTCGTCCATGTAAAATTGAATGCGGTCATTGTTTACGAACGGAAAGTAAAGCTGGAACAATTGATGTGCGCCTTTTGAACGTTTTGCCTGAAGAAACGTGGACAAAAGAGGAGGTACAACGGGACCAGCGCAGTGATACAGATTTGGCAACTATAATTAAGTATAAAGAGCTGGGTAGGAAACCGGCGTGGCAAGAAATATCAAGTGAAAGCCAAATCTGTAAAGCATACTGGGCGCAATGGCAAAGTTTGGAGTTGCATGATGGTTGCCTCTACCGAATCTGGGAAAGCGAGGATGGTAAAATTCGTTCAAAACTGCTGGTTATTCCAAAGGAAAAATTTAAAGATATAATCAAGGATTATCATAATGGATCGAGTGGTGGACATCTGGGCGTAACAAAAACCACAGAGAAAATAAAGAAACGGTTTTATTGGGTAGGATGCCAAGAAACAGTTGCTGACTGGATCCGCCGTTGTGACCAATGTGCAATTGCTAAAGGACCAAGGCATCGCACTCGGGGAAAAATGCATCAGTATAACGTTAGAGCTCCCTTTGAGAGGATAGCCATGGATATAGCGGGACCTTTTCCAATTAGCAATGCAGGAAATAAATACATCCTTGTGGTAATTGATTACTTCAGTAAGTGGCCAGAAGTATATCCCATTCCCAATCAAGAAGCAAAAACAGTGGCAGATATTTTTATCAAAAATTGGATTTGCCGATATGGAGCGCCACTTGAGTTGCATTCCGACCAAGGACGAAATTTTGAGTCGGCACTTTTTAAGGAGGTTTGTGACATGCTTGGAATACAGAAGACACGTACCACAGCATTGCATCCTCAGTCCGATGGCATGGTCGAAAGGTTCAACCGTACTCTAGAGGAGCATCTGAAAAAGGTTGTTGACAAAGGACAAAAAGATTGGGATGAGCATCTACCAATATTTCTGATGGCTTATCGTTCGTCAGTACACGATACCACTACAGTCACGCCAGCAAAAGCAATTTTTGGTACGGACTTAAGGCTTCCAGCAGATTTGAAGTACGGAGTAAGCGCTGTCCCAGAAACGACCAATGCTGACGATTACATATCGCAGAAAAGAGAAGAACTAGCAGATATACACGAGCTCATCAGGAGACGTACTCAATTGGCTAGCGACAAGATGAAAGCTCGGTATGATCTGCGAGCAAATACTGAAGGGTTCAAAGAAGGTCAATTAGTGCTGCTACACAACCCACAACGAAAACGAGGCTTGTCTCCTAAATTACAGACTCATTGGGAGGGACCTTATCGGATCGTCACAAGGATTAATGATGTTGTGTATCGAATCCAAAAATACCCCGGCAACAAAGGTAAATTGAAGGTAGTCCACATCGAAAGGCTGGCACCTTATACTAGAGATGGAGAGACTCTTGTTCGGGACGAACAAGTTTAAGCGGAGGGCAGTGTAGCGAAATTTGGTTTATGCCAGAAAATTCTCGTAATAATTATTAAACGATATTAGCTAGCATCACTGACCGTAGAAAAATACTTGCATCACTGACCGTAGAAAAATACGTGCATCACTGACCGTAAGAAAATACTTGCATCATTGACCGTAAGAAAATACTTGCATCATTGACCGTAGAAAAATACGTGCACCACTGACCGTAGAAAAATAACACCATCTAGCGACATGTAGCATGTTTTCTGTACTATAAATGATAAAGTGGTACGACATTATCAACGTCGATAATCGCCATCTAGAAGGCACTGGAAACGACATTCTGGATAATGGCGGATGGTACGACATTATCAACGTCGATAATCGCTATCTAGAAGGCACTGGAAACGATATTCTAGACAACGGCAGATGGTTCGAGAAAATGATGACTTTAGTATAAAAGGCTGTGATATGAGCAGCAGAGATACAGTTGATATTGAACAGTGGATCACAGTGGATCTTAAGTGAGAACATTTGAATTTAAGTACTAAAGTGATGTAGTGGATTTTAAGTAATAAAGTATAACGTTTGTGTATACAATTTGAATGTAAAGATTAAATAAACAATTGTACTGTGTAAAAACTAACGTTTGTGATTTAAATAAACCATTTTATAATTAAATAAAGATTGCGTTTTTCTTGATTGTTACACAATCCAGTGATCGAACTTAGAAAAGTGTAAGAGATTGAAATTACTGTCAAAGGGACAGGAAATTTCGTAACAATATAATAAAGTTGTAATTTCTGATTATAAAACTAGGAATTGTGTTTATTTGGAAAAGGTTCCTAGAATTTATTATTGTTAGGTGGACAGTTTTGAAAATACTCAAAACTTGTCCCTAGCAACAGTATCTAACAAACTTAAAACCGTTAAACAAGAGTAGATATTATTTTACGCATCAAAATTTAAAACTTCTTGCAAAATTCAAATCGGCGTTTTTTTTGACCGTGAGTGTATATAAACACCGAAATATACTCAAAAAATCGTTAAAAAAATGAAAATGTCGAAAAAAAAACGTCTGGGCGTTCGATTTCGCGGTTCGCGGATTTTGACACTAGAAGGGTCCCCCAATATTATCCCCGAAAAAAATCGCGGGTGGTATTTCGAAAAATTAAAATTTTTTAAAGACCACCGTGTACTTGGTATTTTTCATATCCAAATATCCAAACGCAACGCAAAAAAATGATGCGGTGTTGTTTGCACCCATGTCTCTTTTGTACCTATCTTAATGCGATTACGCCAATACCTTTCGCTCTTGTCTTTACTCACTTTTGTACTCATGCAGAGAGCGACTGCAAATAGTTTGTGAGAGTAAAAACCACCACCAAATTTTTGCGACACATTGACACTTAGGTAATCTTTTTTTTTGCATATTTTGGTTTTATGTGTGCTCTGCACGATCACTTAAATCGCGGTGGCCGAAATACTTACACTCAAGTTCGGCTTGCGGTGAACTTTTGCCTATGAAAGAAAACAAAATACAGTAGACGTCCAATATAACGAACTAATTAAGGCACGGGTCAGTCGCAATATCGTAAAATTCGTTATATCGAAGTGTATTTTATTATCCTAACCGGCTTTTATTAACGCATACATTTACTCGTATAAAAGCTAAGTTAGATTTTGGAATGCTATATTGACTTGCGATCAACTTTACTGGTAATAAGAAGTTCTTTCAGTTCAACAGCTATTGTTGAATTAAACAATGTTCGTTATTTGAAATAGTGAACATGTTTAGCGTTCCTAATTTTGAAACATCAATGGTAAATTCCAATTTTAAAAACCGTTCATTAGATTTTTTTAATGCTTCAGTGCAAGTTTACTTAAGTATAAAAACAAAGCCTGTCCACAGTATCAAGGTTGTTCACTATATCAAGGTTGACATTTTTTGTTGAAAAACTCGTTTTATTTGCGCAAAATACACACTTGTATATGTAAATGAGTTAATTGGAATAAATTTGTAAGAAAATAGAAATGTACATATAGTACGGGAGACAGCGTTGAATTTTGCGAAGCCATTTCCTCCCGCTTAATTTTTTTTTGCAAATGATAGTTTATGTATAGCTAATGATCGAAATAAGCGTCAGCCAGCAGACTAGTGGTGGGCCTGGTTGTGAGAGGCCCACAAATAAAGTTTTGCGCAATAACTCGAAAGTCAGTTGATCTCGTCTCTTTGTCAGTGTCGGTTGTGTTTTTGTGTTGTTTTTAATACGTATATTTCTTTGTGTTTAACCATTCTGTTCAATAACTTTATTTTTTTTGCGCGTATATAATTGTCGCTGTTTATTAATAATTGGTGTTGGTAGAAATTTGATTTGATTTAGTTTTGCATGTTTGCTTACTTTAATTTAATTTATTCTTTAATGTAAACATACATACGTACGTGAGTACATTTCTTTCTACAAGCAGTGTAAAGCAGTGATCAGTTTTGTTTTTTCATTCCCTTTTCTGCTTTGTCCGCTTACATTGCTTTACCTTAATCTCAATAGGTTGTTGTTGTTGCTGTTCAACGGGTATATTTTTCACAATATTAACCCGTTGTAAGCACTTTTAAAAATATTTTAGGTCAATATAAAAGTAATACTTTTTCATTATAACTTAGTCTTTTCTTTTTTTGATGGTGGATTATTTTTCGTCTGAAAACTTGTTAGCTTGCTCTTTAAGAGATCAATGTAAAAGTCAAAATATATTGAATGCCATGTTTTCCTGTTCAGGTCCTTGTGAACAGGTCTTTCATGCCTCTTGTGCAGGCCTAACTAACACTATTACGGATTTATTATCCTCTAATCGTTCGGGCCTGCATTGGTACTGTCCATCGTACAGGGCCCTGTCCCCGTCGGTCTTTTTCGACAAAATTAAACAATTTGGGGAAAATCTTAACAATTTGAATATTAATTTCAGAGATATTCTAAATAATTATTTAGATATAACTCCCCAAATTGAAAAAAGCCTTAATGAGGCTGTCTCACCCGATGTTAGTTCGCTTCAAAATAAAACTATTACTGAGGCTGCTATGGTTTTTTCTTCTACTCCTTCGATCTCTACTCTACTCAAGCAAGCTATTTCCATGAAGAAGAAAAGAAAACTTAAACGAAAATTAAATAAGAATCGAAAGTCGCATGTTAACTTGGGTAGTGTGGGGGGGGGGGGGGGAGAGACACAGCTGTTAATCGTGAAGTAACTGCCTTAGATTCCCCTCTAAATACCTCTCCGTCTACTTCCAACTTTCCCGCTACTGCTGCTATAAATAACCCTCCACCCCTTTCCTCCACTATCGATACTCCTCTATCCATTTCTGTTATTCCTAATCCGCAAGGAGTTGTTACGATTGGTGGTTCTGTGGCACCTGTCTCCTTGCAAGCATTGCCAAGGTTGAAATCGATTTTCATTTCACGTTTTAATCCTAACACTACCACTGACAATGTTATAAACTATATTAGACAAAACCAAATTATTCCTGCCGATGCCTTCGTTTCTTGCAGGAAAATCGGTAATAAACCAACTCATGCATCTTTTAAAATTACAGTGGCATCTTCTCATGTTTCTGCCATTCTAAATTCTAATGCATGGGTGGATAATATCTTTATTTCAGAATTTAAGTCGAAAAAAATAATAAGACTGTCCGTTCCAATTCAAAAAACTGAAGCGGCTATCCCTTTACTATCAAAATGTAAGGGGTTTGCGTTCTAAGACGCATGACATCTTTTTAGCCACTCAGAATTTTTCTGAGGATATTATCGTTTTTACCGAAACTTGGTTAAATAACACTTTTCTTAGTTTGGAAATTTTTGGCAATAGTTTCAATGTTTTTAGAAGAGACAGACACTTGGAAGACATTTCTTCTGTTGGTGGAGGCGTCTTAATAGCCATAAAAAATCATTTAACTAGCTCATTAATCGAAATTGCCTGCGCATCTAATATTGAACTATTATGCGTTAAAGTTACATATTGTAACTCCAATATTTATATTCTTAACGCTTATGTTCCTCCAAATAGTAGTGCAGATGTCTACGAATGTCTTTCGATGTCCGTAGAATACATAATAAATGAACTAGACACTAATGACGACATTTTATTGTTAGGTGATTTCAATTTGCCTGACCTTAAATGGACTCTTTCGGATGATGGTACATATTTTTATGCATCGTGTCCAAAAACTCGACAACAACAAATTTTTGTTGACGAAATACTTTCAAGTTTACAACAAGTAAGTTGTATAACTAATTCTCATGGACGACAACTTGACTTAGTCTTGGCTGCAAATAGTAGTAATGTTGTTGTGAGAAATGCTATCCATGCTCTTTCTACGGTTGATTCCTATCATCCGCCTTTGAGTATTGTGTACCAATCTGACAATGAAAATTTAATTGATGCATGTTCTTCTATCAATATTTATGAATTCAATTTTAAAAAAGCTGACTTTTTAAAGTTGAATGAGAATTTAAGGAATAAATTAAACGACCTTATTATTTTTTTTAATAATACGAGTAATTCATTTGATGAGTGCATTAAATTTTTCTATGGTGAACTTTTTTCGGCCATAGCATTGTCGGTGCCTTATGCAAAGAGGTATGTTAATAATTCTTCATACCCTTGGTACACAAAGGATTTAAAAAAAATTCGCAATGGCCGTAATAGGGCATGGACCGAAATGACTTAGTTGCTTATCAGCAACTTTTCCATGAATTTAAGGATATGTCGGCTTTAGTTTATTCTGAATATTTGAATAAAATTAAGTTGAATATTCTTCATGACCCCAAGCATTTTTGGGGATTTATTAATACAAAAAAAAAGTCTGACGGGTTTCCATCAGAATTCAGAACAGTTGATGGGCTCACTAGCGACCCACAAATTATAGCTGGGTTGTTTGCTAATTTGTTTAAAGAATCCTTTTCTACTGAATTATTTATCCCTGAGATCAACTATTTTGAATATATGGATAACGACCCTTTAGTTTCGATTAATGAGATATCTTTCTCACCTGACCTAATAGAGAAATATATCTCATCTCTTGATGATGACTTCAGCTCCGGACCTAATGGTATTCCTGCGACAGTACTAGTTAACTGTAGCTCTGTGCTGAGTCAACCCCTCAGTTTCTTATTTAATAAATCGATTAGAGATGGCTATTTTCCTAAATTTTGGAAAAATTCATATATAAGCCACATTTTTAAGAAAGGGTGTAAAAATGATGTTTCAAACTACAGGCCTGTAGCGAAGTTATCATCGATACCGAAAATTTTTGAACGCATTGTGTACGATCAAGTTAAAGTGTGCTGTGGTAAAGTCATAACAACTCGTCAGCATGGTTTTGTTAATGACAAATCTACAGTTTCTAACCTCCTTGATTTTACTTACTTTGCATTAAGCTCATTTGATTCTGGTGGGCAAGTTGACTGTATCTACACTGATTTCAGTAAAGCATTTGACAAATTACCACACAATTTGATTTTGTTTAAGTTAAAGAAGCTTGGATTTCCTTTAAGTTTTGTCAGCTGGATTGAATCTTATTTATCTGATCGCTCATACCAAATAAGATTTCGGAGGGTGTTTTAAACCCCATTCTGCGCGGCATCAGGTGTTCCACAAAGAAGCCACCTGGGGCCGCTCCTGTTCATTTTAGCAATTAATGACGTTACACATGTCATTAAAAACTCACATCTGCTAATATATGCAGATGGCATGAAAATTTACAGGAACGTGAAGGGGGTTGGGGATACTATTCCACTTCAGTCTGACTTGAAATCCTTTGAGGTTTGGTGTTCTAAAAATAACTTACATCTTAATCCTGATAAATGCCAAACTATGATTTTCACCAGGAGAAAAAATATTGTGGAGTTTGATTACGAATTAAAAGATAAGAAAATTGGTCGTGTTGATTTAGTCAAAGACCTAGGTATACATTTTGATGTTAAATTAACTTTTAATGAGCATATTAATCAAATTTGTAAAAAATCCTCATCTCTGCTTGGCTTCATTAAGAGGTGGGCAAAAGAATTTAATAGCCCTTTAGTAACGGTGACTTTATATAATACAATAGTGCGTCTTCACTTAGAGTACGCCAGCCAAGTGTGGTCACCATTTTATAATATTCACATTAATAGAATTGAGAGAATTCAAAATAAATTTATTCGTTTTGCTCTCAATGGCTTAAATTGGATAGACTCTTTAAACCTTCCTCCTTATGAGGATCGTTTGAAGTTACTACATATGCAGTCTTTGAGCTCGCGTAGAAATATTGCGGATATACTTTATCTGCATCAACTTGTGACTGGGTCTCTTGCTGCACCAGAGCTTCTTAATTATATTCATTTAAATACTAATCGCAGGAGTAATCGTAACTCTTATCAATTATTTTACCAACCTTTCAGTAGAACTAATTATATGGCTACAGCTCCTTTTAATCGCATGACTACTCTTATTAATAATTGCGATGTATATGCTATTAGCTTGTCAAAAGGTCAACTTAAGCTTAGATTGAAAAATAACTATAGTTAATTTTGTAGCTTAATGGTTGTTGGTCTTTATGTTTGTGTTGTCCGAGCCCCACAGCATGATGGGTAAATTTTTTCTAACATTTATGCCTTGGACCATGTTAATAAATAAATTCATACAATTACATTCATGCAATTGTATGTTTATATACATATGATCTGGGTGGGTATGTTGAGAAAGTGTGTTAAAGCTAAGAAGAAATTATAAAAAAATAAAAAATTAATTGCATGTATAATTTTTTCATTTCCATTAATATATAAGCTTTTTACTTGGTTTTAAAGCTTCATGCTAAATTGCTAAAAAAGCTAATAGCTGTAGTAGCTAAACTCTATTATTATTATTATTAAAAGTAAGCCACAAATGGAAAAATATATTGAGACTAATGATGTAGAGGAGATGAAAACACATCGATTTTATGCCTGAAATATTACCTTATTACAAGATTTGACCCACTTTTCATAGTCTTAAAATTATTCATGACCATCTCCATTTTCGTTAAAATAAGGTTTTTATTGAAAGTCTTAAATTAACATTACATGTTTGAATCTGAGGACCGCATTTTTCGTCCAAAATAACTATTTTTGCTCAAAATTACAGAAATTACCGGAAACTTTAAAACGGTGAAAAGTGGGCCAAATATTGTCGTTTGGAAACTTTTCTGGTATGAAATCTATGTTTTTTTTTCTCCTCTACAATATTGGTCTTAATATATTTTTCTACTTGTGGCTTACTTTTCGAGTTATTGCGCAAAACTTTTTTTGTCGGCCTCCCACAACTAGGCCCACCACTAGTCTGCTGGCTGACGCTTATTTCGACCATCGGCTATATATAAACTATCATTTGCAAAAAAAATTAAGCGGGAGGAAATTGCTTCAAAAAATTCAACGGTGCCTCCCGTACTAGTTTATTGAAAGAATTCGCGAATAGATGTTTGCTTCTTACATTCAGAAATTGACTTTTGGACCGCTTTTTCGCGTAAAAGTAAAAATGTTGGTTTTCACTATATTATTTGATTCACTATATAGGGTGTTCACTGTATCCAGAGACGACTGTATATTCAATAAATAGCAAAATTCATCAGAAAAGATTTACCGTTAATTATGAGCAGCAAGCTTCTACGCACAAACAAGAAAAAACAACGATGTGATCGGCTATCTGCATATGCGGTGTTTTCGGTACTTGATCTTTGCTTCGCTAATCATCACATTGCTTTCGACAATGTATTCTGATAATTTCTTGTACATGCATTATTTTTGTTGTTCGCGCGAAGTATGAATACGTCTGCCGGAAATGACAGAAAGAATGTGATGAAAAGTAAAGCAGAAACCGCATACAGTTTAAAAGTAATTCAGTCATAGCAATACAAAAATCTTTATCACACCGCAATCGCTTTTATGGTGAGTATACTTAGAGTCACAAAAATAGGCACTCGTGCCGTTCTCTGAACCAGAGATAAAAAACACACCACCTGGAAAATTGATAATTGCGATTTCTCAAAGAAAGTATTCTTTCTTAAATAAAAAACGAATATTGCACCTTTCAATTTTTCTATGTGTATCTGTATATCTTTTGTGGTATCTCTATTCGAAATTATCCGCATAATTTTCGTTTTCCTTCAACTACAGGGAGTGGCTATGGACACAATGCAGGGAACCATTTTTTCAATCAAATTCCACTGCTTCAGTTGCTGAATGATTTCTTCAGTAACCGGCCCACTAGTACGGTGTTTAGACAAATCATAAATTTGGATAACATTCAATTGCAAACCTTTTTTATACGTTTTAAAACCACTTGCAACTCCAAATTTCAAACTATACTCAACGTTTAAAAAAAAAAACATTTAAAAATTCCGTATTTTTAAATAAAAAAAAAAATAACGACCATTATACCATCGCTGTAGCTGCGCGTAATTCTTAATAAAAATTAATTAGAATTATTTTTAAATAGCACCACTGGCGTGCGGTTGTAGCAAGTGTATAAGTACATATATATTAGGGCTTGCTCGCACCTCCTTCATATTGATACGAGCTCACCTTAAATTCTATATGACTTGCTAGCCACAGTAATTTTACATAAGGGTAAGGGTAAGTGGGCGGCTCTGGATTTAAAACTCCCAAAAAACCAACACCGGCTTCACAGCCTTCGACCGCATATCATACAGTGGCTCACAGCTTATTTCATACAGTGTATACTTTTAACTTCAATGCTCTGTAACTTTGAAACTAAGTGGAATATGAAAACCGTTTTGATATCATTTGAAAGAATATAAATTGTAGTTAAAAATGTTTATTTATTGTAAAAAATTATTACCTGGAATTTTTATAATAAAAAATAGAAATATACTATGTACTAAATTTCATGTTACATCTTATTTCATGCAGACATGTATAAATTAAAAAAACATTGTTTAAAATAATGATTTTGTAATTTTAAATATGTAGTGTGGTAGCCTCTTTGGTCAACTAAAGCTTAAAGACGGTTTGCCATCGAAGCTGCAAATTTCTTATTGGTATCTGTCGAATTATAGCGCCACTCAATTTTAAGTGCCTTTTTATGTCGTTTTTGTTTGAAATGTGCATTCGGATACTTTTTTCCAAAATCGCCCATAAATTTACAAGCACATTTAGGTCAGGTGACTATGCTGGTCAAATAAGAGTACATGTATATTAACCAGAATTGAACTATGACCGCTTTGTATTTTGGGTTTTTATCTTGGTAAATCCGTAAATTTGACTGCATGCCCAGATTTTCGCACTCTGCAACAAATTGACACTTATAATCTAAAGACACAAATCCATACTCATGATAGAAAGCCCAATTTCCGGTACCAGCGGCTGACATGTAAGTTGAAACCATGGCACCGTCTTATATCGCGTGTATGTTTCCTTGTTGTTTTTTCTATTTGGCTTTCGCGACATGCTATCTGAGTCAAATAAGTTTAATTTCGATTCGTCCACGAATATTACTGAATTCCAGTACTCAGTGGTCTTCAAAACATGTTATTTGGCGAAAATCAAACGGATAATCTCATTTTTAACTGATGAACGGCTTTTTGCGAACTACTCGCCAGTTAAACGCTTTCGGTTTGGGCTTGCATGTCAGATGCTGGTACCGGAAATTTGGCTTTTATAGGAAATATGAAGAAAAAGCCACTGATCAGCTAGAAAAATAAGATTAAGCAATTATCTTTTGCAAAAAGTATTGTTCGATCGCTATGGAGTTTTGGAAGAAGGTAATAAGGTCAGATGAAAGTAAATTTGAATTGACATTGATATTGAAAAACATAAAAAAGTGTAGAAAAAGGCGCATTAAGGTCTGCATTAGCGATTTCTGCAAGCACGGAGACGGCTCAATAATGTGATGTTTTAGCTGGGTTGGAGTAGGACATTTTTTTCCATTTCAAATGGAGGATGACTGGGCGGACAGTTTTCAAATTAAAAAAAAAAAATTTTAAATCTTCGGCGATGAAATTTGGACTTAGGGACTTTGTTTTCCGGCAAGACAATGACATTAAGCACACCGCACGTGTTGAAAATCAATATTTTCTAGAAGAAAACATAATCTTTGGACAATTTTGGGTTACAAGCCTAGAAGTAAAATACAACATTTACCAACTTTCTTTCCGTAGCTTCAGAACGAGTGGGACAAAATTGATCCGTTAAAGTAAAAAAAAATTTGGTGGAAAGTAGGCCAAAAAAATTGCAGGCTGTGATAAGCACTGAAGGTGGTGCCACAAATTACTAAATTTAAAAAAAAAATTACTTAGTTAACTATTTTCGGATGTTTTCTTATTTAGGTTTTTTATATAAACTGATATTTAATTTTGAGGAATTATTTTGTCCTCATTTGTATAAAATGTATTTTCAAAACTGTTGAATTGACTGAGAATATATGGCAGAATATTTAAACATCAAAAAAGTTATCAAAATGACTTATTTACTACTTAAATTCGATATACACCTAAATTTATTAGAAATTAATTAAGTTTGAGCGCGAGTGTATGTGATACATTATGAGTAAATAAGACGATGAAACATTTTCGTGGTCTAATAATTGCAAGGGGAACATAACAGAACAGAACATAATACTACAAAATCGAGTAGGCATTGCAGATACTAAGCCGGTCAAATCTCATTACCACACGACAAGTGTTCGTAAAAACGTTAAGGAAGAAAAGAGTCGCTACTGTAACCTGTCAGTTTTTTTCCTTAAATGTTTTGAATATTTTCAAAGGTTTGACATTGTAATGTGACGATTTGTGCGGAAAATGTGTTCCGTCTCTTCTCTCGGGTCCAAGACGCATATTTCAGTGAAAAGTCGGTTCCGTAATCAATAAAATGTTTTCACTTTCTGTCGCCTCCGAAGCTCTGGATTTAGTGTATTTTGCAGCAAACTACCTTTTGAGTACTCTTACTGTAGATCCAGTGGTAAATATGTTAAAATAACTTGAGAACTCTATGAGTTCAGAAAATCACCCATTTCGTAATAATAGCCCATATAACCTTTGTTTGATATAATGCACAGTACCTGGAGATCGACCACTGTTCGGCTTGTCGTTTTGAGGTTGAAAAAAATCGAAAAAATATGGAATTTGTTGAAAAAAGTTGACTTAATATTGAATAAGTTGAAATATTTAAAAAACATTGAAAAGAGTTGAAAAGCCAAAAATAAAAATTAGGAAAGTTGTAAGAGGTTGAAAAACGTCAATAAAGGTTAAAAAAGTAGTATGGGTTGAAATGGCGAAAAATGTTGGAAAAGTCGGAAAAAAATGGAACAGGAAAAAGTTGAAAGAGGTTGAAAATCTCCAAAAAGTTAAAAATCTTGAAAAAAGTTGAACGATGTTGAAAAAGTCAAAAAAAGTTAAATGAAGTTGACAAAGTTGACAAATATGGAAAATGTTGACCAAAATTAAAAGAAGTTGTAAAATGTTAAAACAGTTGAAAGAAGCTGAATAACTCAAAAAAAGTTGAAAGAGGTTGAAAAAGTCGAAAGAAGCTGAATGACATTCAAAAAGTCGGAAAAATATGGAAAATGTTGAAAAAAGTTGAAAGAGGTTGAAAAATGTTGAAACAGTTAAAAAAAGTTGTATACATAATTCGAAAAAAGTTGAATGAGGTTAAAAAAGTCGAAAAAAGGTTAATAAGGTTGACAAAGGCGGAAAATGTTGAAAAAAGTTGAAAGAGGTTAAAAAATGTTGAAACGGTTGAAAAAAGTTGAATAACTCTAAAAAAGTTGAATGACGTTCAAAAAGTCGGAAAAATATGGAAAATGTTGAAAGAGGTTGATAAATGTTGAAACAGTTGAAAGAAGTTGAATAATTCGAAAAAAGTTGAATGAGGATCAAAAAGTCGAAGAAAGTTGAATAAGGTTGAAAAATGTTGAAACAGTTGAAAAAATTGATTGAAAAAAGTTGAAAGAGTTTAAAAAACTCGAAAAAAGTTTAAATATCTCAAAAAAAATTTGATGAGGTTGAAAAAGTTGAATATGGTTGAAAAAGTCGAAAAAATTGAATGAGGTTGAATAAATTTGAAAGTGGTTGAAAAACTCGAAAAAAGTTGAATATCTCTAAAAAAATTTAATGAGGTCGAAAAAGTTGAATGAGTCGGAAAAATATGGAAAATGTTGAAAACAGTTGAAAGAGGTTGAAAAATGTTGAAACGGTTGAAAAAAGTTGAATAACTATAGAAAAGTTGAATGAGGTTCAAAAAGTCAAAAAAATTGAATAAGGTTGACAAAGTCGGAAAATGTTGAAAAAAGTTGAAAGAGGTTGAAAAATGTTGAAACAAATGAAAAAAGTTGAATAACTCTAAAAAAGTTGAATGACGTTCAAAAAGTCGGAAAAATATGGAAAATGTTGAAAAAAGTTGAAAGAGGTTGAAAAATGTTGAAACGGTTGAAAAAAGTTGAATAACTTAAAAAAGTTGAATGAGGTTCAATAAGTCAAAAAAGTTGAATAAGGTTGACAAAGTCAACAAATGAAACAAATGAAAGAAGTTGAATCATTCTAAAAAAGTTGAATGACGTTCAAAAAGTCGAAGAAAGTTAAATATGGTTGAAAAAGTCGAAAAAATTGAATGAGGTTGAATAAAGTTGAATAAGGTTGAAAATCTCGAAAAAAGTTGAATATCTCTAAAAAAATTGAATGAGGCCGAAAAAAGTTGAATGAGTTTGACAAAGTCGGAAAAATATGGAAAATGTTGAAAGAGGATAAAAAAAGTAGAACCAGTCGAAAAATATTTAAATAAATCACAAAATGACCCACTTGCAACATTTTGTTATAGTAGGAAGTACCACGCCCACTGATGCAATCCTGTCGAAGTTCATTTAATATCAGAGCTTTTACTAACCGACATCTCTATACCAAATTTTAAAAAGATAACTCTCATAGCACACTAAATATAACACAAAACGTGTTTTGCTTGTATGGGAGGTGCCACGCCCACTGATTCAATCCCGTCGAAATCCAATCAATTTTAAAGCTTATTGTAACCGACACCTCCATACCAAATTTCATTAGGATTACTCTTATAGTTCACCAAATATTGCACAAAACGTTTTTTGCTTGAATGGGAGGTGCCACGCCCACTAACTAAATCGTGTCGAACTCCATATAATTTCAAAGCTTATAGTAACCGATATCTCTATACAAAATTTTATTAGGATTACTCTTATAGTTCACCAAATATTACACATAACGTTTTTTGCTTATATGGGAGGTGCCACGCCCACTTATGCAAAGTCGCTGTAAAGAACGGAGGTGGAAATGTAATGGTCTGCGGTTTTTTCTTTGGTCATGGGATTGAACCAATTCATACGATTGAAGAAGTGATGCTACCATTTACCGATGAAGAGATGCCACTTAAGTGGAGGTTCCAACAGGACAACCATCCAAAATCACCCATTATATTTTTAAGGCGTGGCTTCAGAGCAATAGGATTGAATTTCTTAGTTAGTCTGCCCTGACCTAAATCCCATTGAAAACTTGTGGGAGATCGTTAACATGAAAATCAAGAGAGAAAATTGCAAAACCACGGCGGATTTGTTTCAATCCTTGAACATATCCTGGGAAGGAATATCGCAGGATATCATTAATAATGTAGTTTCCTCTATACCAAAAATATATGCGTGTGTCGTCCAGAAGAAAGGATTTGCAACTAAGTACTAATTTTGAAAATTTTTATTTACCCTAAAAAGGGGGGTGCTTTAGTTTTGTCCGTTAAGGTTTCTGGCTTAAAATGTTCCTTTGATAATAACTTTTTATTTATGACGCTGAACTTTTAAAATTTTTGTCTGTCAATAATAAAGGTATAAATATATATAATAAATTCACAACACGGTTCAAAAACATCGTTTTCACAAAAAAATTATGATTAGAAAAAAGGTACTGAGGGGGTACTTTAGCTTTGACCAATACTGTACATACGTGAACGAATGACAAGTTTCGTTATTCCGGATCGTGTATTCAGTAAACTAGTACGCAATCGTATCTGTTGTACGAATTGTCATTCGATCACTTTACAGCAATCGAATGAAAGCGGTAGACAGAAAAAATGTAAGAAAAATAATTCTTTAAAATAAAAATGTAGAACTGGAGGCACCGCTGTTGACATTTGAGTGGGAGATGTAAGCTGGAAAGCATAAACTAAAAAGCTTCCTTGCTAAGGCGGAACCGATTTATAAATTTACAAAAACGATTTTGTTCAATTGAGACTGATAGTAACGACAACGCACGATGATTGCTTTTGTCTCTTAGCTGCTTCCGCACTATACATCCTTAGATGAACTCAGATAAAAATATACCGAAGGATCCATTTTCACACTCAAATAACTCAAATAAAATAAATAATAAATTCAAATAATTCTATTTTGTTTATCTATTTTGACGTTTTAATCAAATTCGGTTCCAAAATCTATTACATAATCTTTTACATATTTTACAAATTACGTTCCGTGAAATATCGTATGACATAATCCCATTCCGTTTATTCGATTAACAAATCACATAATTATTTTTTATACGATTGCCGTTCCATTCACGGAAGCGGCGATTCGACCCCAGACTTTTATGCAGGGACTATTACCAATTCAGACTCATCACGCCACCAACCAGAAAGAGCAGAACAACGTCTGCGTGACTGCTAGTACCCATAAATAGAGCAAACTTCAGAATCCCGGGATTGCCACTCCTAATCCTGATATGCTAAAATTTAAAAGTTCCACAAGATAACAAAACATAATATCTGCCATTTTTTTAGACCTGCTACATGCGGTAGTTAATATTTCAGCATAAATATTTTATTTGCGTTTACGTTCACAGGCTCCTGGCGGACATGAATTGAAAGTTGATTACTGGGAGCTCATTGGACTGGCACCTGCTGGCGGTGCCGAAAGCATTCTTAACGAAGAAGCGCATCCAGATGTTCAATTAGACAATCGCCATATTATGATCAGAGGAGAAAATACTTCTAAGATATTGAAAATGCGGTCTGTTGTAATGCAAGCATTTCGCTCGCATTATTTTGAACATGGTTACAATGAAGTTACACCACCAACTTTGGTACAAACTCAAGTTGAAGGCGGCGCAACACTGTTCAAACTCAAATATTTCAGGTAATTTTTAGTTTCAGTTTGAAGATCAAGCTCCAACTAAAATAAATTTTACATTTTTTACATAAAACCTTATTTAAAACTATCATACAAAAGAATCCTTAATGTAAGAGGCAACAATAAATTTATAAACGTGCAAAGCAAAAGAAAACAAAATATGACATTTATTACTTAGGTTAACGCTACGCAATAATTCGCGCTTATATTGACCACGCCCTCTTTTCTGTTGACAGTGTGTTTAATGTTCTGTATGTAGAAGCTCTCTATCGTTATTCTAATATTGTAGTTTCTTTCTTTGTCCGTTATTTCGACATTGTCATAATCAGCTGTGTGTTCCGTGTTTTTTACATGTTGAGACATGGTAGGAGACAGCGAATAATTTTTAAAGAAAATAAAAAATTTTGACTCGAACACCACCAAGCTGGATATCACTACAACAAAAAATTTTATGAAATATATTTGTCAATTCCATGTGGATTATTGCAATGGAGCCTGAATGCGAATAAATTCAGCCTGAAAACTTCGATTGGTTTTTAGATGATTATCTAAAACCAACAAGATTTATTGAGGATCAAACACCTTTAACAATAGAATCTAAAATAAATAGAGTGTCACCCGATTGGAAAAAATATGTCCGCCGCCTTAAGTCAAAGGAGTTGGACCCAAAGTACACCCGATCTACATGCTATGTCATGGTGTGGTGTTGGCTTACTTCGAAAAATTGAGGGTATTATGGACAAATTCCAATAAATTGGAATCCTAAAAAATATAATGCTGCCATAATTGGATGAAAATATGCCCGTAACTTGGATATTTCAGCAAGACAATGATCCGAAACACACTGCTCGGCACGTTCTTCAATGGTTTATTGATAAACAACTTACTGTATTGGACTGCCCATCTTGCTGTACTGATCACAATTCCATTGTGAACTTATGGCAAGTGGTAAAAAGCAAAGTGAGCTTGCCCAAGATAAGCAACTTTGATAAGCTGTACGTCGAAACTAAGAAATTCTGGGAAGCAGTGTTTGTGAGAATTTATTGGAGTCAATGTCTCGCAGATATCAAGCAGTAACTGATAACAATGGCTTTTCTACAAAATATTGATAAAACTTAAAAAAAAAAATAGCAGAAAACAATAAATAGGTATAAAAACATTGGGTGTATTTTAAAAATTTTGGTAATTTTGAAGGTTAAGAAAGGTAATGAGTTATTTAAGCTAATTCTAAACAAATTTCAGTGTTTTTTTTATAAATAAAATACCAATATTACCAAAAGTTTCAATGCTTATTTAGTGTCCCTAATTAGTTACACGGAGCTGTATGTAGTATGTATTTATATTTTATTGTAATAAGGCATTCATTCACTGCAATATTTCGCTTTTTAAAACCCGGCAACCGGAATTTAAGACATATTTTGCGCAGACAACCCTATATCACCGTGTTTGCAATGAAATTGTCTTTCATTTGTGTTTTTGGAGCGCTCGTCAAGAAATGTGTAATATCAAAAGAGTTACAAAAGCAATTGCATATAAAGGGGGGAAAAATGTAAAGTCTTGGCGCGCTATGTTTATATTTTTTGCTATGATTCTTAACTGATCAATGCGAAAAATAAAATATAAGTACACTAAAAGTACTGAACATAAAAGCTCAGTAAGACACAAAATATGAAATTATCTTTATTTTGAAATAAGCTTTATTTAATAAACAGACGAGTGTAAATTATTAGCATTAACTCATGAATCAATAATATACAGATTGCGCCATGCGCATGATTTGACGTCAGTGTTGAACACGCAAGAGTTGCCAACCTTATGCTCTGTGAAATCAAGTCTTATTTATTTATTCTTATGTTGACTTTTGTGTCATCAAAGACTTGAATTCGCTATATATGCAATTATTATTATATTTTTTACGTAGACACTATAATTCACTTATAACAAATATATTTTACGTGCCGCTTTTTAATCTAAACATTCTTGGCTTTGAATAGATTTAAAAAAAAAATTGATATTATTTTGAGTTGTGTGAACTCTACTCTGAGTATTTTGAGAGTTTGTTTATAAAAAATTTGAAGATTTAAAATCGCTAAAACCTTTTGTTTCGAAGTGTTAAAGTGCAATTATAGTGTTTAATTAATTATTTTGAGTGAAAAAACAATGAATTAAACCAATTTCAATCTCAAATAAGTGTTTAATAAGCTTAAAACAAAAAACAAATTAAAAAACGTATATTGACGTTTGGCGTGTCATAAAGTGTACAGTGGGCAGTGGCAAACAAGGCATTCCGAAAAAAACTAAAATATTTTGGAATAAATACAAATATATTTTGTGGTTAAGACGAAATTTCATTTGCGGTTGCAGCGCTCACCTCGCTTGCTTTGTCTTTTGTTTTGTTTTGATTGGATTTCTGATTTGCGTACACAAAAGCTCGGTAGAATTTGCAATGTGGCAAGTGACTTGAGGGCCGTATCAAGTGTGCTTTCGCCGACCTCTACTAGGTACTATGGTCAGGACCATTAACGCAGGAGCTGAACAACCTCCAGAAAATGTAAATGATGAAGACTAGTATAAAGACTTACAATTTGACACCATCGAGAATTTGGTGGGCTGTACCATTACGGGCAGCCCTAATAACCGGACAGCTCCCATAACCGGACACATTTTAGGGACGTTCACTTTTCATTAACTTTTCCATACAAAATTACGCTCCAATAACCGGACGCAGACACTATATTCTGTATCATTTTGATCAATATATCTCTTTTAAACGGACAAAATAAAATAAGAATTTTAGTTTTAAAAGGAACGAATTCGGTGGTTCCCTAATAGTGCGAATGTAAAAATTTATGTCAAAAGTGTTGAGTAGAGTTGGACTTTTTCGTTCATTCGCTAGTTTTGACGAATTTTCGCTAGTTTTGACGATCAGAGTTTCTTAACTGAAGACAACAATATTGAAATACAATGTAAAAATCAAAGCGCCACTCCAGAGATAAGCGAGTCTGAAGACGAAGCTGATGAAGAAATTGCTAACCCCATAACTTCATATGATGAGACATTGAAGCAAGTTGCTCGTTTGAAGTATTTTGTCAGAGATAATTTTGTAGCATTTCATCACATCAAGAATCTAGAGACACATTTTGAAACCCAAAATTTTAAGTTGAGCCAATTAAAGTTAAAACACTAGATTTTTTCAACTAAATTAGTATGTAATCACGTGTAAAATGTCTAGTGTTTTGTTCAGCAAATTCAATAAACGGCAGTTTCAAACAAAAATTTTTGTTCCTCCCCCGTAACCGGACATCTCCTATAACTGGACAAAAATACTGCGACGGTGGGTGTCCAATATGGAGAATTTCACTGTATATGCCATAGCTCACTTCGAAAAATATTGACTAAGTTTTCTTAAACAGTTTTCTTACGAAGTTAGACACAAAAACCAAAACAAAACCATTAACCATATCACCATTACGTACTATCAAATAATGTTTTTAAATTAATCAATTTGTTCCACTGTTACGGTCTTCTCACATTTTTTTATTTCTACTGCTCCAACTTTTAGCCAATAGGAACATGTTTAAAATTACGTCAGTGGTGTACATTAGAGCGGTTCAAAATAAAAACCTTTTGATTTTTTCACGATGTGCCAGTGGATTACAATAGCCCTATATGTCTGGACAAAACAACCCATAAGGATTTTCATCAATTTTGAAAACTGGATTCCGCCGCCTGTTTCAAGTTTTCTACCCATTTACGAAAATATTGATTTAAAAAATGGTGCAGCTAAAGAGGTTATCAAATTTTGCAACAAAGTGGGTATGCTTTTCGAACTATTATCGATCGAGAAATTCGAATCCGTGATCAGTTTTTCTTCTTCTTCTTTTTTTCTTATAAAAAAATTTAAAATTGCCCGGACAAAATTAAAAAATGTCGATTTTCTACTTTCAAGTTGCAAAATCTTGATATAATATTTTACTGCCGTGTACTATATTTGCTTAAGAGAAAACCGTAAACCGCATATCAATATCTTCTTTCAAAACCAAGATATCTGCATTTTTCTAAATTAATAGACCTGAAATTTTTCGATTCGGCGTTGACATATATACATATTAAGCTGATTCAAATTTTTTTTTGTTCTAAACAGCTATTATCGATCGAGGATCTTGAATCCGTGATTAGTTTTTCTTCTTCTTTTTTTCTTATAAAAAAATTTAAAATTGACCGAAAAAAAAACAAAAAATATCGATTTTCTGCTTTCAAGTTGCTAAATCGGCCCATATTATTTTACCACCGATCCCGTTGTACAATATTTTTAATGTATTTTTATTTGCTTAAAAGAATGCCGCAAACCGAATATCATTATCTTATTCCAAAACTAAGACATCTACATTTTTCTAAATTAACATATTCAACTATTCTATAGATTTTTCTAGGATTTTCAAAAATCTCAAATTATGCCGGAAATTTGCCTAAATTCGTGAAATTTCCTGCCTAACGCCTGAAATACGCCTCTCATGGCAAAATGTTTGAAACAAAAGTTGTTTGTCGCGTCATTAGATACCGAAATATATACATGATCATGGCCGTAGGACGAACCGTTCCCGAGATACGAGCGAAAAGGCGGCGCGCCGCAAGGCAAGTTGAAAATCGGCATGCGGCCACACTTCTCCCTGAATGCACCAACAATGACGTCTGCAGTGACTTAATACCAACACACATAAACAATAACACATAAGAAACACAAAAAAAACTTATAAAATTGATGTTTTATATGTTAAAAAATTCAAAATAAATCTAAAAAAGTATATAATTAAAAATTTAAATAATATCAAAAATAAAAGTTAAATAAAAAATAAATTATAATGAAATAGACAAGGCTCTATAGGTCTATACACAAATATTCTTTCATCGAGTTCCTTCACTCTTGTCGTTGATTTCGCCGAGTGCTATCACTTACATTCTCTCAACAGAACACAAAACTCAACATGTCTGTATCTAAATTTAAATTTAGACAGAAATGTCCTGTGTTTGGCATATATCCGTACGTTCTCACTGAGTCCCAGCTACCCAGTTACCAGGTTGTTCTTTTGTGTTATCAGCTTGAAAGATTTCGTATAGGGCAACTCCGAGGCGACAATAATGATGAGTAAAGATGTTTCAGAAATAGTTGCAAAAAAGGTTGAAAATATTTTCATAAAGTCATCTATTCCGATAGTATCACAAACCAGAGTTCTACAAATGCTCACCACATTTCATAAGAAATTTCTGACACTTAAACAAATGTTTTTAAGGAACCAAATAGGTTTGCGCTCTGAAAGAGACGACTTTGTCTCTTCTGCCGCAGAATTATTCGACATCGCTGCTTGTAAATGCATTTCTTTTTCTTCATGCAATTGTCCAAAGGAAAAGAAAGTTCCTATCATTGAACAACCATTTCTCTTGGACCATAGATCCAGAAGAATTGACCGCATTGGAATTGTTGATCTACCTGAAACAAAAAAGATTTCAAAGAGAAATGAACGTAAAGAAAAGCTTTCAAAACATCATTCAACATCAACACTTACCAGAAAAGTATCAGCTACAACACGTGACCATTCAGATCAACCAGACACTCACACAGATGACAACAATGTCGGTGCGTCGCACATAGCTTCTTCCATTCCGATGCTGATGCTGAATTTTCTCTTCCATCCTCTAAAATCAAACAAAACTCACTATTATAAGAACACACTGCTTTAGCTGCCCAAAGATTCGGATTAAGTGACAGAGCAGCGGCCTTGATTGTTTCATCTGCCTTTCTGGATGCCAAAAAAGCAGGTTTGATAACAGGGGATCAGGCTAACTTTGTCACTGACAAATGCAAGATTTGTCGAGCAAATGAAAGTGTTGGAATTAAGCTCGAAAACACCGAAAGTATTGACTCTGTATAGGGGCTGTATTTTGACGACCGCAAACACAATACACTCACACCGCGAAGGTGAAAAATACTACCGCCACACTGTCAAAGAGGAACATATTTCTCGTGTAGCGGAACCTGGTTCTAATTCAATAAATGTGGAACATCTAGAAGTTGTCGGGGCTGATGGCACCAACACGAACACAGGTTGGAAAGGTGGAATCATTCGGAAACTAGAAGAAAAAATAGGTAGGCCAATACAGTGGGTTGTTTGTCTTCTACATTTCAACGAACTTTCATTTCGTGCTCTTTTCGAACACATGCAGCTGTGTTCACGAAAATAGTAGTGCCGTTGGATCCTGGGTGTTTTACTATCAAATCAAATGATGAGTACAATTTTCATTTAAAGTTTTGAAAAAATAGTAATGTATATTCATTTCCGAGAATATTTACAGTTTCTTTTGTTATAAACTTTTATTTATTTTATCGCCATGGCTTAATCAAAATAAAATTCAAAAATAATGCTGTTCACGAAAATAGTGGTTAGTAAAATTAAAAAAAAGCGACACAACTTAATTTAAACTACATGTTACATGTTATACATGTTTATTTGGGTCTAATATTTCGTGATAAACGCTTTATTGTATATTACGACTTTGCATCGACGCACAGTGGCGGGATCTGACATTTCTCGTTGCAAAAATCATAACTTCTGAACGAATTGAGATATCTCTATGATATGGACAGGAAAATAGTACAGCTTTTACTGCAAAAAATTTTATTGGAATTGACCATAGGGATTCTATGGTATTCATGGTCACAGTCTAATATACACACCTGCTCAAAATAATAGGTACACCCGAGAGTTCAAAATTCAACTCAACGGAAAAACTTTTTATTCAAAATATTTAAGAAAACAAAAATGCAGATATCTTCGTAGTCTTTATATATATTGTAGCGAAATTTGGTTTATGCCAGAAAATTCTCGTAATAATTATTAAACGATATTAGCTAGCATCACTGACCGTAGAAAAATACTTGCATCACTGACCGTTGAAAAATACGTGCATCACTGAGCGTAAGAAAATACTTGCATCATTGACCGTAAGAAAATACTTGCATCATTGACCGTAGAAAAATACGTGCACCACTGACCGTAGAAAAATAACACCATCTAGCGACATGTAGCATGTTTTCTGTACTATAAATGATAAAGTGGTACGACATTATCAACGTCGATAATCGCCATCTAGAAGGCACTGGATAATGGCGGATGGTACGACATTATCAACGTCGATAATCGCTATCTAGTAGGCACTGGAAACGATATTCTAGACAACAGCAGATGGTTCGAGAAAATGATGACTTTAGTATGAGCAGCAGAGATACAGTTGATATTGAACAGTGGAACACAGTGGATCTTAAGTGATAACATTTGAATTTAAGTACTAAAGTGATATAGTGGATTTTAAGTAATAAAGTATAACGTTTGTGTATACAATTTGAATGTAAAGATTAAATAAACAATTGTACTGTGTAAAAACTAACATTTGTGATTTAAATAAACCATTTTATAATTAAATAAAGATTGCGTTTTTCTTGATTATTACACAATCCAGTGATCGAACTCAGAAAAGTGTAAGAGATTGAAATTACTGTCAAAGGGACAGGAAATTTCGTAACAATTGGTGTCAGAAGTGGGATTGTGTAAAAAGAATTTAAAATCAAATAAAAAGAAAAAAAAATGGTTAAGTTTGACGAACTAAAAGTGGATCAACTGAAGAAGGAGTTGCAGCAGCTGAATCTGCAATCATCTGGCGGAAAGTTGGAGTTACAGAAACGCTTACGGCAGGCTCTTGAGGCTCAAGGGATAGACCTGGAAGAGCATGAATTTTATAGTGATATCTCAGAATCAACAGCGAAAATGGAGGAAGCTTCTGGCTGCAAGTGGTGAAGTTGTAGATATGTCAAAGTTCGAGAAAATGTTAATGGCGATGACGCAGACAATAAATCAAAATGCACTACAAATAAACCAGAAGTTAAGCCAAAATGCACTGCAAATAGACCAGAAGTTAAGTCAGAACGCGCTGCAAATCCAAACAATGAATCAAAATATGGAGGCTGTTCGAACGGAGGTTGCCAAAATGGTAAATGGCCTCGATGGAAAAGTGACCGAGTTACGAGATGACGTTGAATCATTCAAGGAAAAAGTTCAAAATAATTTTGAAAACGTTAGTAAAAGGATTCAACAGTTAGAAATAAGCGAACCAACCACTCAAGTAATAAGAGAAATCAGCGCAGAGAGGCTTAAGGCACCCACGTACGATGGAACAACGCCATTTAGTGTTTTCAAGCTCCAGTTCGAAACAACATCTGCTCATAATCGCTGGGATAACGATAGCGCAGCAGCAGCGCTAATTGTGGCATTAAAAGGCGCAGCTGCAGAAGTATTGCAAACGGTCCCAGTGGCGGAGCAAAAGAATTACAAGGCAGTGATGGATGCCTTACAGCGAAAATATGGCAGTGACCACATGAAGCAGATTCACAGAGTGGAGTTGAAAAGTCGTGTCCAGAAATCTGGTGAGTCCTTGCAGGAGTATGCTGCAGATATTGAACGATTGGCACACCTTTCCTATCCTGATGAGTTAAGTGTCGTGGCTTAAAAATTCAAAATAGAGGCGTTTATTGACGGCATACGTGACTCAGAGACAAAACGCGAGACAATGAAGAACCCGAAGATTACATTTAATGAAACAGTCACGGTTGCCCTCATTCAAGAGACGATTGCATTGACATGCCGCCCATCATTGAAAACTCATTGGATGGAGGTGGAGGCTGAGAACAAAAATTCGTCGTTCGCCAGCAGTAGCTTCAACGGAAATTGCTATAACTGTGGCAAGCAGGGACACATGGCACGTGATTGCAAATCACGTCGTAAACGTTCCGCATCACGTTCACCAAGAAGAAAAATGGGTAATAGGGTGAACGATGGCGAAAATGGTAGCGAAGAGCAGTCGGTAAACTAAAGAGAGTCAGTACAGCGGGGCGTGAGCTGACTCTCACTCATGATTGCCCCACAGTCTTAGTTTCGAAGCTCTGCCGAAATTCCAACAGCCTTACCATCGGTGGAAAAATCAACGAAAGACCATGTGAGCTAACTTTGGATACAGGCGCATCGCACTCAATTGTGAGGACAGATTTATTTAATACACGACGAGTAATGCCATTAAATGGGATCCAATTGAGAACAGCGACAGGAGAAATTGCGCAAATAGTAGGAAAAGTTACAGCAAGTGTTCTTATCGGCAACAAAACTGTGGAACATGATTTTATTGTTGCAAACATCACCGATGAGGTTATCATTGGCGTGGACTTCATGATTCGACACGGGTTCACTTTGGATCTTTAGAAAAAGACGTTAAGATATGCCAATGTAGAGTTGCCTTTAGACGTTGGCTGTGGACAAAAATTAACAATTGCAAGAGTCTACATAAGTGAGCGCTGTCGAATTGAACCCAACACCGAAGAAATTATTTGGGCTACAACAAGTGAAGACTGTGGGACAAGCCATCTGTGGGTAGTGGAAGCAGATAAGAAATATTTAAAGAAAGACCTGATTATTGGAAAGACCCTAGTAAAAACAAGAGCGGACAGCAAAATACCAGTACGAATTTTGAATCCAACAAATAAGCCGAAATGGATGCAAAAAGGTGAAGTAATAGCGCAATGTGAGAAAGTTACGGCTGTTATAAATTGTGAAAATGACCAGCAGGACACAAAAGGTACAGCTTTGACAAAATCATCGGCCTTGGAAGTATTGACGAAAGAATGGACGAAGGAGTTGTCTGCCCAGAACAAAAATGAAGCAAAAAGGTTCTGCAAAAGCATTGGCAAATATTTGCGTTTAAAGGAGAAAATAATGGCCGAACATCAGTTGTCAAACATCGCATTGATACAGGTGATTTTCAGCCAATTCGTCAACCACCAAGGAGACTAGCACTCGCTAAGAGAGAGGAAGTAACGGGCCTTATAGAGGATATGGCGCGAGAAAAGGTCATTGCACCATCAGAAAGCCCGTGGAGTTCACCGGTCGTGCTTGTCAAGAAAAAGGACGGAAGTATGCGATTCTGTGTGGATTACAGAAAATTAAATGACGTCACCAAAAAAGACAGCTACCCGTTACCCAGAATCGATGATACACTGGATACGTTATCTGGAGCAACATGGTTTTCCACCCTGGACTTACAAAGTGGATATTGGCAGGTGGAAATAGATGACAAAGACAAGGAGAAAACTGGCTTTAGTATTGGGAATGGTCTATGGCAGTTTAACGTCATGCCGTTTGGTCTTTGTAACGCTCCAGCTACGTTTGAGCGGTTAATGGAACGAGTACTCAAAGGACTACATTGGAAGACCTGTTTAGTGTATCTCGATGACATCATCATCATGGGAAAAGATTTTGATGACCATTTGAAAAATCTGGAGGAAGTGTTTGAGCGCTTGGAGGCAGCTGGACTAAAATTAAGTGCGAAAAAGTGCTCACTTTTCCAGCGTGAAGTCAAGTATCTGGGGCACAAGGTTACGTCAGAAGGAATACACACAGATGAGGATAAAATAAAAGCTGTGAAAAATTGGCCACGACCATCTAATCCTCATGAAAGAAGCTGAAAGAATTATTGTCTACAGCGCCTATACTCGCGTACCCAATACCCGGCGAAAAATTTGTATTGGACACCGATGCGAGTGGCCATGGTATTGGAGGAGTTTTGTCCCAAGTCATCAATGGACAAGAAAAAGTCGTCGCATATTTCAGCAAAGTTCTGTCGAAGCCTGAGAGGAATTATTGTGTAACTCGGAGAGAGCTACTGGCAGTAATGGAATGCGTTAAACACTTCCATAAGTACTTATATGGACAGCATTTTCTCCTGAGGACAGACCATGCGGCATTAAGGTGGCTACTTCAATTCAAGGATCCAGAAGGTCAAATTGCACGGTGGATAGAGCGCTTGCAGAGCTATGATTTTACCATAGAACATCGCAAAGGAAGCCAGCATGGAAATGCGGATGCACTTTCCCGTCGTCCATGTAAAATTGAATGCGGTCATTGTTCACGAACGGAAAGTAAAGCTGGAACAATTGATGTGCGCCTTTTGAACGTTTTGCCTGAAGAAAAGTGGAAAAAAGAGGAGTGATACAGATTTGGCAACTATAATTAAGTATAAAGAGCTGGGTAGGAAACCGGCGTGGCAAGAAATATCAAGTGAAAGCCAAATCTGTAAAGCATACTGGGCGCAATGGCAAAGTTTGGAGTTGCATGATGGTTGCCTCTACCGAATCTGGGAAAGCGAGGATGGTAAAATTCGTTCAAAACTGCTGGTTATTCCAAAGGAAAAATTTAAGGAAATAATCAAGGATTATCACAATGGATCGAGTGGTGGACATCTGGGCGTAACAAAAACCACAGAGAAAATAAAGAAACGGTTTTATTGGGTAGGATGCCAAGAATCAGTTGCTGACTGGATCCGCCGTTGTGACCAATGTGCAATTGCTAAAGGACCAAGGCACCGCACTCGGGGAAAAATGTATCAGTATAACGTTGGAGCTCCCTTTGAGAGGATAGCCATGGATATAGCGGGACCTTTTCCAATTAGCAATGCAGGAAATAAATACATCTTTGTGGTAATTGATTACTTCAGTAAGTGGCCAGAAGTATATCATATTCCCAATCAAGAAGCAAAAACAGTGGCAGACATTTTCATCAAAAATTGGATTTGCCGATATGGAGCTCTACTTGAGATGCATTCCGACCAAGGACGAAATTTTGAGTCGGCACTTTTTAAGGAGGTTTGTGACATGCTTGGAATACAGAAGACACGTACCACAGCATTGCATCCTCAGTCCGATGGCATGGTCGAAAGGTTCAACCGTACTCTAGAGGAGCATCTGAAAAAGGTTGTTGACAAAGGACAAAAAGATTGGGATGAGCATCTACCAATATTTCTGATGGCTTATTGTTCGTCAGTACACGATACCACTACAGTCACGCCAGCAAAAGCAATTTTTGGTACGGACTTAAGGCTTCCAGCAGATTTGAAGTACGGAGTAAGCGCTGTCCCAGAAACGACCAATGCTGACGATTACATATCGCAGAAAAGAGAAGAACTAGCAGATATACACGAGCTCATCAGGAGACGTACTCAATTGGCTAGCGACAAGATGAAAGCTCGGTATGATCTGCGAGCAAATACTGAAGGGTTCAAAGAAGGTCAATTAGTGCTGCTACACAACCCACAACGAAAACGAGGCTTGTCTCCTAAATTACAGACTCATTGGGAGGGACCTTATCGGATCGTCACAAGGATTAATGATGTTGTGTATCGAATCCAAAAATACCCCGGCAACAAAGGTAAATTGAAGGTAGTCCACATCGAAAGGCTGGCACCTTATACTAGAGATGGAGAGACTCTTGTTCGGGACGAACAAGTTTAAGCGGAGGGCAGTGTAGCGAAATTTGGTTTATGCCAGAAAATTCTCGTAATAATTATTAAACGATATTAGCTAGCATCACTGACCGTAGAAAAATACTTGCATCACTGACCGTAGAAAAATACGTGCATCACTGACCGTAAGAAAATACTTGCATCATTGACCGTAAGAAAATACTTGCATCATTGACCGTAGAAAAATACGTGCACCACTGACCGTAGAAAAATAACACCATCTAGCGACATGTAGCATGTTTTCTGTACTATAAATGATAAAGTGGTACGACATTATCAACGTCGATAATCGCCATCTAGAAGGCACTGGAAACGACATTCTGGATAATGGCGGATGGTACGACATTATCAACGTCGATAATCGCTATCTAGAAGGCACTGGAAACGATATTCTAGACAACAGCAGATGGTTCGAGAAAATGATGACTTTAGTATAAAAGGCTGTCATATGAGCAGCAGAGATACAGTTGATATTGAACAGTGGAACACAGTGGATCTTAAGTGAGAACATTTGAATTTAAGTACTAAAGTGATATAGTGGATTTTAAGTAATAAAGTATAACGTTTGTTTATACAATTTGAATGTAAAGATTAAATAAACAATTGTACTGTGTAAAAACTAACATTTGTGATTTAAATAAACCATTTTATAATTAAATAAAGATTGCGTTTTTCTTGATTATTACACAATCCAGTGACCGAACTCAGAAAAGTGTAAGAGATTGAAATTACTGTCAAAGGGACAGGAAATTTCGTAACAATTGGTGTCAGAAGTGGGATTGTGTAAAAAGAATTTAAAATCAAATAAAAAGAAAAAAAAATGGTTAAGTTTGACGAACTAAAAGTGGATCAACTGAAGAAGGAGTTGCAGCAGCTGAATCTGCAATCATCTGGCGGAAAGTTGGAGTTACAGAAACGCTTACGGCAGGCTCTTGAGTCTCAAGGGATAGACCTGGAAGAGCATGAATTTTATAGTGATATCTCAGAATCAACAGCGAAAATGGAGGAAGCTTCTGGCTGCAAGTGGTGAAGTTGTAGATATGTCAAAGTTCGAGAAAATGTTAATGGCGATGACGCAGACAATAAATCAAAATGCACTACAAATAAACCAGAAGTTAAGCCAAAATGCACTGCAAATAGACCAGAAGTTAAGTCAGAACGCGCTGCAAATCCAAACAATGAATCAAAATATGGAGGCTGTTCGAACGGAGGTTGCCAAAATGGTAAATGGCCTCGATGGAAAAGTGACCGAGTTACGAGATGACGTTGAATCATTCAAGGAAAAAGTTCAAAATAATTTTGAAAACGTTAGTAAAAGGATTCAACAGTTAGAAATAAGCGAACCAACCACTCAAGTAATAAGAGAAATCAGCGCAGAGAGGCTTAAGGCACCCACGTACGATGGAACAACGCCATTTAGTGTTTTCAAGCTCCAGTTCGAAACAACATCTGCTCATAATCGCTGGGATAACGATAGCGCAGCAGCAGCGCTAATTGTGGCATTAAAAGGCGCAGCTGCAGAAGTATTGCAAACGGTCCCAGTGGCGGAGCAAAAGAATTACAAGGCAGTGATGGATGCCTTACAGCGAAAATATGGCAGTGACCACATGAAGCAGATTCACAGAGTGGAGTTGAAAAGTCGTGTCCAGAAATCTGGTGAGTCCTTGCAGGAGTATGCTGCAGATATTGAACGATTGGCACACCTTTCCTATCCTGATGAGTTAAGTGTCGTGGCTTAAAAATTCAAAATAGAGGCGTTTATTGACGGTATACGTGACTCAGAGACAAAACGCGAGACAATGAAGAACCCGAAGATTACATTTAATGAAACAGTCACGGTTGCCCTCATTCAAGAGACGATTGCATTGACATGCCGCCCATCATTGAAAACTCATTGGATGGAGGTGGAGGCTGAGAACAAAAATTCGTCGTTCGCCAGCAGTAGCTTCAACGGAAATTGCTATAACTGTGGCAAGCAGGGACACATGGCACGTGATTGCAAATCACGTCGTAAACGTTCCGCATCACGTTCACCAAGAAGAAAAATGGGTAATAGGGTGAACGATGGCGAAAATGGTAGCGAAGAGCAGTCGGTAAACTAAAGAGAGTCAGTACAGCGGGGCGTGAGCTGACTCTCACTCATGATTGCCCCACAGTCTTAGTTTCGAAGCTCTGCCGAAATTCCAACAGCCTTACCATCGGTGGAAAAATCAACGAAAGACCATGTGAGCTAACTTTGGATACAGGCGCATCGCACTCAATTGTGAGGACAGATTTATTTAATACACGACGAGTAATGCCATTAAATGGGATCCAATTGAGAACAGCGACAGGAGAAATTGCGCAAATAGTAGGAAAAGTTACAGCAAGTGTTCTTATCGGCAACAAAACTGTGGAACATGATTTTATTGTTGCAAACATCACCGATGAGGTTATCATTGGCGTGGACTTCATGATTCGACACGGGTTCACTTTGGATCTTTAGAAAAAGACGTTAAGATATGCCAATGTAGAGTTGCCTTTAGACGTTGGCTGTGGACAAAAATTAACAATTGCAAGAGTCTACATAAGTGAGCGCTGTCGAATTGAACCCAACACCGAAGAAATTATTTGGGCTACAACAAGTGAAGACTGTGGGACAAGCCATCTGTGGGTAGTGGAAGCAGATAAGAAATATTTAAAGAAAGACCTGATTATTGGAAAGACCCTAGTAAAAACAAGAGCGGACAGCAAAATACCAGTACGAATTTTGAATCCAACAAATAAGCCGAAATGGATGCAAAAAGGTGAAGTAATAGCGCAATGTGAGAAAGTTACGGCTGTTATAAATTGTGAAAATGACCAGCAGGACACAAAAGGTACAGCTTTGACAAAATCATCGGCCTTGGAAGTATTGACGAAAGAATGGACGAAGGAGTTGTCTGCCCAGAACAAAAATAAAGCAAAAAGGTTTCTGCAAAAGCATTGGCAAATATTTGCGTTTAAAGGAGAAAATAATGGCCGAACATCAGTTGTCAAACATCGCATTGATACAGGTGATTTTCAGCCAATTCGTCAACCCCCAAGGAGACTAGCACTCGCTAAGAGAGAGGAAGTAACGGGCCTTATAGAGGATATGGCGCGAGAAAAGGTCATTGCACCATCAGAAAGCCCGTGGAGTTCACCGGTCATGCTTGTCAAGAAAAAGGACGGAAGTATGCGATTCTGTGTGGATTACAGAAAATTAAATGACGTCACCAAAAAAGACAGCTACCCGTTACCCAGAATCGATGATACACTGGATACGTTATCTGGAGCAACATGGTTTTCCACCCTGGACTTACAAAGTGGATATTGGCAGGTGGAAATAGATGACAAAGACCAGGAGAAAACTGGCTTTAGTATTGGGAATGGTCTATGGCAGTTTAACGTCATGCCGTTTGGTCTTTGTAACGCTCCAGCTACGTTTGAGCGGTTAATGGAACGAGTACTCAAAGGACTACATTGGAAGACCTGTTTAGTGTATCTCGATGACATCATCATCATGGGAAAAGATTTTGATGACCACTTGAAAAATCTGGAGGAAGTGTTTGAGCGCTTGGAGGCAGCTGGACTAAAATTAAGTGCGAAAAAGTGCTCACTTTTCCAGCGTGAAGTCAAGTATCTGGGGCACAAGGTTACGTCAGAAGGAATACACACAGATGAGGATAAAATAAAAGCTGTGAAAAATTGGCCACGACCATCTAATCCTCATGAGTTGCGAAGTTTTCTGGGCCTATGCACTTACTACAGACGTTTTGTTCCTGGTTTCGCAAATGTCGCAGGCAGTCTACATGAGATGACACAGAAAAATCGGAAATTCGAATGGAGTGGTGCACAGGAAACTGCATTCCAAAAGCTGAAAGAATTATTGTCTACAGCGCCTATACTCGCGTACCCAATACCCGGCGAAAAATTTGTATTGGACACCGATGCGAGTGGCCATGGTATTGGAGGAGTTTTGTCCCAAGTCATCAATGGACAAGAAAAAGTCGTCGCATATTTCAGCAAAGTTCTGTCGAAGCCTGAGAGGAATTATTGTGTAACTCGGAGAGAGTTACTGGCAGTAATGGAATGCGTTAAACACTTCCATAAGTACTTATATGTACAGCATTTTCTCCTGAGGACAGACCATGCGGCATTAAGGTGGCTACTTCAATTCAAGGATCCAGAAGGTCAAATTGCACGGTGGATAGAGCGCTTGCAGAGCTATGATTTTACCATAGAACATCGCAAAGGAAGCCAGCATGGAAATGCGGATGCACTTTCCCGTCGTCCATGTAAAATTGAATGCGGTCATTGTTCACGAACGGAAAGTAAAGCTGGTACAATTGATGTGCGCCTTTTGAACGTTTTGCCTGAAGAAAATTGGACAAAAGAGGAGGTACAACGGGACCAGCGCAGTGATACAGATTTGGCAACTATAATTAAGTATAAAGAGCTGGGTAGGAAACCGGCGTGGCAAGAAATATCAAGTGAAAGCCAAATCTGTAAAGCATACTGGGCGCAATGGCAAAGTTTGGAGTTGCATGATGGTTGCCTCTACCGAATCTGCGAAAGCGAGGATGGTAAAATTCGTTCAAAACTGCTGGTTATTCCAAAGGAAAAATTTAAGGAAATAATCAAGGATTATCACAATGGATCGAGTGGTGGACATCTGGGCGTAACAAAAACCACAGAGAAAATAAAGAAACGGTTTTATTGGGTAGGATGCCAAGAAACAGTTGCTGACTGGATCCGCCGTTGTGACCAATGTGCAATTGCTAAAGGACCAAGGCACCGCACTCGGGGAAAAATGCATCAGTATAACGTTGGAGCTTTGAGAGGATAGCCATGGATATAGCGGGACCTTTTCCAATTAGCAATGCAGGAAATAAATACATCCTTGTGGTAATTGATTACTTCAGTAAGTGGCCAGAAGTATATCCCATTCCCAATCAAGAAGCAAAAACAGTGGCAGATATTTTTATCAAAAATTGGATTTGCCGATATGGAGCGCCACTTGAGTTGCATTCCGACCAAGGACGAAATTTTGAGTCGGCACTTTTTAAGGAGGTTTGTGACATGCTTGGAATACAGAAGACACGTACCACAGCATTGCATCCTCAGTCCGATGGCATGGTCGAAAGGTTCAACCGTACTCTAGAGGAGCATCTGAAAAAGGTTGTTGACAAAGGACAAAAAGATTGGGATGAGCATCTACCAATATTTCTGATGGCTTATCGTTCGTCAGTACACGATACCACTACAGTCACGCCAGCAAAAGCAATTTTTGGTACGGACTTAAGGCTTCCAGCAGATTTGAAGTACGGAGTAAGCGCTGTCCCAGAAACGACCAATGCTGACGATTACATATCGCAGAAAAGAGAAGAACTAGCAGATATACACGAGCTCATCAGGAGACGTACTCAATTGGCTAGCGACAAGATGAAAGCTCGGTATGATCTGCGAGCAAATACTGAAGGGTTCAAAGAAGGTCAATTAGTGCTGCTACACAACCCACAACGAAAACGAGGCTTGTCTCCTAAATTACAGACTCATTGGGAGGGACCTTATCGGATCGTCACAAGGATTAATGATGTTGTGTATCGAATCCAAAAATACCCCGGCAACAAAGGTAAATTGAAGGTAGTCCACATCGAAAGGCTGGCACCTTATACTAGAGATGGAGAGACTCTTGTTCGGGACGAACAAGTTTAAGCGGAGGGCAGTGTAGCGAAATTTGGTTTATGCCAGAAAATTCTCGTAATAATTATTAAACGATATTAGCTAGCATCACTGACCGTAGAAAAATACTTGCATCACTGACCGTAGAAAAATACGTGCATCACTGACCGTAAGAAAATACTTGCACCACTGACCGTAGAAAAATAACACCATCTAGCGACATGTAGCATGTTTTCTGTACTATAAATGATAAAGTGGTACGACATTATCAACGTCGATAATCGCCATCTAGAAGGCACTGGAAACGACATTCTGGATAATGGCGGATGGTACGACATTATCAACGTCGATAATCGCTATCTAGAAGGCACTGGAAACGATATTCTAGACAACAGCAGATGGTTCGAGAAAATGATGACTTTAGTATAAAAGGCTGTCATATGAGCAGCAGAGATACAGTTGATATTGAACAGTGGATCACAGTGGATCTTAAGTGAGAACATTTGAATTTAAGTACTAAAGTGATATAGTGGATTTTAAGTAATAAAGTATAACGTTTGTGTATACAATTTGAATGTAAAGATTAAATAAACAATTGTACTGTGTAAAAACTAACATTTGTGATTTAAATAAACCATTTTATAATTAAGTAAAGATTGCGTTTTTCTTGATTATTACACAATCCAGTGATCGAGCTCATAAAAGTGTAAGAGATTGAAATTACTGTCAAAGGAACAGGAAATTTCGTAACAATATAAAATAAGTATAAATTCTTTAAGTATTACCATAAGGTACAAAAGTTGAGGTCAATGAATACTATTTGCTCAATATTTGCCTGCTCAAAATAATAGGTACACCGGAAAGATATACAATAAAACAAAAGAAAATGTTAAAGATATGAACTTTTTTGTTTACACTTTTATTTTTTAGTGTATCCACCTTTATTTTAGATAGCTGTCGCAACTCTTCTTGGGATACTTTTGGCTAGAGCCTTGCAGGATTCTTTGGGTATCTCATACCACATTTCTTGGACACACTCCCACAATCGCTCCGTATTCGTGAACATTTTTTTTGCTTTTTTTCTTCTTTAAAGCCCCCCAAAGGTTTTCTATCTGCTTTAAATCCTGTGACTGACTCGGCCAGCTAAACGCGTTGACTTAATTGTCCTCAAAACATTTTTTTTCAAAAAAATTTTAACAAACTCTTTTGGGCCTAAAAACTAATGAAAAATAATTTTTATATATTTTTGTTTTATGAGTCTTAGAAGTATTTTTGATTACAAAGTCCACAAAGAAAAGCAAAATAAAAAAATGTAAATTTTTAATGACTTAATCACAATTTTTCCTAAAACGCATTTTTATCAATATCGGTAAAAGCGTTTACCTTAACATGGCCATTAAACGAGTAAGTGATTAGGTACGATTTTGCGGATCATGTTTTTGAAATCGCCGAACACTAAATAATAATTGTGCATTGCTAGATTTGGTTGACAATTTTTACCGATTTTGATCTTGCTTGGCCATAAAACGAGTAAATGAGCAGATCCGATTTCGCTGATTATGTATTTGGAATCTCAAGACACTATATAACAATTCATCTTGATCTTGCTTCAAGCGAACCGTGTACTATTTTAATGAACAGCAGATTTTTGGTGCAAATATGTAAATGCATCACAAACAAGACAACACGAAACAAAAGTAACGGGATTTTTTTGCTTTTCTGTTCTTATTCAGTCCTACGAAAATTTTACTAAGGAGTTGAATTTTTCAGTCAACCTATTCGTGATATATTACTTAGCATATTCAATTTGAAATAAAATACTTTTCATCTATTAAACATTTGGGTGAATGGCGTTTCCGACTCGGATCTTAGCCTATAAAAGAAAATACGTGTTTTTTAATAGATCGGTTTCGTGCAGTTTTTATTCAATAAATTATTAATTTATCAAGACACTGAAATATGAAGATAAATTACGCTTAGGGCTCTGGTGAGAGAAGAAAACCTCTGTAAATTGCCCTCATTTTCGCTCCAGGGTATTCATGAAATTGCAATGTCCTTCAATTTTTGGCCATTTTTTGATAGATCGACATCCGAAATTACGATTATTTTTTATCCAAAATTGCGGTTATTTTTGATATACAAAAAATGTAAGTTCGAAATAGTTAATCAATACTTTGGTCCGAAAAAAATTAAAATCAGATTATTTTGGATCGAAAGAAATAAAAATTCCAAATCAATGCAGTGATTTATTTCTACTTTAAAATTAATAATCGTTACGTGCCCTGATTTAAATAACACAGGCCGACAAAAATAAAAAAAAGTCCAAAACCAGAGACCACACCTATCATACCCGAAGAACTTTGATGCGCTTAATCCGAATCCGAGCTCAGAATTTCTCCTATACGTCAGGTTTTCGAGATATTCTAACCTAAAAGTGCAAAAAACACGGTTTTTGGCTATATGTGAGGTTAAGTTACATCGCGAATAAAATCGTTTTTTCCAAAACTGGTTGCGGCATCTGAAAGTATTACTCTTACCCTTCAAAACCCATTTTAAATTATGTTGATATCTCTTTTAATCACCGAAATATCATAAATTTAAATTTTCTATGTATCCTGCCATACTAGAGCTAATGTAGATCTGTATGTAGGCCTATGTAATAAATTTCAAGTTACGATATTTCGGAGACAAAAAAAGATTGATATAATCTAAAAAAAGATTTGAAGGGTAAGGGTAGTAGTAGTGCCGTAACCAATTTTGGAAAAAAAAAAAATTATTCGCGATGTAAAATAAGCGCAAATATAGCCAAATACCGTGTTTTTTGCACTTTTAGGTTAGAGTATCTCGAAAACCTGACGTGTAGGAGAAATTCTGAGCTCGGATTCGGATTCAGCGCATCAAAGTTCTTCGGGTATGGTCTCTGGTTTAAAAATTTGTCGGCCTGTGTAATCGTCACTACATTGACGAAGACTTTTAGTGTTAGTGCAGTGTAGAGCAAAAATAACACCTTTACTACATTTTTAATTAATGAAGGTCAAAGGAATTCCGTAAAAAATGATTATTTACAAAAAAATATTTTCTGACATTGTTTCTAGTTGATATCTAAGTATACAATATACCAAATTTTTTATTTATTCTTAACTCCAGCCAACATTTTCGTATCTTTTTTTTACAGCGAGGAAGCGTATTTGACTCAAAGCTCTCAACTTTACTTGGAAACATGCTTACCAGCATTGGGTGATGTATTTTGTATAGCTCAAAGTTATCGTGCCGAACAAAGCCGAACTCGACGCCATTTAGCTGAATATACGCACGTCGAAGCAGAATGTCCATTCATTTCTTTTGATGAGCTTCTTGAAAGATTAGAAGATTTAGTCTGCGATGTTGTTGATCGCGTCCTTAAATCTCCATGGGGTTACTTAGTGACTGAATTGAACCCAGACTTCAAACCTCCAACAAAACCATTCCGTCGCATGAACTATACTGACGCTATTGTCTGGCTTAAGGAACACAACATCACAAAAGATGATGGATCATTTTATGAATTTGGCGAGGTAAGTTGTTGTTTTATAAAAAAAATCCACACATATGTATGTATGAGTCTTTTATTTTGGAAGTTCCTTACATCTATTTCTCAAAAAATTGTTTCTAATAGTTACAGTATGTTTTTATTTTGAAACTGTATGCGCCTCATATTCGAAAATTCAATGAAATTTGGTCGCTGTACTTAGCTGATTAATAAAATAATTATTTTGTAAGTGACTTAATATGCGCTAAAATATATTCTTTACTTTTTCCCCATTGATGGAAGTCGGAGTTATCTCTAAAATTTCAAAGAAAGATGCTCAAAGCGATTTGTTTTTCAAAAAAGTGGTCCGGACGTTTTTTGTAACAAAGGAAAATTTTGACAAAAAAGTGTCATATTTTATTGTTAGGTGATTTCAATCTGCCTGACCTTAAATGGACTCCTTCGGATGTCCAAAAACTCGACAACAACGAATTTTTGTTGACGAATTACTATCTAATTTACAACAAGTAAGTTGGACGACAACTTGACTTAGTCTTGGCTGCAAATAGTAGTAATGTTGTTGTAAGAAATGCTATCCATGCTCTTTCTACGGTTGATTCCTATCATCCACCTTTCAGTATTGTGTACCAATCTGACAATGAAAATTTAATTAATGCATGTTCTTCCATCAATGTTTATGAATTCAATTTTTAAAAAGCTGACTTTTTAAAGTTGAATGAGAATTTAAGGAACAAATTAGACGACCTTTTTTTTTTTTTTTTTAATAATACGAGTAATTCATTTGATGAGTGCATTACATTTTTCTATGGTGAACTTTTTTCGGCCATAGCATTGTCGGTGCCATTTACAAAAAGGTACGTTAATAATTCCTCGTACCCTTGGTACACAAAGGATTTAAAAAAAAATCGTAATGGCCGTAATAGGGCAAGGAACAAATACGTTTGTAGCCAGTACCGAAATGACTTAGTTGCTTACCAGCGACTTTTCCATGAATTTAAGGATATGTCGGCTTTGGGTTATTCTGAATATTTGAATAAAATAAAGCTGAATATTCTTCATGACCCAAGCATTTTTGGGGTTTTATTAATACTAAAAAAAGTCTGACGGGTTTCCCACAAATTATAGCTGGGTTGTTTGCTAATTTATTCAAAGATTTTTTAAGAATTTTTTTTTTTGAAAGACGTTTATATTTATTTGAAAACATCTTTTAACGATTGATTAAGTTAGTAAAAAAAAAAAAATATTGACTTATAAAGTTGGTGTAGCTGATCTCCGTGAGCATCTAAAAAAGTGTTCACGATATATCTGAACTGGTTATCTGAATTGAAAAAATATTGAAGATATAATTTAAATGTAGTAAAATCTAGTCTTAAACCGTCGGAATAAGCGAAATATTAAATTTGAACAAAAGTGCGGCTTTTCAAAAAATATTTTTAATTATCGACCCAAAACTTTGGTCTTAAATTGTTTATAAAATTCATAATGTTGATCGGATCGATAAAATCTACAATTAAAGACTGAAAAATATTGTTTTGAAGCTTGTCTTAAAATTTGAGCCTGATTAGATTGAGAAAAATGCATTTAAAGTTTCAAAACAGTTTCTTTACAAATATGCCTGTAATTTCGATAACACTTGTCGGATCGCCATAAAATACTTGTTGGGTATCCTCAACAATATGTACCTCACGGAGATGCAAAAAAAAGAGAAATATTTTTTTTTAATTCTTACTAGGCATAACCAGAGCCGTATTAAGGCTATATGCCGCCCGTACGCCAATAAAATTTTGCCGCCCCAAAATTAAAAAAAAATTATAAGTAAATTTATAGTAGTACAAACGCCTGACAACAAAAGCAACCTTAGGAATTTATTAGTTATATGCCATTGAAGTGAACCCCAAGCAACCTCAATTAACCCCAGTAACCTAAGTAACCTTAAGCTATTTTTTTTAATTTTGAAACTGCAAACGAAAGTAACCGAAACGACCCAGCTCGTGGAATTTTTTGGTTTCTGAATATGCAATCCTAAGTAATCGAATCGACCCAGCTCGTGCATTTTTTTGATCTTTGAGAATGCAATCGCAAGTAACCAAAGCGACCCAGCTGAAGCTATTTTTTTTGATCTTTGTAACTGTAAACGAAAGTAACCGCATCGACTCAACTGGTACAATATTTCGGAGTGAACCGTCTCTTTCAAATTTGAATAAGCAATATTGGATATTGAAAAATCAATAAAAATTGCACCAGCTAGGTCGATTCGGTTAAAGGTAAAAAATCGTCAATTTGGCGATAAATCGCCGCGACTAGCAACGCTGTATTTTTACGCCTTATGATAAATAAAACGTATATTCTGATCAAACCCTTACGAAGTGCATACACAATTTATTAAAAAAAAGGAAAGAATATTAATTTTTTTATAATCAGCTCGTACGTTTTGCAAATTCAAATTTGAATGTCCAGACTTTTCGTGCCAACCGATGGTTGGTGTGCACTGCCGCCAATTATCAACAGATAAGAAATTACGCGTTTAATGAACTAAGCCAGATAACGATATTTTAGTTCAAACATCTCTATCTTAATTTTTTTATGTATTTTAACAAATTGACATAAACAAAACATCAATTATCTCGAACCGAGTTTTTTTGAGATACGCCTATTTCGCTTCTGTCGGCAGTATACGTTAAATAAAAATTCATATAGACTTTCATTTCTTTCTACCACTTCATACTTGGCGTTAATTTTTGGATTTAAAAAAAAAATTTTTTTTCATAATTTTACCTTGCCGCCCATACGCCATGGCGTCGGTGGCGTATGCGGTAATTCGGCCCTGGGCATAACCCCTTTAAATAATAAAAAGAGTGAAAGTATAGACCAGGGGTCGGCAAAGGAATACTAGCACAAATGTGTGAGTATGAGTGAGAAAATTTCAAAATTTGAAAGCAAAACGGAATACGTTGCACATATGCGACAAGAAAACACAGCACAGAGAACTAGGTATTGCTTGTTCAACAGTTGCATACGAACTGATCTGATATTTTCTATTCTCTTTTGTTGTATATGTATACAAGCAAAGTAGCTCTGCTACTCATGAGTAGCAGCGTGCCGATGGATAGTATAGACTAACTGTATTTTGAGTGGTCACGTTCAGATGGCTTTTTACAATGTCGCATTCAGACGACTCATTAAAGTTCTTTCACATAAATGTCATACAAAATACTTTCAAGTATTTATAAAATTGAAAAACTTCGGTGATTTGAGTCTTCTGTCAATAGAGCCCTAAATGCAAACCTACACCTAAATCCGTAGAGCTGGCTTCGCAGCTGCAGGTCCTCTACTTCCCCACCACCGCTAGATATTAATTTTTAACGTTTTAACTTGAGTCACAATTTAGTATTTTATACATCTATTAAATCTCAACAAATTTTTACCTTGCATCCAATAATTACCATGATATTTAAGTTTAAACTTAATTAAATTTTTTTATTTTTTATTTAACTTTTCAGGACATTCCAGAAGCCCCTGAGCGAAAAATGACTGACCTTATAAATGAGCCAATAATGATTTGCCGCTTTCCTACTAACATTAAATCGTTTTATATGTCAAAATGTCCTGAGGATTCGCAGCTGACGGAGAGTGTAGACGTACTTTTACCAAATGTTGGTGAGATTGTAGGAGGATCAATGAGGATTTTTGACAGCGAGGAATTACAAAAAGGTTATGAACGAGAAGGCATTGACCCAAAACCATATTATTGGTATACTGATCAGAGATTGTATGGCACACAACCTCATGGCGGGTATGGACTCGGACTAGAACGTTTTCTTTGTTGGTTACTAAACCGTTACCATATTAGAGAAGTTTGCTTGTATCCACGTTTCCTAGACAGATGCAAGCCATAAACATGTATAAAACTATTTGTTGGAATGTATTAAAAAAAATTTCTTCAAAAGAAACTATGAAATAAAAGATATATGGAAACAGATTATGTTTCATTTATACATATATACATATGTAGTTAAATATCTGACCAATGCTTCCCAGCAAACGATCTAAGTGATTTGCTAGCATATTTTCTAAGCGAAAAACTTATTAGATACTCGTTTGAGGCTCAGAAAACACGTCAAAATTAACGTTTTCTAATTGAAACGCGACCCTTATTTCAAGCGGTAAAAGGATCTTCGAAAAACACATTTCTAACAGCTTGGCTACAATCTCGCCGTTTCAGTCACCGAGTAAAAATTGGCTTTTTGTTGGCGATATCGGCGAAGTATATCCACGGCAATGTCTTCCACACTTTTTGTCTTTACATGGTTGGCGACAGTCTTTTGTAGTTGTATCCAGAAATGTGAAAAATTAGTGAACAGCCATTTTGATGTCGCCAAAATGGAAAAGTTCACGTAAATAAAAAAATATTTACAATTTATGTCAAAAAAATGTATTTGAAAATGTTCTTTCAGCAAAAAAATCACCACCAAAAGGTAATTTGAATGAAAAATTTAAAATTTGAAAAAAAAAATCCAGAATTTTAAAATGGGTGGCATGCTTGATGCATATATTGGCTTTCTAAAAGAGTCCTTTATTATGTTAATAACGTACATAAATCTTCTATGTTAAGGGGAAAATTGGAAATTAATATACAAAAGTGTAATATAAAAATTCATACCTATTAAATTCCGCCAGACGAGCCGATTGTTAAGTGTGAAATGAAATTGTCGTTGGAAAATGCTAAGCCTTTTCACTGTCCTCCAAGACGGTTGTCGTATTCGGAAAAATTAGAGTGGCAAAAATTGTTAAACGAGTACTTTGCTAAAGGTTACATTAGGCGCAGTGAGTCGGAGTTTGAGTCACCTATTCTGCCCTCAGAAGCGAAATGGGCGTATCTCAAAAAAATTCATATTCGTGATTCTTATGGCAACGGATAGCTTAATTGACGAATCTAACCACGCATCTAGCTACGCCGAATGCCAGTATCTTGGTTGAAACCTATAAAAAATCTCCTAAGAAAATGCACTCTATCCCAATTTTACATGTATCTACTTATATTACGGTTGGCTGGAAAAAGTTTCAACCCTCAAGTTGCATCCTTCCGAAAATTCATGGTGCTCCATATTTGAGGTACCTCACTGATCATTTTTCTGCAAAAAAAAAAAAAATCCGCTGGGCGCTTTTTTTTAAACCTAATTTTTGTATTTTTCGTCTCAAATTCTTAAAAAGCTTGATTTCAATGATTACACTAGTTTACACTCAAAATGTTCCATTGATAAGAAGTTACTTTTCCTTTGTTCTTTTTCCTGCTGAATTTGGAAATGAAAATAAAAATTTTTTGAATGGCACAGTTTTCGAGATATTGTAGTTTTTTAATTTTTCCGACATTCTTTCACTTTGAAATTCATATCTTGAGCTATAAATGTCCAATTTCATCGTACACCAAATTGAAGTTATTAAAATGACAAATAAACGTGTATAATTACATATTTCATTGAGTTACCGGTTCAAAAGCTATCGATGAAAACAGGCCAGATTTTTTAAAAAATCAGATTTTACATTTGATTCTGTGGCCACGGAAAAATAGAAATAAAATAAACAAAAATAATTTTACTTAACTCTCGTAGAGCTGATAAGTACTTTTACTTTTTTATATTGAGTCTAATCGATACAAAAAAAGTTTTTGTTTTTGTCCCTTTGATAAGAGGTCGAACAAATTAGAAATTTTATTTTGTAACGATTAGACTCAAAAAATTGTCGAAAAAATTAATATCTTCAGAAAGCAGGTAAAATAAAGAAAACATACGCGCATGATTCCCCCATACAAAACGCTTTAACCATGGACAAAGACGTTTTGTTCGTCATAGGTCGGCAAAATTCTTCCAAAGTTAAAACTTGGTGGGTACGATCGAGTTTCGACCACAATACGATACTAGTTTTAACAAATTGACATAAACAAAACATGAATTATCTTGAAACCCGTTTTTTGAGATACGCCTTTTTCGCTTCTGAGGGCAGTATTGTCCTAGTTGGAAATAAAACAGGTAACCTTAGAATGTGTATCGATTTCCGAACACTAAGTAAGGCTACTGCTAAAGATAACTACCCGATTCCCTTGATAGATGATTTACTGTATAAGATGTCAAAGAAAAAGATATTTACAAAACTTGATGTGAAAAATGGGTTCTTTCACGTTTATATGAACCCAAATTCTGTGAAGTTCACGTTTTTTATTACTCCGCTAGGTCAATTCGAGTTTCCGAGAATGCCACTTAGGGCTAAAAAAATGCCCCATCAACATTCCAAAGGTTTGTTAACAATATTTTTTCTGATATGGTTAGAAAAGATGAAGTAATGATTTACTTAGATCACATAATGGTAGCAACAGAAAATATTGAGCATTTTAACGAAAGTTTTTTCAAAAATTGATGGAAAATAAACTTGAGTTCAAATTAGATAAGTGTGAATTTTTGCAAAAAAAAGTTAAATATTTGGGTTGCACATTCACAGGTGAAGCAATAAAAGCAGATGAAAAATAAAATAAAACATTTTAGGTATCTGCTCATATTTCAGGAGATTCGTTAAAGATTTTACGGATAAAAAAGATAGCCTATTTCGATTTAGTGAATTGGAATTGAAATCTTTTGAGAAACTTACAGCCCCTTCATGGTTGGCTACTGTTTTTTTTATCTCCGAGACAATACAGTATGGAGACAGCTTTATTTTTCGGCTTCATTGTTGGATACAGTTTACTGTCTCCATAGTATTAAGTTCCACACTTTGTGGATGACAAAAATATTGACATTTCTGGACTTACTTCACATTTGTGACGAAATTTGACATTTCTGCCCAACATTTGTTAACATAAATTTTGCCATTAATCTTTTTCGCGGTCTTTCGTTTTGTCCGTGAACGAGTACAGACGTGTTTTCGTATGTGGTCGCTCGCGTGGGTCTTAGTGTTGGACCCGTTCCACGTGTTTTTTTCAAGGCTGTGGAACGTTTAAGAGTGTTAAAAAAGGAGATTTTATATAGATGTTCTGTACTCTTGAGTCTGTTAATAAATTAAAGTTATTGTCTTGCGCGTTTTTTTACCCTTTTCAATTTTTTGTCCTTTGTGTCCTTTTTTCGCCCTTTCTACAAAATATGAGTGATATCTTAAAATAAAAAATTAAAAATCTATTTATACAAAAATATGAGTGATATCTTAAAATAAAAAATTAAAAATCTATTTATACAAAAATATATCTAAATGGAAGTAAAATCAACAATTGGAAAATCGAAAAATGTGTTTAGAAAAAACAATTAAACAAAAAGAGTGAAATTTTAAAAAATTTTACAATAAAAGAGGATCAGCCATAAAATAAATTAAGCATAAACGAAAGCTTTGATGACCCGTTAAAATCTATGTATACTTACGTACATATGCGCTGTAAAAAATTAAAAATAAAAATCAGTTTTTATAAGACTAGACCACTCAAACAGTATGTTTTCGTACATATATACACATGTATATAACTGATATACGGTTGAACTTTGCAAAAACAAAAAGAAACATATTTAACATTTAAATGTATTGACAAGAAAGTTGTCGTCGGGAACTAATTTATATATATGCATGACTGTACAACAGCCTTAATAAAGGCCTTCGTATTTACATTTATAAAAAAAAGAAAACAGTAACTTTTTTTCAGTTACACTCGAGTCATCTATCCAGTTGCACATTTGCCTTGATAAAGGCATTGAATTTTACACTTCAACGATAAGGACCACAAGAAAAACTCCGTGTTTAAGGTGGTCCTTTTCTTCAACTACATATGTCGTGCGGAATGCACGGCATATTTTCGAGAGAGAGAGAGAGAGAGAATCTTTTTCGCCTCAACAAAGAAGATGTACGTTAGTAACGAAATAAAGAACTCTTTAAGAAAGCCAATACGTGCATCAAGCATGCCACTCGTTTTGAAATTCTGGTTATTTTTCCAAAATTTCAATATTTCGTTCATATTCCGTTTTGGTGGTGATTTTTGTACTGAAAGAACATTTTCAAATACATTTTTTGATATACATAAATTGTAAATATTTATTTCATTTACGTGCACTTTTTCATTTTGGCGACAGCAAAATAGCTGTATCCAAATTTTGCCATTTCTGGATACAGCTATAAGAGACTGTCGCCAACCATTAGAGAAAAAAAGTGTAGAATACATTGCCGCGGAGATACTTCGCCAATGTCGCCAACCGTAAAGCCAATTTTATCTCGGCGACTAAGAAACGAGATTGTAGCCAACCATGAAGGGCCTGTTAAACAAAATCTGTTAGAAACACCCATACTTGCACTTTATGATCGTACTGACAATACAGAATTGCATTGTGACGCAAGTTCTCTTGGTTTCGGTACAAATCTTTTACAGATAAAAAAAAAACATGGTAAAATGCATTCTATTTTTCTAAACGAACGACAGAAACTGAATCGAAATATCACAGTTTCGAGCTTGAAACCCTGGCTATCATTTATGTTTTACAGCGTTTTCGTGTTTACCTTCAAGGTAGACAATTGAAAATTGCAACAGATTGCAATTCACTTGCAAAAGAAAGATTTAAATCCAAGAATTGCAAAATGGGCTTTAAGAACATAGTTGCTTTGAGTAGATATACTCAAATTTGGTGTTAGAAGCAAATACTTTTGGGGAGAACATGATAATATGTCAAGAAGAAGATAAAGAGTTAAGTGAACTTCAAAAGTTACTCGAAAAGTCTGAGTATCAAATGCGAAACGGTTTCATATACAGAAAGAGAAAAGACGGTTCAGTTTCATTTTGTGTTCCTGAGGCTAGGTCATGTATTATATAAGTACCACGATGAAATGGGACACATAAGGACAAACCAAATGGTAGAATTGATATCTAAGTCTTATTGGTTTCCAAGATTGAAAAAAAGTAGACAAACATATTAAAAACTATCTGAAATGTTTTGTATTGTATTTTCGTCGAAGAATGGGAGAGTGGAAGGTTTTTTATTTTTATTTTATAAATAAATACAAAAATTCAGGAATTCAAATAACAAATTAACATAATTTATATCAGCCTTAATTGTTTAAAATTCAAGAAGTACTTCAACATTATATCAAATAACTTTCTAAACTTTTTTTTAAAACTAGAGAGCGTTTGAAGGTTTTTTAAGGTATCAGGTAACTGGTTATATTCACCTGTTCCGGCAAAACTAACACGCTGCTTAGTTAGATCTAAGCGACACCTTACTACCTTCAAGTATAAGGCTTGTCTTGTAATTCTATTTGTATGATTAATATCCTGATTGAACTGCAAGGTATGTGAACCAATTCCAAGTGACGATTCAAATCATGTAATAATAAATGTTGCTTGTAAAGGCCTTGGACAGGAAGTATGTTCTTGGCATAATCAATAAATAAACGCGTTGTACTATGCCTCAATGGAAGGTTAAATACAATTTTAAGTGCTTTGTTTTGAGCTACTTGTAGAGACTTAAGTATCGTATTGACTTTACCATAAACTATTGGTAAATATGTCAAATGCGAATGCACTAATGATAGATAAAGTAAAAACTTTGTTTCAATATTTAATTTATATAAAATTCCAATTCCTGACGCAATTTTGCTTTTTTATTTGCTGATGTGAGTTTCCCAACCTATGTTATGATCGAGAATCATACCCAGATATTTTACAATTTTTTCTTCAATTATTGTAACACCGCCAATCTGTACGCTCATCAATTCATCACTCCTATGGCCAGCCCAACGAGTTTCGATTAATTTCAAAATGACCTACTAAAAGATGTGATGCTGCCATATGCTGATGAAAAGATGCCATTAGTGGAGGTGCCAACGGGACAACGATCCAAAATCACCTCTTAAGTTTTTAAGGCCTGGCTTCAGAGCAATAAAATTGCATTTCTTAGTTGTCTTGCCCTGATCTGAATCCTGTTGAGAACTTTTGGGAGACCGTTAACATGAAAATCAAGATTGAAAATTGGAAAACCACGTCAGATCAGTTTCAATCCTTGAAAATATCCTGGAAAGGGATATCGCAGGATATCATTAATAATGTACTTTCCTCTATACCAAAGATATACAGGTGGCCAATGAAATAGGTACACGCGCTAAAAAATTGTTTTCAATCAATATATCATCACTTATTTGAATCTACAAAACTTACTTCTACACAAGTTGTTCCGTTAATGATAAGCAGGGCTCAGAAATTTAAGCTCCAAAACACTGATTTTAAGCGCTTAAATATTCTCCAAAAAAGTACAAAATATGCACGCAAATATGCCTTAAAAAACACAAAATATAGCACAAAAACATATTGAATTTATATACTCAACGGGAAACGAAAGCGAGTTCAAAGCGCTTCGGATGTGCATCAAGGGAAGCAGAAGCTGCTCCCAATGCGCTTCTCACTGCTTATCTTTTCAACACACGATGTCATTGCGGGGATGCACATCTTTGGAAGCATATGAAATGCGCTTCCTTGGATGCTAAGTTGAAACACATCTTTGGAAGCATATTAAATACGCTTTCTTGGATGCTGAGCAGTAGCACATTGAGCTTAAATAAAAAAAAACTCACTTTTTATTTGTCTCCGATCAGTCTGGAACCTACCCCTCCTGCGTTATGCCAGTGTTCTGATATGCGCATATCTTAACCAACTGAGCTGCTCTTATCTATAATTTAAATGAAACTAAAACTTCAATATGTTTCTGTCAAAATAAAATTTTGAGTTTTAGCAAGCCTAAATATAATAAAAGGGTTGGCTGATGTCGTTAAACTGCACATGTAACAGCACGGAATGCCTAGGTTCAAACCCAGGGGATGCGCAATGAAGGTTTGGTTTAAGTTTACTTTAGCTCACATTCGCAAACCTTTTTAAAACCAAACTTATCTTATGTGCTTTTTAATTCTAAGAAGAAATATGTAATCAAAAAAAGTCGCTCGGATCTGGTTTCGGAGATATAGCCATCGGAAGTTCCGGATATAGCTTTTGGAAAAATCATTATAAGTTCGGAACCGCTGCATGGGTGTCCAAAGAAAGATAATTTAATGGCCTATAATAATGGTGAGTAAGCCTAAGAAATTTAACCCATAATTTTGGAGATATTACGATTTTTCTGAAATTTTGACCGATTTTTTTTAAAAACCGTTATTTTTTCCAAAAAATGTCTGAATAACCTATAACTTTTTTAGCTTCTAAAGAAAGCTTAATTTATTCCCCTTAAAATGGTGTATCGTTTGTTCCAAATTTTTGCATATTTACCCTCTTTTTGACCGAAAAACAAAAAAATTTATTCAAAGAATTCTTATGAAAACTATGTATTTATGGACAAAAACAATAAAAAACCAACAACAACATCAAGAACAACAGCAAGAACAACAACAACAATTATTATAAGACGATTCTCATTATTAAACTAAAAAATTTTTATTAAAAATCGCGCGCGCTGCGCCTGCGGCGCATTTTTCTCAATGCGACACATTATAAAACACAAAAATTTTTATTAAAAGGAAAGAATCGTCTTATAATCCGTTATACCTTTACAATACACTTGAAAATTTTCAAAAATAAAGACCTCAAAAACTGTGTGTATGTTCTACAAAATTTATAAAACTGTTCTAATTTTAAAAGTTTAGTTGAATGAATGTACGTCAGTCAGGGTTACCAAGTGAGCGAGATTTACCTGGCCTGGTCGGAAATATCATGTCAAAGGCGGGAGCCTGGTAGGAATTTAAAAATTTCGGAAAAAGCCGGGAATTCGACGATTTTTGTGAAATGAACTATGTGCCACAAAAAAAATTAATTTCTTACCATTTTTGGATTTTTTAATATTGCTAACCAATATTAATAAAATATTATAATTATAGTTTAAGCATAAATTATTATAATATGAGAAGGCCGGGAATTGCTTTTGTACGATTTGGTAACCCTGACGGTTTTTAAAATCTTTGTTAAGTTCAAATTTCACTAGAGGCTGTTTTCGGAACTAATGTATGACGGATACAGCCATGATATGCATCGAACGCAAAAATAGAGCAAATATTCCGATTTAAGCATTATTGCCGTAAAATGCAATATAATAAGAAATATGCAAAATAAGCAAGATTAAGCAAATGCTTAACATTCTGAGCCCTGATGATAAGCAATCGGTCGTGCAATTTCTAATTTAACGTTTTGTTAATAAGAAATATTTGACAAAGTGACAAATCCCGCTTAGACAATAAAATAGGTACAAAAACAAAACTCGAAATTATTGTAAATATTAATCAAACTTCATGAAAAATTAGTAGGTAATTTAGAAACAGTTCGAAAGTCTATTAAAAATTACTAAGCGTAATATAAAAATTGCATTTAAGCACGCATTAATTTTTCAAATGCAAGTTTTTAATTTTTACAAAGTAGATATTAAAATTTCTGCAATAATTTATTATATTTTAAAAGAACTGTACTATTTTTTAAAAAGTACATTATAAAGTTTTTATGATGAAATAATAAAATTGATTTTTAAAATTTTTTACATCAGTTATGTAATATTTTAATTTTGTATTGAATTGAATCATAAGTGGGGTTATTAAACTCTACAATAGTTTTGGCTCTGTAGAGCTAAAGCTAGTTATACTAGTCTTCTGCTAGGAAGACTCAACAGTAATGTGTTGAACAAAATTGGGACGGCCAGCGAGTTTCCGTTGCCGCTTCCCCGACCCCGTCCCAATTCTAAGTCAATTTGTAAGAGTTTGGCAAGCCTTATATATTTATTTTTTTGCATGAACATGTAAAGAACTCAAACAGAGTACAAATTAAAAACGAAAGAGAAATAAAATTCAATATAATAAAAATTACTAATCTTGAAATAATTTTTCTTTAACTACTTTTTATAAATTATGTCGCAATTTATTAAAATTTAATAAATTCTTTGTAAAATTTCCAAGTTTTTAGGTGATAATTAAAATGAAGAAAATAATTTTTAATATGCACTTATTAAAAAATGTAAAATGAAAATAATTACAAACTAGAATAGAATTTTTCATAATGATTTTTTATTTATTACTATAAAAGAGTAATATTTGTTTTCAAATTTTAATTTTTATAATCTCCTATTAATTTTTAATAAAATTTGAGCTGGTGTTTTTTCCGTGTAGGGAGGTTCAAAAAAATAAA